>CAMZMU010000107.1:71969212-72383362 GCA_947311845.1 Poa pratensis | reverse complement strand
CTAGCGCTAAGTTGACGAGGGAATATCTCCCCGGCAACAGCCCAGAAACATGCTTGTCACGTCACGTCAGTTGGGAACCCCAAGAGGAAGGTATGATGAGTGCAGCAGCAAGTTTTCCCTCAGTATGAAACCAAGGTTTAATCGAACCAGTAGGAAAACGAGGTTGCTTCGAAGGTGTTGGTGAAGGAGTGTAGTGCGGCGCAACACCAGGGATTCCGGTGCCAACGTGGAACCTGCACAACACAATCAAATTACTTTGCCCCAACTTAACAGTGAGGTTGTCAATCTCACCGGCTTGCTGAAAACAAAGGGTTAAACGTATCGAATGGAAATGATGTTTGTTTGCATAAAACAGTAGAGAACAATGATTGCAGTAGATTGTATTTCAGATGTAAAAGAATGGACCGGGGTCCACAGTTCACTAGTGGTGTCTCTCCAATAAGATAACTAACATGCTGGGTAAACAAATTACAGCTGGGCAATTGACAATTGATAAGTGCATATAACATGCATGTGTGAGTGTGGTGTCTACTATGAGATTCATTTGGGCATTACGACAAAGTACATAGACCGCTATCCAGCATGCATCTATGCCTAAATAGTCCACTTTCCGGTTAACATCCGTACCCCTTCCAGTATTAAGTTGCAAGCAACAGACAATTGCATTAAGTAATGTGCGTAATGTAAACAATACATTCATCCTTGAATAAAGCATTGCTGTTTTACCCCTAGTGGCAACAACACATCTACAACCTTAGAACTTGCTGTCACTATCCCAGGTTAAATAGAGGTTGAACCCAACTATCATGCATAAATACCCCCTCTTGGAGTCACAAGTATTCACTTGGCCAAGGCTTCAACAAGTAACGGAGAGCATGCAAGATCACAAATGACATAGACATGATAATATAATATTCAGCTCCACATAGGTATCAATATAAGTCAGATCCCAGCAAACACAACATGTAGCATTACAATAAGATGATCTTGATCATGATAGGCAGCTCACAAGATCTAAACATGATGGCACAAGTGGAGAAGACAACCATCTAGCTACTGCTATGGACCCATAGTCCAAGGATGAACTACTCACGCATCACTCCGGAGGCGGGCATGGCGATGTAGAGCCCTCCGGTGATGATTCCCCTCTCCGGCAGGGTGCCGGGAAGAGCTTCAGAACCCCCCGAGTTAGGGTTGACGACGGCGGCGGCAGCGAATATGTTCTGGATGAAAGGCTCGGTGTTTTAGGGTTTTCACGTCTCGGGGAATAAATAGGCGAAGGGGCGATGTCGGCGGACCCCCGAGGGGCCCAAACCACAGGCGGCGCGGCGTGGGCCGCCCGCCAGGTGGTTTGGCCACCTCGTGGCTCCTTCGTCTCTCCTTCGGACTCCGTGTACGTGTGGAAAAATAGGGACTTGGCCTTTTGTTTCGTGCAATTCCGAGAATATTTCCAGAAGTAACTTTCTGAAACCAAAAACAGCAGAAAACAGGGAACTGGCACTGTGGCATCTTGTTAATAGGTTAGTCCCAGAAAATGCATAAAAGTGATATGAAGTGTATATAAAACATGTAGCAAATGGTATAATATAAGCATGGAACAGCAGAAATTATGGATACGTTGGAGACGTATCAAGCATCCCCAAGCTTAGTTCTACTCGTCCTCGAGTAGGTAAAACGATAACAACAAATAATTTCTGAGGAGACATGCTTTCACACAATCTTGATCAATATATTGCAAGGCTCATGTCATGAATGAAGTGACTCAAAGCAATGGTCTATAGTTTGCTAACAAATAGATAAAGAGTAAACAATGAATCATATAAGCAAAAACTTTTCATGAATAGTACTTTCAAGACAAGCATCAAAAAGTTTTGCATAAGAGGTAACTCATAAAGCAATAGATTCAAAGTAAAAGGCATTGAAGCAACACAAAGGATGATTAAGTTTCAGCATTGCTTTCAACTTGTAACATGTATATCTCATGGATAGTTGTCAACATAAAGCAATATAACAAGTGCAATAAGTAAACATGTAAGAATCAATGCACACAAAGTTGACACAAGTGTTTGCTTCTAAGATAGAAAGGAGTAGGTAAACTGACTCAACATAAAGTAAAAGATAGGCCCTTCGCAGAGGGAAGCAGGGATTAAATCATGTGCTAGAGCTTTTTAAGTTTTCGAAAGCATATAGAGAGCACAAAATAAGTATTTGAGAGGTGTTTGTTGTTGTCAACGAATGGTAGTGGGCACTCTAACCCCCTTGTCAACCAGACTTTCAAGAGCGGCTCCCATGAAGGACGTTATCTCTACCAGCAAGGTAGATCATCCCTCTTCTCTTTTGTTTACACATGTATTTTAGTTTCTTTATAGATGACACTCCTCCCAACCTTTTGCTTACACAAGCCATGGCTAACCGAATCCTCGGGTGCCTTCCAACATTCACATACCATGGAGGAGTGTCTATTTGCAAATTAAGTTGCTTACTGATAAATCAGGGCAAAACATGTGAAGAGAATTATTAATGAAAGTTGTAATTAATTGGGGCTGGGCACCCCGTTGCCAGCTCTTTTTGCAAATTATTGGATAAGCGGATGTATATGCCACTAGTCCATTGGTGAAAGTCTGTCAGAAGTAAATGACAAGATTGAAAGATAAAACACCACATACTTCCTCATGAGCTATAAAACATTGACACAAATAAGGAGTAATAAAGTTTTGAATAGTTTAAAGGTAGCACATGAAATATTTACTTGGAATGGCAGGAAATACCACATAGTAGGTAGGTATGGTGGACACAAATGGCATGGGTTTTGGCTCAAGTTTTGGATGCACGAGAAGCATTCCCTCTCAGTACAGAGTTTAGGCTAGCAAGGTTGTTTGAAGCAAACACAAGTATAAACCGGTACAGCAAGAATCACATAAAAACATATTGCAAGTATTATAAGACTCTACACTGTCTTCCTTGTTGCTCAAACATTTTACCAGAAAATATCTAGACCTTAGAGAGAACAAATATGCATCCCAAGTCTCAACAAGCTCTACGGTAGTTCTCCACTACTAGGCTTTAACTACATGATGCAAGAGCTTAAACATGATCTACTTGAGAGCTCAAAACAATTGCAAAGCATCAAATCGAAACAAGACAATGATCTACAAGAATGCATATGTCTTTTCCAATACCAACTACTACATGTAGCATTTTCTTTCTTCCAAACAAACACCAATCAATTTATTTAAACATAAACTCTCCAAATGATAATATAATGCAGCAAGAGAGTATTTATAAACAAGTGCTAACAGCTCGAAGAGATGCATGAAAAACAGGAGCTAAAAGCACTGCAGTAGCTAGTTAAGAATACTCAACAAATATAAGTGAAGAACATGAGTATTCACATGAAAAAGCGGAGCGTGTCTCTCTCCCACACAAGGATTGCTAGGATCCGAATTTATTCAAACAAAACAAAAATAAAAACACACAGACGCTCCAAGTAAAGCGCATAAGATGTGAAAGAATTAAAATATAGTTTCACTAGAGATGACCTGATAAGTTTGTTGATGAAGAAGGGGATGCCTTGGGCATCCCCAAGCTTAGACGCTTGAGTCTCTCTGAATATGGTTGGGATGAACCACGGGGGCATCCCCAAGCTTAGGCTTTTCACTCTTCTTGATCACATAATATCACCCTTCTCGCTTGATCCTTGAAAACTTCCTTCACACCAAACTCAAGACAGTTCTCATTAGAGGGTTAGTGCATAATCAAAAATTCTCATATTCTGTAATGATACAATCAATCCCAAAGCTTCTGGACATTAGCTACAGCCACCAATGCTTTGTGGAGCAAAGAAATCCACACAAACACAGTAAAAGAGCGAATGCAAAACAAAAGGCAGAATCTGTCAAAAACAGAACAGTCTGGAATGACGAATTTTTTCGAGGCACTTAAGTTGCTCAGATGGATCTGGCCTAAAATAATGAAAGTTGCGTACATATCTCAGGAATATGCGTGATTTTTTCAGAATTTTTTGAATTTTCTACAGGGAGATAAGCTCAAATCCGTGACAGCTAAAAATCTGTCACTGCGCAGAAATCCAAATCTTGCATCAACTTTCAATATAGAACTTTACTTGGCACAACATTGCGATAAAATAAAGATACAAAGGAGTTGCTACAGAAGTAACAAAACTCCTTGACTCAAAGAAAACAAAAATAACAGCAAATAAAAACGATGGGTTGTCTCCCATAAGCGCTTTTCTTTAACGCCTTTCAGCTAGGCGCAGAAAGTGAAAATCAAGTGTTGTCAAGAGAAGAAGCATCAACATCATAACTTGCTCTAACAATAGAGTCAAAAGGTAACTTCATTCTCTTCCTAGGGAAGTGTTCCATACCTTTCTTGAGAGGAAATTGGTACCTTATATTACCTTCTTTCATATCAATGATGGCACCAACAGTTCGAAGAAAAGGTCTTCCCAAAACAATAGGACAAGATGCATTGCATTCAATATCCATAACAATAAAATCAACGGGACAAGGTTATTGTTTACTGTAATAAAAACATCATTAACTCGCCCCAAAGGTTTCTTCATAGCATTATCAGCGAGAAAAACATCCAAATAACAATGTTCCAAAGGTGGCAAATCAAGAATATCATAAAGCTTCTTGGGCAAAACCGAAATACTTGCACCAAGATCACACAAGGCATTGCAATCAAAATCATTCACCTTTACCTTAATGATGGGTTCCCAACCATCTTCTAATTTCCTAGGAATAGAAGCTTTAAGTTTCAACTTCTCCTCCCTAGCTTGCAAAAGAGCATTTGTAATATGCTTTGTAAAAGCCAAATTAATAGTGCTAGCATTGGGACTTCTAGCTAATTTTTGCAAGAACATAATAACTTCAGAGATGTTACAATCATCAAAATCAAAATCATTATTGTCAATGGTGGTGGAACCATTGTCTCCAATAGTTTGAAAAATTTCAGCACTTTTATCAGAAAAAGTTTCAGCAGTTTTAGGCAATTTCAAACGCTTTGCAGAAGTAGTAGAGACATTACCAACACCAATAACATTACCATCAATAGTAGGAGGCTTACTAGCATGTAAACATTAGCATTACTAGTGGTGGTGATAGTACAAACTCTAACTATACTATTCTCTTTTTCAAGTTCTTCCTCTTTTTCCCACCTAGCATGCAATTCAGCCAACATCCTAATATTATTATCAATTCGAACTTGGATGGCATTTGCTGTAGCAAATGACTTAGTATCTTTAACTTCATTAGGCATAACTTTCAGTTTTAGAATTTCAACATCATGAGCAAGACTATCAACTTTAGAAGCAAGAACATCAATTTTTTCAAACTTTTCCTCAACAGTTTTATTGAAAGCTTTTTGTGTGCTAATAAATTCTTTAAGCATAGCTTCAAGATCAGAGGACACACTTCTATTGTTGCTGTAGGAATTACCATAAGAATTGCCATAACCATTTGAAGGATAAGGCTTATAGTTGTTGCTACCAAAATTATTCCTATAAGCATTGTTGTTGAAGTTGTTGTTTTTAATGAAGTTTACATCAACATGCTCTTCTTGAGCAACCAATGAAGCTAAAGGAACATTATTAGGATCAACATGAGATCTACCATTCACAAGCATAGACATAATAGCATCAATCTTATCACTCAAAGAGGAGGTTTCTTCAACAGAATTTACCTTCTTACCTTGAGGAGCTCTTTCGGTGTGCCATTCGGAATAGTTGATCATCATATCATCAAGTAGCTTTGTTGCTGCACCTAAAGTGATGGACATAAAGGTTCCTCCAGAGGCTGAATCCAATAAGTTCCTTGAGGAAAAATTTAATCCTGCATAAAAGGTTTGGATGATCATCCAAGTAGTCAGTCCATGAGTGGGACAATTCTTCACCAAAGATTTCATTCTTTCCCAAGCTTGAGCAACATGTTCATTATCAAGTTGTTTAAAATTCATAATGCTACTTCTCAAGGATATAATCTTAGCAGGAGGATAATATTTCCCTATGAAAGCATCTTTGCATTTTGTCCAAGAATCAATACTATTTCTAGGCAAAGAAAGCAACCATTCTTTAGCTCTTCCTCTCAAGGAGAAAGGAAAAAGTTTCAGTTTTATAATATCCCCATCCATATCCTTATACTTTTGCATTTCACAAAGTTCAACAAAGTTATTAAGATGGGCAGCAGCATCATCAGTACTAACACCAGAAAATTGCTCTTTCATAACAAGATTTAATAGAGCAGGTTTAATTTCATAAAATTCTGCTGTAGAAGCAGGTGGAGCAATAGGAGTGCATATGAAATCATTGTTGTTTGTGCTAGTGAAGTCACACAACTTAGTGTTCTCAGGAGTACTCATTTTGAAAAACAAAATCAAACCGAATTAAACAAGTAACTAATTTTTTTGTGTTTTTGATAAAGAGAGCAAACAAGACTAAATAAAAATAAACTAAGCAAGACAAATAACAAAGTAAAGAGATTGGGTGTGAGAGACTCCCCTTGCAGAAGCAATTCGGTTTTCCCCGGCAACGGCGCCAGAAAACGTGTTGCTAGCGCTAAGTTGACGAGGGAATATCTCCCCGGCAACAGCCAGAAACTGCTTGTACGTCACACGTCAGTTGGGAACCCCAAGAGGAAGGTATGATGAGTGCAGCAGCAAGTTTTCCCTCAGTATGAAACCAAGGTTTAATCGAACCAGTAGGAAAACGAGGTTGCTTCGAAGGTGTTGGTGAAGGAGTGTAGTGCGGCGCAACACCAGGGATTCCGGTGCCAACGTGGAACCTGCACAACACAATCAAATTACTTTGCCCCAACTTAACAGTGAGGTTGTCAATCTCACCGGCTTGCTGAAAACAAAGGGTTAAACGTATCGAATGGAAATGATGTTTGTTTGCATAAAACAGTAGAGAACAATGATTGCAGTAGATTGTATTTCAGATGTAAAAGAATGGACCGGGGTCCACAGTTCACTAGTGGTGTCTCTCCAATAAGATAACTAACATGCTGGGTAAACAAATTACAGCTGGGCAATTGACAATTGATAAGTGCATATAACATGCATGTGTGAGTTGTGGTGTCTACTATGAGATTCATTTGGGCATTACGACAAAGTACATAGACCGCTATCCAGCATGCATCTATGCCTAAATAGTCCACTTTCCGGTTAACATCCGTACCCCTTCCAGTATTAAGTTGCAAGCAACAGACAATTGCATTAAGTAATGTGCGTAATGTAAACAATACATTCATCCTTGAATAAAGCATTGCTGTTTTACCCCTAGTGGCAACAACACATCTACAACCTTAGAACTTGCTGTCACTATCCCAGGTTAAATAGAGGTTGAACCCAACTATCATGCATAAATACCCCCTCTTGGAGTCACAAGTATTCACTTGGCCAAGGCTTCAACAAGTAACGGAGAGCATGCAAGATCACAAATGACATAGACATGATAATATAATATTCAGCTCCACATAGGTATCAATATAAGTCAGATCCCAGCAAACACAACATGTAGCATTACAATAAGATGATCTTGATCATGATAGGCAGCTCACAAGATCTAAACATGATGGCACAAGTGGAGAAGACAACCATCTAGCTACTGCTATGGACCCATAGTCCAAGGATGAACTACTCACGCATCACTCCGGAGGCGGGCATGGCGATGTAGAGCCCTCCGGTGATGATTCCCCTCTCCGGCAGGGTGCCGGGAAGAGCTTCAGAACCCCCCGAGTTAGGGTTGACGACGGCGGCGGCAGCGAATATGTTCTGGATGAAAGGCTCGGTGTTTTAGGGTTTTCACGTCTCGGGGAATAAATAGGCGAAGGGGCGATGTCGGCGGACCCCCGAGGGGCCCAAACCACAGGCTGGCGCGGCGGTGGGCCCGCGCCGCCAGGTGGTTTGGCCACCTCGTGGCTCCCTTCGTCTCTCCTTCGGACTCCGTGTACGTGTTGGAAAAATAGGGACTTGGCCTTTTGTTTCGTGCAATTCCGAGAATATTTCCAGAAGTAACTTTCTGAAACCAAAAACAGCAGAAAACAGGGAACTGGCACTGTGGCATCTTGTTAATAGGTTAGTCCCAGAAAATGCATAAAAGTGATATGAAGTGTATATAAAACATGTAGCAAATGGTATAATATAAGCATGGAACAGCAGAAATTATGGATACGTTGGAGACGTATCAGAGCTCGTGAACGGTCACGGGGTCGCCCAAACCGCGGCCGTTCCAGCTGAGAGTACTCATTGGGTCTGGCGGTCCTCCTCGGAGGAGGCCGCCAAGGTTCCCGCAACCGTGCTTGTTGTTGCCAATTTCTCCTGCTTCCTCTCTTTCGGTGGCACATAAGACGGTGGAGGAGGTGGCTCCGAAAGAACAGTCACCCCCGCTTCAGCCACCGAATTACCAGCCCCTGCTTTCTCCTTATCCTTCTCACACACCTCATCAACGTCCAGTCTCCTCCGGGTGTTGCTGCCATAGTTGTTTCCCTCCGATGCCCTGTCCATAACTAGCGTATCCTTCTCAAAAGAATTCTTAAGAGGGCTTTGGGCAGTGTCATCTACATCCTCATCAAGGTGAGCATCCCCAGACGATCTCTTACGGGCATAGAGGTTCTACCTCCTCCTCTGCCCATACAACCTCCACGATAACGAGTAGCTGACACAAAACGTCGAGGTTCCTCTACTGGTTGCATTTCTCTGTGCTTTGCCAACATCCACGTACCATATTGGAACTTGTCGACATCCCATGCACCATCCCCACATTCTTCATGATCATGACCCATGAGACCGCACTGCTTGCAGAAAAAAGGGATCTTCTCATATTTCACAGCCAGCAGTTTTCGGCCCTCCGGCAAAGCAAGCGTGACCACACGCGGGAGAGGTTTAGAGACATCCAACCTCACCCTAAGGCGAACATAATTCCCTTCAAAATAAAGTTTTAGGTTCAACTGTACCTCTTTCACCTTTCCCACACGCCTTGCCAAACCATCTACGACTTCATGCTTGCGGAACAACTCGGGGATGCCATGAATTTGAGCCCAGACAGACAAACCTCCAAAAGCAACCATCTCCGGGTCAATCAGTCCATCGTAATCTTCGAGCATTACACCCCAACCCCTAAACGTCCAGGGTCCCTGATGAACTACTTTCTTCCAGTCACCCAGGCAATGCATCTGAAAAATAAACAGATTCTTCCCCGCTTCGCGAAACCCTGGTTCCTGAGATAAGTTCCATACACAAAGCTACTCCGCTGAAAGAACGCGTGGTGAGGACCTTACCAATCGCTAGCCAACGAGCCTCCTTCTGGTATTCTTTGATCACCTCCGCCTCCACGACCACATCATCAAGCTCATCCTCATTAAGCTGCAAATGCTGGAAAATATCCTCGATCTCATCTTCCTCCTTAGTTCCCGAGCCATATCCGGACACCTGCGAGGACCTATCGTCCGCCATCTACACAGATCACCACCTGCACGAATTAGGGTTTCAACCACCCCAGTTCCTCCCGCTAGGGATGAAAACGGAGCGGATACGGACGGAACTGAGTGGTGCCACATTTGTTTTCATATTTTTTTGCGGAAGCGGAAACGAATACAGAAACCCCGGAAACAAATACGAAAACAAATATTGTCAGAAACAGATACATACCGAATACGGTGCGGAGACGGAACAGAAAGCGGATGTTTACCGGAACCGAGAGACGCCATAAATAATAAAGGAAAAGCCAAGAAAATCAACAAACTTTTCAACTTTCTAAGATGAAATAAAATTATAAGGCGATAGCCTGATTAGATAATATACTATGCAATATTAAAAAAAAATATTATCGTCCTTATCCATAGTAGAATACCGAAATAGAGAACTGGGAACAACCTGAGGGAGAGATGATATGCGAATACATAGGTCCTAAACATGGTAGTTTGAGATTCTTTCCATTTTTTAAAATGTTCTCACTAGAATTTCCGTGCTTGTTAGATTCGGATTTTACCGCGTAACAAAAAACGGAAAGTTCCGTATTACCGGAAACGGAATTTCCGTTTTCGGCGCCGTTCCGCCGGAATACGCTGTTCCGTTTCCGTTTCCGTTTCCACATAAAAGTTTCCGTTTCCGTTTCGTTTTGCAGAATTCCGTTTCCGTTTCCGTATTTCCATTCCGTTTCCGTGTTCCGCGGAAAAGTCGGAAAGATTCCGTACCGTTTTCATCCCTACCTCCCGCTATCGCGCCCAAAACCAAGACCGGGTAGACAGGCTAGCCGTCCCCTTAATCAGCCCGAGTTCCGGCAGCGAGAATAGGGAAGGAAAACCAGGTGATCGCCGGACAAATCTCACGACGGGATTGGATCGCCGTCGGAGCACTAAACCCTAACAGAGAGGGTTGACAGAAATATTAGCTCCTATATATGCCTCACGTCTGGTTCCGAAGCAGGCGAAGGCCCAAGGTGCCAGCCCACCAGCCAGCCCGTGGAGACAGGTCGTTGACAGCACAGGTGGCCATCAAGCTCCACCAGATGTGCCCCTGTCGTCACAAAGGGCGGTGACCGGATCCATCCGAATGTCTCCTCCGTGAGAGACAAGGACATGATGGAGACTCCTGGGCAAGTCTTCTGAAACAGAGGGAGGAGAAACCAATGCAGAGACCCGTTGGCTAGAACCGGCGTCAGTTTCTCAAAAGCTGCATTGGCAAGGGCAGCTTGAGTAGCTCTGTTGAACAACGAGGATGGCCCCCCTCCTCCAGCACCAGCAGCCGGCCTCCACTGATCACCACATCCAGAAGAGTGTATATTTCACACTTGGCATGAAGGCTGTACCTAGCAAGCTGCTCGTCGTAGCACGTCTGAGTGAAGAGCCTGATAGCCTTGTACTCCTTCGTCCGGGAGTGGTACCCGAGACCGGCGCTGGACCGCTGCACGTCCGGGCAAGGCGGCAGCCGTGTGACTGCTCTAGTGGCCGCGTTGAGGACGTAGTAGGCCGGTGCCACGGCGTCGTACAGGAGGGTGAGGCCGCGGCACTGCGCGGCCACCAGACCGACGTAGCCGCCCCGCAGCTCATCAATGGCGAAGAGCGTGTCCGCCCTGCAGGCAGGGACAGATCCAGAAATTTAAATTTGGGCGTTCAAACTTCAACCAACACAAGACATGAAGGTGAAAAACTGAAAATGGTCCATGATTTATACGCCAATAAAAGTATAAATTGGCCATTGTAGCAACATTATCTCAAAAGGATAAGAAACTTACAAAATAATAAAGGAAATTACAATACAACCATACGATCTTCCATAGCTTGGAAGCAAGATATGACAGCATCATCCTTCACTTGTAAGAAGAACTCCTTCTCAGTGAATGTGACCAAACAATCATTTAACATTTGGTTCCCCATTTTGTTTCTTAGCTTGTTCTTCACAAATGTCATTGATGAAAATATCCTCTCAACACTGGCAGTTGCTACGGGAAGGGTTAACACCAATTTAAGAAGCTTGTGCCAATACCATTTTCTGGCTGCTGCTGAATCTGAACGGAAGCATCCTGAACGGAAGGGCAACTGCTCTGAACTTGCTGATGAATCTGATCAGAAGGAACTTGTTGCTGAACTTGAACTGAACTGATGTCAATTTGCTCTTCAATCTGAACATTTGGTTTCTTTTTAGCTCTGCTCCAGAGAGTTTTCAAATCCACACACTTTCTCTTGATTTTGGAATGCTCTACAACCTATATTTCAACATAATTGCATATGTTATTTTTCCACTATGAAATCCATCGGACTATGACACTAAAACGAGCAACAGACTAGGGGATTTCACATGTGCAAATGCAATTTTTTGAAATTGGGGAATTGCTCACCTTATGTTTGGAGATTGAGGACGGGACTCGTGCTGTGCTACCCTGTCCGACTCCGGCGTCGACGACCGCGACGGCCGCCACCGCGTTCTCCTTCCCCGTCGGCGAGCACTCCACCTGTCCATCCCCGCCGTCGCCTTCCTGCCTGCCCTCCACTGCTTGCGCTTGGCCCAGCTCCGGCGGCATCGGGGCGCCGCCTCTGGCTCGTCGGCGTCGCCGCTGGCTGCCATGGCTGCTCGATTTGGGTTATCCCCTCCCAGCACGCTGCCCCTGCCCTATTCTCTTTTTTCCTCTGAGACAAGCTCACTGCCCGCTTGGTGCCTTGGTCAGGTGCGCTTGATTTGCTTCATTCTTTGTTGGAGGCTGGTTGGGCCTTCTATCTGATTCGAACTTTGGGCCCAATCGACAAAAAAACGTATATATACGTGCTGAGAATTACCATTGCCTATACATAAGTTCTTATATACTATATATGATTTTTTTTGCAGAAAAATTTGGGTGTGCAGCTGCACACCCATGAACAAGTGCAGATCCGTCCATGCCTGCAGGGGCAGAACCAGAAGGCGAGCATGTTTGTATCGTGGTGGAGTCGTATCCCGTGGTGGGCGCCACGAACAGCAGCCTGTAGGGCTCGGTGACGGTGCCGACGTCGGGCCTGGCCATGTGGAGGGCGCAGAACTCGTCCGAGGAGAGGGTCGCGGCCCAGGAGCGGCAGACGGCGCGGAACCGGAGCAGGGACCTGACCGGCAGCCGCGGGAATACCTCCGTCATCATCTCGTCCGGCAGCGGTGAGCTGCCGGATGCTGCGGTTTTCCTCCTCTTCTCGCTGCAAATCGCCATGATCAATCCGGCGAGCAACGTAATCTCTAAGTCAAGGTCGGGATCTTGGATGTTGGCTACTCCAAACGTGCTCTCGGGTCAGGAGGACCGCAAACCGAGTCGGCTTCTGATTTATTTTCCTGTTTGCGTAACGTTTTCGTTTCTCTTCCGTTCCTTCCCTAGCCTTCTGTTACTCCGGCGCCGCCGTAAGGATTTCGAAAGTGAATTTTGAAACAAAAAATAGTCCAAGCCATCTTCGGAGTACGTCCAGTCCTACCAACTAATCCAAACTTCATCTAAAAAAAAAAGCTAATCCGAACTTTCCAAATTGAGCGCCGGAATTTCAATCCAGTATACTCCCTCCGTCCGTGAAAGAGTGGACGTTTGGAGATTTACACATAGATCAAGAAGACACCGGACTTTGCTTCTTGGCCTAATTAATACAGAAAAGTAGTGCTTCCATGCGTGCATGCAGCCATTGAGAGAAGGCCATTAAATGAATGTTTAATGCATGCAGTAATTAAGACAGTAATCCAAGAGACTCAAGTAAGTATGTAACCAATAGCTAGATGACAAGTTGCTCCATGAGTCAATTAAAAACTAATGGATTGGAGTTAATGTGCATTGGAAGTGTAGATGTACACACTTTTGTGGAAACTAGTTGATATGTACGTGCAACGCACGTTTTCCCAATTAAATGAGACAATTTACAAGTAGGACGTTTTAACAATTAAATGGAATAATTTACAAATAGGAAAATATCGTATCCAGCCGAATTACTTCTTATGGTGCATATCAACACATATACCTTTCAATGTGGTACCATATGCAGCAAGGGTACTGTATAAGGGATGGCTTGGTGGCGCCCGTGTGGGGAGGTGGATAGATCGGCGGGACAGGGGAATCCACCGGCACTGCGGGAAGTGTGATTGCCCCCCATGAAGCTCCGCCACTGTGCCTCCAGTGAGTAAACATCCGTTCATGTTCCCGTCATTCCTTTGACTTAAAATTTTATAATACAAATAGAAAATAGAAGAGCCTGAAAACAGATCAAGATCCACATAGAAAAGATAATATGAAAAGAAATGCTCAGCTTGTAGTACTTGAGAACACGGAAGTAAGACCAGCATGTGGATCCGGGTTTCATATACTATCATCTCACTTAATATGAGTATATTCATACTTTGAAATTGCAAACTGGAAGTTCAAGATGAGATGACTCTCATGGACAAAATGAGATGATTTTCCTGAAAAATAGAAAGGACTCATCGCCAATAAAATACATGACTTGTCTTTCATACCTATGAGAGAGAACAAAAAAGTCAAATATTATTTCAAAATTGATATGAATTAAATTTAATATACATATATTCAATATTTGTTTTCGCATTTTTTTATGAAAATAGAAAAGTTCCATACACATCAACGACGTAATATCTATGTATACAACAGAAACTACCTGTTTATCTTTATCCAGCGCAACCGACCCTTTACAATATATACAAATAAGAACGTTCTCATTTGAGCAATTATTCACATGTTTAACATATTTTATTTTCAGAGAAAAAGTATCTAATTATAGTTCCTACAGCTAAGTAAAAATATAAATTTGGTACACTGTATATATTTAATTAAATACCTAATTTGACATATACTCCCGCCGCCGAAAACAAGTGTCGCACATATAGATGTATATATCAACACTTATTTCAGGTAAATACATACAACCATATGTACATCCAAATACATGCATCCACACCCAAATCTGAGTTGTTCTGCATCTTGAACTAACATCAAGCATACAAATGTTTCATACACGTAAGAATAGGCATATCTGAAAAGAAAATGAATAGAGAGATGGGCCGATGCTGCTAATCCCTAAACCAGTTCAGCGACTCGCATCAGAATAAACAATCTTTCATATACACGATAAGAACGATAAGAACAGCTCAGTTTTGAAGAAAAATATGGATACAGAGATGGGCGGCTGCTGTTAATCCCGAAACCGGTTTAGCGACTGGCATCAGAATAATCACCGAACGGAAGAACCCCGAACTTGCGGAGCATGTACAGACAGGGAGGTTTGAGGATGGCCTGATCGACGGAAATCTGGGACGGCGCACACTGAACCTGATAAAGGTGGGGTGCCGGAGGTCGGGGCGGTTGAGGAGGCACGACTCGACGCCCGTCTGCTCTCCTCCAGTATGATGGTGCGCTCTCATCCGGTTCTTCTCCTCCCAGCCAGAGAGCTCTAGGGACGATACCCTGCGCTCTGGGCTGCATCACCTACGGCATCGGGGGGAAAAGCTTGTGCTGCGGGGGAAGGCACGAACAGGGCCGGTATAGGGGCGTCTTCGGGAAGGAGAATCTAGCGTGGGTGGCAGGGGGCGGCGGCCAGATTCATGGGGCGGCGGCGGCGGCGATGAAGTGCGGCATAGGCCGGAAGGAGGCCGGTGGGTGCGGCGGCTAGGCCGACACAGCCGTGATGGACGGTGCCGGTGGTAGTTCTGTCGTGGGGATTGGGAAGGGGATCAAACGCTCGCGTTGGGGACGGCCGGCGGGGACGGACCCACGATGGCAATCCATGTAGTGGGGATGCGGTGCTTGATGGTGCGGTGTCGATTGCGTCGCGTGAGGCGCTGGTGCCGCCCTCCCGTGTCATCGATGTTTGGGGTGTGTCGGGATCTTGGATGTTGGCTACTCCAAACGTGCTCTCGGGTCAGGAGGACCGCAAACCGAGTCGGCTTCTGATTTCTTTTCCTGTTTGCGTAACGTTTTCGTTTCTCTTCCGTTCCTTCCCTAGCCTTCTGTTACTCCGGCGTCGCCGTAAGGATTTCGAAAGTGAATTTTGAAACAAAAAATAGTCCAAGCCATCTTCGGAGTACGTCCAGTCCTACCAACTAATCCAAACTTCATCTAAAAAAAAAAGCTAATCCGAACTTTCCAAATTGAGCGCCGGAATTTCAATCCAGTATACTCCCTCCGTCCGTGAAAGAGTGGACGTTTGGAGATTTACACATAGATCAAGAAGATACCGGACTTTGCTTCTTGGCCTAATTAATACAGAAAAGTAGTGCTTCCATGCGTGCATGCACCATTGAGAGAAGGCCATTAAATGAATGTTTAATGCATGCAGTAATTAAGACAGTAATCCAAGAGACTCAAGTAAGTATGTAACCAATAGCTAGATGACAAGTTGCTCCATGAGTCAATTAAAAACTAATGGATTGGAGTTAATGTGCATTGAAAGTGTAGATGTACACTCTTTTGTGGAAAAATAATAGATCCAATCACTCTTTCGCGGACGGAGGGAGTATACGTTTTCTTTAAAATTTACGGAAGACGGTCCAATTCCAAAACGAGCCCTACGGGCGCGATCGCACAACTCAAACTCCCAAATCCTAGTACTTCCCCGACCCCTCTACCGGAGCGCGTGATCCCCGCGGCCCAAGCCCTCCTCCTCACCTCCGGCCTCGCCGACGACGCCGCCGTCCTCGCGCATTTCGCCAGGCACCTCGGCTCCACACGCGCGCCAGCGGACGCCGTCCACGCGCTGCTCCGCCTCCGCCCCGGCCCACGCTGCGCGCACCCGTTCAACGCTCTCATCTCCCACCTCACCATCTCCGGCGATCCCTCCGCCGCATTCCGCACCTTCGCGGTCCTCGCCGCGGGCGGAGACGCCGGACGGCCCGACGGGTACACGCTCCCCGCCGCGCTCAAGGCGTGCGCGCGGCTCGGTGGCGGCCTCCGCGAAGGCCGACAGGCGCACGCGGTCGCGGCGAAGGACGGGTTCCTGTGGCGCCTTCCAGTCCGGAACGCGCTGATCACGCTCTACGGCACGTGCGGCGAGTGTGACGACGCGAGGAAGGTGTTCGACGAAATCGCGAGACCGGACGTCGTGTCCTGGACCGCGCTGGTGTCTGCGTTCATCAGGGGAGGGAGGTTCGCTGAGGCTCTCGAGGTATTTGGCGAGATGGACGTTGCACCAAACGATGGGACATTGGCTAGCGTGCTGGTCGCATGCGGCAGGCTTGGGGTTGTGCGGGCTGGGAAGGCCGTGCACGGGTGGTATCTCAAGCAGGAGATGGAGATGAAACTCATTGTTGGGAATGCAGTGTTAGATATGTATGTCAAGTGCGAGAAGTTGGATCTTGCAAGGGGGGTGTTTGACAGGCTTCTGGTGAGGGACATTGTTTCTTGGACAGTCATGATAAGTGGTCTGATGCACTGCAGGCTTCCAAGCGGGGCACTGGAGGTGTTCAATGCGATGCAGACATCGGGGGTGAAGCCAGACAAGGTTGTTCTCTCCATGGTGCTCTCGGCTTGTGCGAGCTTAGGCGCACTGGAGTCTGGAAAGTGGGTGCATGAATATATAGAGCGTAAAGGCATCGAGCGGGATGTGCATTTAGGGACGTCATTGGTTGATATGTACGCAAAGTGTGGGTGCTTGGAAACTTCTCTTTCAGCCTTCCATAAGATGCCCCTCAAGAATGTATCTTCTTGGAATGCGTTAATCAATGGGTTCGCATTGCATGGTCATGGTAGGGAAGCTCTTGAGTACTTTGACAGGATGGTGGCTTCAGGCTTGGCCCCCAACGAAGTCACATTTATAATCGTCCTTGGTGCATGCTGCCACACTGGTTTGGTGCAAGAAGGCCTCCTGCTGTTTCAGTCGATGAAAAATTCATACAATCTCCCGCCATGGGAAGAGCATTATGGTTGCATGGTTGATCTTCTTGGTAGAGCTGGGCTCATCCAGGAAGCATATGGTTTAATTAAGTCATGCCTATGACGCCTGCTGTGTCCACGTGGGGAGCCCTGCTAAGTGCATGCCAAGCTCATGGGCGAGTTGATTTTTCACAGCAGATTCTTAGGTATGTCCATGAGTTGGAGACCTCTGGGAGTGGGGTTTATGTACTCCTCTCAAATGTATATGCTGTGAATGATAGATGGGCTGACGTAAAGAGGGTGAGAGGGCTGCTAAGTGAAAAGGGCCTGCGGAAAGAGCCAGGATCCAGTGCGATTGAGGTGAATGGTAAGACCAGTGAATTCGTAGTTGGACAGAAGAACAATCAAGTCATGGATGAGATATGTTCAATGCTTTCCATATTAGTGAAGCAAATTCATTTGGATGGGCTGTAGTTCTTCAGACAGATTTTCAGTTTTCATTGGAGATTGGATCTTATGCATTCAGAAAATATCTACTTAGTTAGTTGGTCCAAAGGACTAGACATGAACTTTAGGTGGTTATTCCGTACTGCTAGCATCATTTGGCTATGCCTATTTCTTTGGGTTAATTGTGATCAAGTCTAACCTTGGCATGGCTACTGCATGTTTATGTTTCGTTATTGTTGCTCCTGTGCATATGCATCGGTTTTATGGCATTCAATCTGAACAACCAAGTAGTACAAAGTTGTACGGACATGATTAATGGTTAATCAGCCTTTATTGGGTGCTTTTGTAGTATGCAACCTCTCTTCGGTTCTTCAACATGATTGACAGTGAACCTCAGTTATAACTGGTGGATGGAGGAATGGCATAAACCCAGTCTGAGTTGTAAATTAATCATTTTATACCAGGCGAGGAGAAAAGTTCCCAAACGTTTTTAATCAGATTGAGTTCGATACTGCTACAGTTTCTACTATGCACTAACTGCGCCAAGAGCTATGTACAGCTAAATATACCAGCCTTGTATACAGACTGCTGGGGATTAGTCTGTGAAGTTATCTTCAAGCCTAGGAAGCCTGAAGCGTTCTGAAGGAATATGCGATATCATTAGTTGTTGTTTTCTGTTGTCATGCACTCAACTTGTTAGTTGATGAAGGGCATCTGCTTTTGAACATGACAGGGACTGTTGTTGGATATGTCATAATTTTATATTTCTCAACAAGAGAAAGTGTTGTTCAAGGCGTGAGTGTAAGTTAAATTCACTCCAAAAGCACACTGTTTACAACTTGCATGACTGTAAGTTAAATTCATTCTGAAAGCACCCTATTTAGTGCATACATGCCAGAGTAATAACATTTTAATTTAGATACACTGAAAAAGTCCAGCATACACTATGCTTTGCGGTGTGGACCTTTTTTAACTGATTGTGATCTTGACCTTGTTTGTCTTCTCACATTTTAATTAAACTTCCTGCCTTCAGTGGATGGACAGTAATGCTTCCATTTTTATCTAATGTACCTCCTGCCTCCACATCCATTCTCCCTTTGGCAATTGAAGAACACTGCCGCCACAGGAGGTCCAAGAGCATAAAGTGCTGAGAAGTCTCTTGTATTGAAATTTGGTCTCCATCCTGGTGCATATATAGTTTGCTGGACAGATTGACGGAAGAGTACAAAAGCAAAGCGATGTATTCCTGCAGTTGGTTTTGGGCTTTCATAACTGACAACTTCATTTCCTGTAACAAAATGTGCACTAACATGTTAATGTGAGGTCATTCTGGTATGTAATTTCAAAGAAATTTCTGCCATGAATTGGTGTGAAAGACAGGGCAATGTGCTGCTTACTATCCAGGTATGCTAATTGCGTGCTTTTTCTTTTAATTTTGTACTCTAAGCACTTACTATACTTTTCATCTTCAGTTTTTCTCCCCTAATTAATCACCCATGATATATTTTTGTTTTTAGTCAGAACAAGCTACATGTGAATTTCATCTGGACTTCCGAACCAGCTCAATATACATTTGTTATAATCTTAGGTAACTTCTCAACTCATCAAAAAATTCAAAATTAGGAAAGTAAAGAGAAGTTGAAGAACCCACCGTAACTGGCATTTGTTGATTCTGGGATGTCTGTCACCAACCTGTGAACAGCCATAAGAATCACTTTTAATTCTGAAGTTGTTACAATGTACAAATAGAAAAGTAACAAAGTTCAGTAACTTCTACTAGTTACGATATGTTCTAGGTCTTACCAATGAAGGTATTCTCTTTTTGTTGGGTTGCTTGGACTTGGTGAGTCTGGATCCACCATCACCTAATAGCAAGTTAGGTTGTTAGTTTAGAGAAAATAATTGTTCTTCGCCCTAAGAATGTAGTTTCCACGGAATTAAAAGATGATATTTCTGCAGATAGTCAGATATACACTTCCTGAAATGTACTTTTGCCTTGTATTAAGAAGCAGTGCCCACCAAGCTGCTGGATGCTAGTCCGGAGGCAAACCAGTGCCTAGTGCATAATCTCCAACTAGGCGAGCCTAGGCGGCATACTTTTCTAGGCAGACTAGGTGGGAAGAGGCTACGAAATTTTCCATTAACTTGATGCTTTTCGTACAAAGTAAAATAACATTCTAAAAAGAAAATAAAGTTAAATAACTTTCATGATGTTACTTTGCCAGTTTCAATGGTAGCATCGCTACTTGAGCACCTTCATGACGCAAGCCAAATGTGTACATTCTATTGTGATCATTTATTGCCGCATCTAGTCATGATGACTAATATTCTTGTACTTCATGGATGAAGTGCATAATTTTTATTTCCAGTCAGCACCGAATGAAAAGATGCAGGTATATGTGCAGACGCTAAGTAGAAAATCTCTATAGGATTCACATGAAATAAAGAAGCTTAAGTGCAGAGGTCTTTTTCAATCCATACCGATGAGGTTGTACAAATTACCAAACCTTGAGATTCTTTGCTTTCAGTGTTATATACGTACTTATAACAACTGAGTGCGTGGACTCCAAAAGCTCATGTTATGCATGAGAGACTGTACTACTTTTAGCAAGACAAATAGTAAAGTCGAGTTTGAGTTGTGATGTTGGAATTTCTGTAATCTACTAATTCAAGCATAGGCTTAATTGGCTAGAACCCAAATATGGCCTGAACCTTAATATTGTAATGTAGTAATGACATAGTTATGGACTTACCAGAGTGTAAAGGTTCCTCGTGTCGCGCCCAGCAATTTCAATCCTTGGTTCATTTGCTACTTGTGATGGCTTGAGCTCAGACCCATTGGTTAGAACCTTGCTGTTGTAGATAACCTTAAGTGATGCTGCTTTGACAAATGGGTCCAAAATATCTCCAACAACATGTCCTATGGCAAGTGCCTCTGACATGGTTTAGTGAAGATTAAGAATCTTCAGGAATTGCGTAAGAGTAGGTTGTGGTCTGGACAAGCTAACTTAGTTTGAAATGTGAGCTTGGGTGAACTGATGAGTTCTGGTGCATGCCCTATATATACTAACAATCAAAGCGCTGAAGGCATTCATGATATCAGGAGTTGTGAGCTCCAGACGTCTTGGAATCTAACTTTAAGGTATAGAGTATGATATTGGTCGCTATCACTGGAAATATTTAGGCCCGTCTACTCTCTAAGCCTACACAAACGGAAGGAGTGTCCAATGCAACTCCACATCGATAGAATAAAATCTGATGGCCGTGCTCACTTATTCCCTATATCTGGAACCGTAGGCATGATACATTCCTAGTGAAAAGTTGATTGCCTTTTGACTTGTCTTTCAGATTGACACATTATGTTTTCCATTCTGAACAGGAACTTTCCCTCCCTCTTCCTCGATAATAGTTGTAGGGAAATGGGATAAGTAAGAATCAACAGGCCTAGTCCAACGTTATGTTTCGCGGCAGTATACAAGTAGAGAGAATACTAGAAATGATTTTATTTTAATGGTAATATGAATGGAAAAAGGAGGTTTTTAGAGCATGATTGGTTGGGAATATTATGATACCACAACGATATAAAGTGGTTACTGGATTTCTATTGACACCTGTTCATTGTCGTCTCCCAGCATAATTGCCTTCATAGTGCTACCATTGAGTAGAGGCCAAATTAGTGGTACAGGTGTATGGCTTATTTCGATGCATCCCAGCATCTAGAAAACATAATCAAGCCTACTTCATCCTTAAAAAAAGAATGAGAGTTTAGATAATGATGAGGTGGCAGATTGACTTTTTGTTTATGTATTCTCTGATATTATTGTCCAATACTCTTTGAAGTGAGATCTAGTAGGGGACTCAATGCTCAAGCAGGCATAACGTAACTAGGTCTCGCAGTTGAGTTTGAAATGACAGGTTTTGCACAACAGTTTTTTCTGTTTGAAGAATCAACATACTAATTTGAACAGTGGCAATGTCTGTTCTAGACTTACAGTGCCTTTAAAAACTGAATTCTTCTCTTTTTTGTGTGCTTATTTGTCTAATAGATGAACAATGAACCGTAGGCCTGTAATTTTTCTTTTGTGTTTTGGTCCTGAAAATTCACCCTTCCCTGCTTCTATAGTTTTATAATGCCATCACTCATATCATGTGTCCAAATAACTTGAAGTTAGCTGCACACCATAAGTACACTCTGTCTTAAGTAGCAATGTTTATACACCATCAAACTGAAAGCTCCATGAGTCATTTGGGTGACTAGCTTGCACGCCAAACTCAAAAGATTCATTCAAGGGCCAATGATTGTGATGTATAACATGCATGTGCTGCTAGTATATTTTCTATGAAGCTGGTCGTGCTCCGTACAACGCCCCCAGCTTGGCTAGTAGAATATGATCTCTACGGAGTGAGGGTATGGCCTTAATGTAGCTTCCTAGGAACATACACAAAGATGCATTTTTGACATGTCCGTCCAGACTGTCCTAACATTTTGATATTGTGATCTGTGAAATACAGTGTCCTAATCTTTCTATCATAACAGGAATATGTCTGCAGAGCTGATGCACTTTAGGTAAAGAGAAGGTGGAAAGCATAGATAAGGTCTAATCTACATTTGTTCTTGACTAATAGGGGTCCACGGAATACCAACTTATTCCTGTAATTTGCACCATGGC
Source organism: Poa pratensis (assembly GCA_947311845.1). Lineage (NCBI taxonomy): Eukaryota > Viridiplantae > Streptophyta > Magnoliopsida > Poales > Poaceae > Poa > Poa pratensis. The sequence continues at coordinate 72,360,907 of CAMZMU010000107.1, read as the reverse complement.
TTTTATGTCTACTGATATCGTGTTCCCACTGACAGAGGGTGGGCCTCTTCAGCTGTACTCAAGAATTCTCTGTGATTTCTCAGTTCCCACAATCATCAAGGCAGGGGTTCCAGAGATTGGAGTGATCATCTTTCCATCATATCATTTGGAGCAAAGAAACACAAGCAACTGAAAGGTATTTGCGATGACTACTACTGCTATTAACTCATGATTTTCTTCTTCTTTGGAACCCTGAATAACTAAGCTGTCGAAAACTTACGTGCTACAAGGCACGGAGCAGCAAAGGCAAAGAGCTGAGTTACGTGGAAGAAGCGAACGTCAGGCTTGAGGAAAGGATAATCCATGGACCTAACAGTAGATAGCATGATAATCTTGACTGGAGATGGAAGAGAACAATGCGCCATCCCCCTTTCACGTGGCTCAGCATCCCATTCGGCGTTCGCCCGCGGCAGATGGGACTCCCGAAATTAATGGGTCGCCGCCCGACGCCGGCCGGCCCGCCGGGATTCTAGAAATGGACTACGAAGAATCGCCGGACATGATGGTGAGAGGGCCAAGCTGCCGAAAATGGCAGAAAAGATTGTTCTCCTGCCATTGGCGCTCGTTTGGATCAGAAAACGACACTTGTTCGTACCAAAAATCATTCTCTGGATTGTTCTTCGCCGTGCCATTGGCTCGTTGGATCAGAAAACGACACTTGTTCGTACTGAAAATCATTGTCTCTGGTGGGATACATGGAGATTTGATCGATTGTTGGCAAAGAAAACGTACGTACGTGGACAGCAACTGTCCTCTAGCTGAGGTGTGGCCTACAGTGTCACCACCCGAGCTTCAGTTCTTTTCTTTTTGATAACACATAGTATCTGATATTATATTTCTGTTCCAAAATGTAAGACCTATTTTGACTGTCCGAATCCATGCTTTGACCATAAGTTTCTCATACGATATTTAGTCAATGATTACAAAATCATAACATACAAAAGAATTTTCGAATACTAATTTAATGTTTTCCACTATGTACCTCTATTCCATAATATAAGGCGTATAACTTTTTTCAAAAGTCTAACGATGTAAATTTCAACCAAGTTTTTAAGAAAATCTATCGAGAACTATGATACGATATAGATACAGATATAACATGAAATATATGTTATGATGTATCAAATATATATACGTTTCGGATGTCCCTCATGCGGACGATCACCCGCACCATATTGTGGCCTCCGTTGGAGATGCTCTAACCAAACACACACACTGTCCAGTAGCAAGGTCTCATGTGCCCAGGGCAACACCGGCAGTCCAGCAAAGCAAGTTAACACCGGGCGAAGATGACGGATGCGTTATGTGTCTTCCTCTCGTGCAAGGCTTGATCTCTCATGGAACCGTGAAGGGGCTGAAGCTGAACTAGTAATTTGTACATTAAATAAGGTTTAGAGCAATACCCATCTTCTGTGAGAGATAAAAGGCAACGGACATCCAAATCCTGCGAGAGATAACTGGTATAGGTTTTGATATCCAGTTCTTTGTAGGTATGCGTCAAAACTCGTAAGTACACAAATGCAACTAAACTAGATCCACAGGCATCCAAGAGTAACTGAACTTAGTGGTATTATCGGCCCCTGCTTTGGGTTAGTTCTGGCTCAGCTCAGTGTTCAACTTTAGATCTAGCCACTTCAGAACCAAATCCTCGAGGGCTGGCGGTGGCAGCCAAAGCTTATCGGTGTTGTCGTGCTGCTAATCCTTCTATCTTTCATTTTTCATTTTAACCGTACCTCTTTTCCGATAGGAATCATATATGATTTTAAAATTAGGGGGGTAATACAGAACAATCAAATATAAGCATAGAACAAACGAGCCTCTAGTTGCCGTCATCTTTGGCCAGATATGTTAAGGAGGGTGAGCTCCCACCAAGAGGCTTCAAACGCCGCACAATTTTTTTGCCAGGAACAGCGAGATAAAGGCTTCAACATTCAAACATTGGCCAGGTTTGCACTCCAAGCTTTACAAAGCCTAGGAAATCAGGTATGGCATCACCACTGAACATGGTTTTTGAGTCGAGCGACTAGTCGCGACTAGTCGACGACTAGTCTATGAGTCTTAAAATAAAGTCCGACTCAGCATCTCGACTCGACTAATTGGTTGAGTCGAACGACTCAATCGACTAGTCTCAACTAGTCCAGGTTTTTGAGTCAAAGAACGACTTAAAGTTGGCCCCGCCTGTCATATTTTTTCTAATATTGCTTGCCCAGCTCCCCCGTGAAACCTAGATCACCCCAATTTTTTCCCCCAAGCCAAAACTGCTTGGACACTGTATGGGGATGCCCAGGTTTGTATTATACACTATTAATACGTATATAGTTATATATAATTACACATATAATATGGTAATTTTATAGTACCTATTGCTAAAATACTCATGTCGACTAGTCGACCATGAGTCTTGACTAGTCACGACTAGTCAAGAGTCGCTACCCCTGAGCGACTCATCGACTCGCCGACTCGAAAACCTTGCCACTGAAGCGTACAGGAGGCAATGAATCAGATTGAAAAGGTCGTATAAGACATTTATCAGGATATAGGAGCACTAAAACCCACAAGATCTTATGAATCAAACCCACGAGAACACGCTCTCATTTGGCAAAGCTTTTTCCCCCGTTTACAAAAAATAAAAAAACGAGAACACACCCTCATTTGCTCCGCATCGGCACCAAACAAGGTGCCATCGGGACAAGGAGGGATCGTTAGGGATTTACTTCCATGCAACGTCTCCGGCACCATGGCGCTGCTGGCAGGACACTAAAACCAGGAAAACAAGGACCTGGCCATGAATAAACCAGGTCCCCAGGCTCTGTTTAGCTCGCGATTGTCGCCTGCTTCTTTGTCTTCTCTTTTTTCCATGAAACCTACAAAAGATAGACATGATGCTGGAGGTGTTCGAGAAGAACATCTCTAATAGTGGATTTTTGAGATATATGGAATGTAGTTTTCAGAATTTACATGTTGTCAGATGCATTCGACCATAGTTGATTGTTCGTTATTCCGCTGAGATCATTTGGCGGCTGGTACATTTAGCGAGTGAGGTTTCTGGATTTGTGACCGCATCAGCAAAACAACCACATTGGTCAAGAAAAAGTAGTGGAATCAAATCCTACATTAAATAAATGTTTGGCAGAATTTACCTGAAGCTTCCACCAAAGTTCCTAAATTATACTACTGTACTGCAAGCTGCAATAACATACTATACAATACATGCATACAATCTTGTTTTCCCAAAACACACAGATGATATGATTCAGTTCTGAAAAAGTATCACCTTTGGGGCATTCTTCATCAGTAAATATTCTTTTGTCCTGCCTAAAGCGACCGTTAAAAGGCGCAATTCTATTGCAGCATTTTGTCAAAGATCACGCTACACTGTGGACCGCAGTCCAGCTTATTTCTCGCATAAATTCAGTTGCCAAAGTTCCCAGCAATGTGTTGTGATGATTCTTTACTAACAGCCTGATAGTAGTGGACATCACTTCGAAATTCCAGCGTTATTCAGAAAGATGAGAGTACAGGGAGAACAAACAGTCAACAGTTCAACACTATTCCACGAACATCATACATAGATGGCGTGGCCATAGATCTGATGAATGAGTCTGTTGCGTACGCCTGGATAGTTTCACAAGTTTACATGCTGGAGATGTTCGAGAGAATTTTACATGTTGCATCTAACAATTGAGCTTTAAGAGCTGTGAAATGTACTCCCTCCGTTGCTAAATATAAGATGTTTTGGGTATTTCAAATGTGGTCTAGATACGAACTGAAATGGATGAGCATACACACTAAAATATGTCTAGATACATGTGAATCGGAAAAAGGCTAAACCATCTTATATTTAGGAACCGAGGGAGTAGTTTCTAGAATTTTACATGTTGCCAAATGCATTCGACCATAGTTGACTGTTCTTTATTCCGCTGAGATCATTGGCTGCTGGTAGATTTAGTAAGTGATGGATCTGGATTTGTGACCGCGTCAGCAAAACCGCATTGGTCAAAAAAATGCAGTGGAATCAAATCATACATTAAATAATGAATTCGCTGTGACATGTTTGGCAGAATTTATTTGTGAAGCTTCCACCAAAGTTACTAAATTAGATAATGCAAGCTGCAATAACATACTATGCAATATATGCATCAAATCTTGTTTGTTTTTTCCGAAACACACGGATGATATGCTCCAGTTCTGAAAAAGTATATCACCTTTGACGCATTTGTCTTCAGTAAATCTTCTTTTCTCCAGACTAAATAGACAGTTAAAAGGCACAATTATACTACATCATTTTATCAAAGATCACGGTCACAGATCAATGCTCAGAGAATGCCGACACTTTTTTGTATTGGGGGCTAAAAATTCACCACATTGTTCCCTACACTTTTTGACCAGTCCAGCCTATTGCTCGAGATTAAAGGCATGACAGCATAAACTCCGTTGCCAAAGTTCCCAGCAATGTATTCATGATTCTTCACTAACAGCCTGATAGTAGTAGCCATCACATCGGAATTCCAGCGTCATTCAGAATGCTAAGGCTAGGTTCAGGGAGAACGAACAGTGAACACTACCCCACAACAGCAAAGATATATGACGGTGTATCAATGCCTCACCTCATCTGGAGTAATGTACTGGCCATTTTGCATGAGCTGTCCAATAATCTGGGACCTTTGTTCATGGAGTGCATCACAATCAACAACTGAGTATGTCATCATCATGGCCCACTCCAAAATATTTCACGGATAAACCTTAGTGAACATCGGTCTGCTTTGAAACCTTCATAAGGTTATAAAAAAACATATAAATATGTGAATATGTGATGCAATACCCACTTGCCACAGTTCGCCTCTTTTACTTTCCGCAAAATTTTCCACCATGAAATAATTTGTTAAGAGTACTCTTGGGGGCATCACAACAGCATATTCCATGGCAAATAATTGCCTTCTTTTCAAATTTTCATTTCCATTCAGTGGCATGGCATGAGCATAAATTCTCTTTTGGCATAGAAAATGATACGATGCTTGTTGGAAATTACGTGCAGCCTTAACACTTAATGTTGCGACTACCAAGAGAGACAATAGGAAATGCATAAAAAATATTCATGTGATTTACCGATTCCCCATACAATCTCAAAAGTGGCACCCTGACTACTCAATACAACGAAGAGCCATGGGTCTTTTTGGTATGTTCCCAGTCTCCCCTGCAAATTTAAAGCATATAAATGTAAGAAGTTTTGTAGAAGCAAGGTATTCTTTTTCCAAAAAAATATATTATAACACATACTCCTATGCTTTTAGATGCAAAGATGGACTATAAAGAAATATGAACCACAAAGTTTATTCGATTCAATACTCAATAGAAGCTATACAAGTAAACAACACTTCCATACTAGTGCTTCAGATAATGCAACTGCATCTAGAAAAGGTATATATTCATATGCATGTACTAAGCATGCAAACATATTACTTGAGTAAAGAGCTTCGACAGAAGTACTTCACATTTTGAATTGTAAAACAAATCTGCAGATCTAGCTGCAAGATCTTCATCACACTGGGGGCAACAAAGCAACCCAGTTGAAAATATGCAAAATTCCCAGAGTAAATAACAAGAGAAGACACTGTTTGTGCAAAGGTCTCACACAATTTGTTGCAAGTATGCTTTTTCCATATGAAAAATATATATAAACGGGACTGAATGTGTGAAACATGCTGAGATCAACGTCGGCTAAGATATTACAAAATGCCAGAGCAAAAACAGATGTCAGATTTTGATGTCGAAAGGAATACAGATAGAATGTTCCACTATGATAGGCGCCCGTGTATATTTACAGTTAAATCGTATCAAAGCAATACAAAATACAGACTGGTCAGGAACAAAAGGCTTAAAGATATTAGAGTATGTTCTTCTGATCACAGAACATATCCGTTGCTCTACCACTAGAGCAAAGTATGAAGGAGCTACAAGGGTACTCAAGTAAACTATATCAAAGCAATTTGTATCGTCCCCAGATGGTATATCACTGAAATGATGAATAAATGGCTACAAAACTTTCGAGTTAACTTAACCGCTAGATAGACTTCTCTGTAACTGTCACCATTTATATACAAAGACTAATCTTGTTTACAGTGATATTCCTTTGTCCATCTGAAGATGAACCAGCCATCCCTAAATTATGCAAAAGGAAGATGATAGAAGGGTCAGAAATTATTTTGGTTGATGGCAATTTAAAACAAAGAGGAGGTCTTGCCATAAAAAGTTAATGCATCGAATGCTTACGTGTGTGCAATTTGATTGCATGCAGTGTACTGAAGGTTTTCAATCATCATCATATCAGCACCCATATATGTCATATATACCGGCGTATAGCTTAAGAATCAATCTGATCTCTGTGCAGTGCTACCTCCATATCTTCGGTGCTGATTTTCTTCAGTCATCCGTGAGTTGCACACTATTGGCTGAGGATAAACTGGGTCACACCATACCATACAGCAAAGCATGAGATGTAGAGATATGACGGTTTATGGGAGAAATGGGGAGTTATAATGCAGTAGGGCAACACAGCTCTACCCCCCATCAAAGGATTTGCTACCCTGCCAGTTCACACCCTGGTTCAATACAAAATATTAGTAGTCACAAATAAAATCACCTAAAGACTAAACTATGCAAGATACTTAGCATTGGATATAGCTCATCCTGAAAATAACTTCATTGTCTAACAACAGGAAACTGGAAGGCAGGCTGTGCCCACTTCGAAGTGGAGATGCAATATGAAACCAAACTGTAGAGGACGTTCACGTTTTGCTGCATATTACATGTGTTGTTCTGTTTGAATATTCAATTTCAGGGTGAACTAAAAACAAAAAGCATAATTATGCCCAGGTATGTTCCAATGTTCCATTCATGCTACTTTTTCTAAGAAAGCTATCTAAGAGGAGGATTATATGTGATGTATATTATGGGGCTGACAACGGTTCATCTATAGCAAAATAAGGGCAGATGATAAAGAAATGTGTTTGAACAGTATATGTGAGAAGCGGACTGACCTCTTGGCATATCCCATAACACAACTGAAGGGCTTCATTCCACTTATTTACTTCAATTAGTCCCTTTATGAGGCAAACAAAGACACTTAAATCTGGCACCATGCCTCTCCTCGTCATTTCAGTATGTAATGCAATTGCTTCTTCAACTTGAGACGATAAACAAAGTGCCCGCATTAATGAGGGGTACATGCCCTTGCTGGTCATATTTAGAGAGGATGAGACTTCCATCATCTCTTTGTGCAATCCCAAGGCTGTCTCTAATCTACCAGCCTTGGAAAAACTATCAATGAGCATGCCATAAACAGGAGCTATCGGTGCTGTGTCATGTGATTCCATCTCCTCCAGCAAACCCAGGGAAGAGAGAAACTTCTTGCTGAAACCCTGAACTGTGCTGTGGTATCCTTGCAAATACTTTGGCCAGTGGGTCTGTTTCATCTCATCGAGCAGCAAATGGGCATCGTCCAAAAGACCAACAGCACAACACTGGTTTATCAGTACTCTATATGTAACATAATTGGGAGCACATCCTTTTGTCTTCATTTGCGTAAAAAGCTTGAGACTTACATCAATTTTTCCAGCTTTCCCTAGTCCGTCTATTAGAGCAGTGTAAGTTACAACATTTGGACTGCACCCCTTCTCTTCCATCAATGACAGAAGGTTTAAGGCCTTTGCTGTTTCACCTACTTTACAGAGCCCATCAACCATAGCTGTGTAAGTAACAACATTAGGATTACAGGAATCCTTTAGCATTTGAGACAGAACTTTCATCGCAAGATCAAGTCTTCCATCCTTGAACATCCGGTCAATCAAGGACGTGTACGTATGCACACTAGGCAAGTAACCACACTTGGTCATTCTCAGAAATACCTCCTGAGCATTATCGATTTTTCCAAATTTGCAAAAACCATCAATAAGAGCATCATAAACAATGTGGTTGGGTTCACAGCCAGCTGATAGCATAGAATCTAGCAACTCGTGAGCATCATCCACCTTTTGAGCTTTGCACAAACCATCTACCAGTGCACCATAGGTGAAAACATTTGGAGAAGTGGTATCTGTGCCCTTTCCTTCAAAGTAGAAATCAGTTTCTACATTGTCAGAAGCTCCTATTAACTTGGCGTAGACTTCACAAGCCTTTTGGGTTTCGCCTGCCTTACATAGACCATCAATTAGGGCACTATATGTAACGGCATTTGGATAACAGGCATCATTGACCATTCTATGGAAAATGTCATTAGCCTGACAGAGCTGCTTAGATTTCAGATAAGCATGAAGCAATGCAGTATATGTTACTACATTTGGTGAGCAGCCTGCACTTCTCATTTCATCAAACCAACTCTGGGCTTGTTCAATGAGACCAGCCTTACAAAAGCCATCAATCAGAATTGTGTATGTGTACACGTCTGGCTTAACACCTACCCTCTTCATCTCTTGAAACAAAAGGAAAGCCTTGTCTACCTTCTTAGCTTGGCACAGAAAAGTGATCACCTTAGAGTATGTGCTTGCATCGGGAACAAAGCCTTTCCTCATCATCTCCTTCATGATCTGAAATGCCTTCTCAAATTTGCCAATACCACAAAGGCACCGAACAAAGTTGGTAGTGTTAACCTTATTAAGAACGCAGCTAGCAGCCAGCATCTCCTCGTAAACTTTCTCCGCCAAAGCCAACAACTCAGGGTTTGGCAGTTCTTCTCGGCCACAAATACTTCCAATAAATATGTTGTATACAACATATCCAGGAGGACAACCACAAGTATTCATCCTACTAAACAGTTTATATGCATATGCATAATCCTCGGCACTGCAGTAACTATGCACAAGTGAATTGAACAATGAAGGGTTTGGATTGCAACCCTCTGTCATCATCATGTTGACGATCCTCTTGCACCAGCCAAGCTCCTTCTTTTTCAGAAATCCTGACAGCAGTGTCCTATACGTCACCACATTCGGTATACATGAGTTGCACCGCATCCTATGAAGAAATGACATGGCCTCGTTGAAAAGAGAGGCCTCCATCAGTCCACTGATCATCTGGGTGCACAACACTGTGTCGAGCTTGAAATCTTCCCTTTCTATGATGTCGAGTGCATCAGTCCAACGTCCGTCCTTGCACAACGCCTGTGCAAATGACCCGATTGTGAACCTGTCCATGCAGAACCCTGACGCCGACATCTCCTTCTGCACCCGGAACCCCATTTCCATCTGCCCCGCGCTTGCGAGCACCTGCACCAGTGCATTGTAGGTCACCGCAGATGGCCTGTACCCGAGGTCCTTGAGTCTCCCAAGCTCCTCCAGCGCCTCGTCCCACAGGCCACGGCGGCAGCATCGCCGCACCAGTACATTGAGCAATCTGCCGAGCACCTCACGATCATCGTCCCCAATCTCCCTAAGCAGCCTCTCAGCTGTCCTGGCGTGGTCTTCGAAACCCAGAACCTCGGCGAGGGCGTCGTAGCAGGCGCCAGTGTGGCTGTAACCCACCTGCCGCTCCGCCCAGAGGAAGAACCTGACGCAGAGCTCCGGGGAGCGCACTGCCCTGAGCACTGCGACCACGACGGAATCAGACAGGAACTCACGGTACCTCCGCAGCAAACGCTCCGCCTTGCCGTCGAAGTCGGCGCCGTAGGCTCGGACCGCTTGGAGATCAGGACGGCCTCCGGGGGCGGGAGGGCGGCGGCGGGGAGCGCAGGGGCGGGGCGTTTAATAAAGGCGAAATCCTCGGGGGAGAGGCGGGGCTCGGGTTGCGGCGCGGGGGTGTCGACGAGGCCAAACAGGGGTTCGTCGGAGTCGGCGGCGTGGGAGGAGCAGACGCGGCGCAGGGAGGCGCGTAGGGCTACCGCCGCCGCACGGCGGGTGATCATGGGTCGGCGCGGGCAGGGGTGGGGTGAGGAGGGACGATGGTTGGGGTGCGGAAATGGAGGCAGATGCGCGGGCGGCGGTGGGGGCGGAGACGGCGGTGGTGGGGATTGGTGGCGCCCCGGCCATGGAGGTTTTTGGGGGTGGCGGAGGTAGGGGATAAACCCTAGTGAATGAGGGTATTTCGGTAAAACTATTTCCTCTGTTCTTTTGGGCTCTGGCGGTGGGGTCCCACTATCAGTCGGAGAAAGTCTCAGTTACTCAGAGACGAGTCCACCACACCTCCCTCATCTCTCTTCCCTGTCCCTCCTCTCACTCGCCTCTCTTCTTCGCGTCGGCTCTCTGATTTTCCTTCTTTTCTTCGTTCCTGGGCTAATCCAACGCATAAGACTCCATAACTATGAACCCATCAGTTCTGTAACACATTATTTCTTGGTTGCCTGGAGCTCGCGCGCCATCCGTTCGACGCAATTCCCCTGCAGAATCATCGCTATCAGTTGGAGCCGCGCAGGTGAGTTTGAACTTCATCCCTGGGGCAAATCATGTTTTTTACCCTTGTTTTTCAGTACTACGGAGTAGCTCTTAATGTTGCGTTCACAGGATTCGGTGTTTGCAAATTCAGTGTTCTTTGCATTTTGCCAGATCTGTTAATTGGGGATGGTGGGGACTGTTGGAGATGGCCAAGGCCATCATGCTCTTAGGACGAATTCAGTTTAGGGTTGCTTTCTGGCTGCTGAATGTTCTTCATGCTTAGTTTCTTGAGGCAGCATTTCATGAACAACAAGAAATTGGGTCACATTTGGAGTATACTAGCATGAACTGAACCATGGCATAGACCGTTATCGAGCCATGCACTATATCTATGTTAATATGATTGTGTCTGTGAACTGTTATTTTTCGAGAAAGTGCAAAAACTTGCGTCTCCATATATTTATAGAATATTTTTTTCAGAAGCCCACAGGGGTCGACACCCCAAAATTACAGCATAGCTTTCGTAAGTGCTAGACACCGCATGGAGAAGCGCCTCCCGACATGCCACACCTGAACTCCCCACTGCCGGGCCTTGGCCTTTGTATTGTCGAGCAGGCTGGTGATGTCGGGCATCCCGTTGTCGAACACAACAACATTTTGATGCTTCTAGATCCACCACACAGTAATGATAATCACCGAAGACATGCCCTTCTGCGTCACGGCTGGGGTAGTGGGGTGGAGTGGATGGCATGGTGCCACCGCTCCATAAAGCCCTCTGTGACAACTGCAGGCCTAGAGGTCAATCGGATCCACAATCCCAAAATTACAACACAACCCTCCTAAGTGAACCGTTCCAAGTGTTCACCGGTGATTTGGACTCTGAAACTGATAGCATGCTAATGCATCCCTCATGTCCTAGCATTTTCAGCTGTTGAAATGGCTTGGCATAGTTCACAGTAGGATCTCCAAGGACATACCCACATATCTAAGTTATCAGACTTTGCAAGGGACACCAAATATTGTTGACATTTTGCATCGTTGGTTTCTTGAGATGTGCTTATTCTTTCTTTCTACTACTTGTTTGCACCTTATCTTCCTGCCATGCTTGGTGTCTTTTTTTTACTTGTGCCTTTTTTCTGCTATTCATGCAGCAGCAGCAGCAGCATCTCTCATAAGGAGACGGTGTTTCTTATGACGTGTGCTTCAAATTATATTGCCATTGGTCTTCCAAACTACGGGTTATATGCGGGGACAAGCGCACTCTCACCAACCTACAAGAATTTCCCGCGGAAATCCTCTTACAAACTCCTCAAGGTCCATGCTCTGCAGGGAAATGATGGCCGTAGAAGACTGATTGACATAATCCGGATCATCCCTGAGCTGTCAAGAAACTATTTCAAAACCGGGTCCAGGAGAGCTCTTTTTGGTGGCATCGCGCTGCTGGGTGGCTTTTATGTTGCGCAGACGATTTCACTGTCATTCGGTGCTTTGGCTGTGAATGATGTTATAGCAGCAGTTGTGTGTGTCCTCCTGACCGAGTATGTGACGAAGTTCTACTACAGCCGGCCTAAGGTTACCTTCCCTGTTGCACTCCTCAACAATTTCAAGATGGGTTTCACATATGGCCTCTTCATTGATGCCTTCAAGCTTGCTAGCTGAGTTATATTACCTCCTGATGTTGCTTCACATATATTCTCTTCATCACAGCAAGCGGGAGAATATAGCGAGAGAAGACAACACCATGTGATGTCTTACAGGGATCTATGCCTTTCTTTCTGATCTGGATTTTCTGCGTGAAGATTGCGTTATTGTTGGAATGTGGTGGGGTGATGCTGTAGATTTGGTTTGTAGCCTTCAGCTTACAGAGTGACAGAACTGATTTTTTTAGATAAAGGACTTTTATTACTTAAAAGGTTTAAACATTACACCCGGCCTCTGCATAGCTAAGATGCACACAGCCACAAGTGACAGAACTGATATCTAGTGTTGTATCACTTCTGGCATATGATATTATTGTTTGCCGCAGGTCCAATCCGGGGTAGAGTTTGCTTTGCTATTATTGTTTAGCCCATTCTGCGGTCAGGTTTGCAGCTTTGTTTTGATATTCAGACAAATTTCTGGGCTCAAAGTACGAACCGGATGGCATGGTACTGCGCCCTACATGAAGCAAGTTGTTACCTCAGCCATGTTCTCTCATTGCATATTTGCCGCAATATTTCAAAGTATTGGAACTGTAACAGAGTAGATTGATTTTATAGCAACTGTAGGCGCAAGTTGTAATTGTCATACCTGAGCCCACCAAAGAGTCCGCCAAGGAGATTTGTTATACAGAAGTAGATGTCAGATAAAATAAGATGTACTCTCTCTGCCCCTTTTATAAATACAAGGTTTGGCAAGCCAATTAAGTTTGCCAAAACGTCCTATATAAGAAGATAGATGAAGTAGATGCCAGGTTACTAAACATCATAGCCCCTGATTCGGCGGTGCGTCTAGTGTCGTCAGAGGGCGTATGGAGGTGTGTCTCTGGCTGATCTCACGGGATTCGGTCGGTGTTTGTCTTCGGTGTATCCAAATAGATTCGGTGTTCGCTCGTCTGTATTCGTGTGTCTACAAGTTGGATCTTTCCAAACTATGCTTCTCTTCATCGGCGACGGTTGATATGCTGGTGCGCTGGTCCTATGTGGTCTTAGCACGACGACAGTCTAACTGTCTACTATTGCCCGACTCCGGTGTGTGAGGGGCGATGACGGTGGCGCGTCTTCGGCTTGCTCCAATATTTGTAGTCGTCGCTACGTGGTCTACGGATTTGGATATAATTTATTTTACTTCTGTTGTTTCTTGTACTACCTTGATGATTGATTACCTTGATGATTGATGAATAGATTGGAAGTTCCAAAAAAAGGCTTCTTCGCTAAATGAAAATACGGCCGCAGGTCTGTTCTGTCACTCATGAGTCACACACATACGGTAGAAAAAATGACGAGAACCTCAACCTCGCTGGCAAGCCCACCACTAGGAACCACTGAACCGTGCGCAGAACCGAAGGAGTGCTTCCGCTAAAAAAACAAAGGAGTGCTGAGTGCTTTCTCTTTATTATCATTATTACGGGAGACAACACACGGTGCTAGTGCGAAAGGAAGGAAGAAATAACACGTCCGAAATGATTCTGTCGATGCCAAATGCGACAGCCGGGTTGTGAAAGACGCTCTAGGATTTTCCTGTTCTTTTCTGGGGGAGAAGATTTGGTTACCGGTGTGTATCGTCGTCGTGATGAGTCGGTGAGTTGTGACGTTGATTTGAGTCCCCGTCGGGCGTCTGTCTCCGAGCCAAAAACTGGGTCGGCGTCAGGCTGTCAGAGACATCACGAAAAGATTTCCAGTCTAGTGACAGGGTTTGTTTCATGCTATATGGGCCCCCAAGATCCTAACGACGAGTCTTGCCGGATATAGACAAAAAAAAGGCAGTTCATAGCTCAGCCTCCAGAGTGCAACTAACGCCGCTAATCATTTTTTAAGTAATACGAATCTCATTGATAAATAAAGAACAAGATGCAAATCACGTATCCATCGATTTTACAGATCTGTAAAGATAGGATAAACCTATGTGATAAATCAACGCTTATCCCTCTCCTGCGACACCACCAAAACTGACACCAAAGTGTATGTCGACATAAAATGCGTAGCGTGGCACCACAGGGCTCCTACGAAGAAATTGTGAAGATCCTTCTAGCAGCCCGGCGGCGCTATACAGACTAGCAACACAAGATTTGCACGTCGACCAGCATTATACAACTTGAGTCGAATATTCCATTATAAGTCAGGAACGAAGATTAGTGCGTATTGGGAAGTCGTATGACTCTGTTCGGTGCTTGTCTGCTTGATTGATGCATCCGTGCATGTGCCACCTTCAACTGGAGCGTCCTCGAGATGAAGAAAAGAAAAGGAAATATGGAGTACCACACCGGTTCCATCACCAACACAATAAAAGCGAGAAAAAGGTAGGTCGTCCCTTCCACTCTCCCTCAGGAAGTTGACGGCAGCTCAGCTTCAATATATTGTGGATAGCGTCGCCAGTCACCTCCCCAGGTGGCGTGCAGGGCTTCTGAACCGTGGTGGGCGGCTCGAGCTTGTGAGAACCACTCTCTCGGCGGTATCTATCTTCGCTATGATGTCGCTTGATTTGTCAGTGGAAACACTCGTGGCAATTGAGAAGATCATACGCGGATTCCTGTGGGCTGGGCGCAAGGATGCGCGTGGAGGACACTGCTTGGTTGCGTGGGAGAGAGCCTGCATGCCCAAGCGTTTGGGGGGTCTCGGTATTCCGAACCTGAGGCTCATGAACCTGGCCCTGAGAGCAAGGTGGCTCTGGCTCAGCAGGACGGACAGGACAAAGCCCTGGGCCGAGTTCAACATCCAGGTTCCCTGTAAGGTTAGGCAACTGTTTGAGACGGCCACGGTGTCAGTTGTGGGCGATGGGGCCTCCACCTTCTTCTGGACCGATAGGTGGTTGTTTGGAGGGCTCCGTCGGGTGAGGGATGTGGCTCCAAGCCTCTACCTTAAGGTACCCAAAAGCGCCCGTCGCTCCGCCGAGTGAGGGAAGGGCTCGCTGGTGGCTGGCTCGAGGATGTTCCGCCGGATCTAGACGCGCACGAGCTACGCGAATTGCTGTCCCTAGCTGACAGCGTGGAGGGCTTTGCCCTGACCGTCGGGACCGCAGATGAGTTTAGATGGAGCTTGGAGGCCAACCACCAATACTCAGCTCGATCGGCCTACAGGGCTTTCTTTGAGGGCAAGGTTGGAATGGCCGGGGCCCAGCAAATTTGGCGATCGCGAGCGCCCAACAAGTGCAAGTTCTTCCTTTGGCTAGCACCGAAGAAGAGGTGTTGGACGGCGGACCGCCTAGGGCGTCGGGGGCTGCCTAGGCCGGCTGCTTGCCCTTTCTGTGAGCAGGTGGAAGAAGATATTGACCACCTGCTGCTCGGTTGTGTCCTAGCCAGAGGCGTCTGGTCCTCCTTCCTGACTAGATGGGGGAGAGCAGACTGGACTCCTGCCCACGATGCCCGTCTAGAGGAGTGGTTGCCGCTAAGGACGCTTGGAGGCAATGAAGCGAAGGAGATGTGGACCGCGATCACCCTGATTTGCTGGAGTTTGTGGAGACACAGGAACAATGTAGTCTTTGAGGGACATAGACCATCGGTGGAGGCTGCCATCAGGATGGTTGAGGCCGAGGCCGACTTGTGGCGATCGGCTAGGTTGTTCAGGGGTAGCCTAGGACCCGTAGATAGGTGGAGGGTTGGCGAGTGATCCCCTTTTTTCTCTTTCGGTGGATGGCGTTTCAGGCGTATGTGCCTAAACGCGTTGTAAACGGCCGCTTGGCCTCTTCTCCTTGAAACCGATGCGTCCGCTTGGACGTATCTTAAAAAAAAAAAAAAAGGGTAGGTCGTCAATGATGTTTACGACCGAGGGCCAGGGGGGCAAACAATTAAACCAACGGATGGAGCTTCCACTAACGCACACGAGAAAAAAAAAACATGACGGAATGAAAAACATGTTTTGCAGATGAGAAAATGGAGATGATGCACGCTAATCTTCGGTGCGTGATGTAACAGATCCATGTTTTTTTTTTTTGAGTTTGTAACAGATCAAAGTTCGGTGGGAGAACATGATGCACGCCGTGACGCCAGCTCGACCAGGTATTCTCATTTGGCATACGTACGCACGCGCGCAGGTCGACAGGCACGTGCCGCTGGACTGCTCGTACGTCGGTCGTACAGAGCCGAGTGTGTCCAGATAAAATCCGTAGATTATAATTTATCCATTTTGGTCAGCTCTTTCAATGTATTGACACTCATTCTAGAAGCCGTGGCGCTATTCAATAATTAGACAGAGTTTGACTTGCATGCAATATACTGTATATAAAACTTATGTCGAATATTCCATTCGAGGTCAGGAAAGAAAATTCGTATTCCGTATGTAATACTGACCGAACGTGTGGCGAGATTTATGAGTTTTGACTTCCGAGCGGAATCCGCATATGGCCTTGGTGGCCAAGCAACTACAGCAGGAACGTAACAGCTTGCTTCTCAAGGAAATCAGCTCTTGAGCCTGGAGAGAAGAAAGTTCCTAGTGCTATGTTCAAATGTTACTTTGCCGCCAAGTTACTACTGCTAGTTAGTCTTTCAGGGTTTTTTTTTTTTTTTTTTTTTGCGTGGAGTTAGTCTTTCAGTTGCTGAACCGTTTTTAAGCATGCATGGCAAGCGACTGGTACAGAATACTATGTCGAGCAAAAAAGGTGTGAAATTAAGCATACAACAAAAACATTATTACAAAGTTTGCTACAAATTATATCTCATAACTAACCCAATCGGAAAAAGGTATGAAAATTAAGCACTTAGAATAAGAAGTCCGCGAGTAACTTGTAAACCAAACCGGCCAGTTGGTACACAAAAATAGATACAACATGAAGAAAACAAATTTTCTGTCAAACACAAGGTCTCTCCAACATAGCCAAATAGAAGTTGTTGGTTCCACCAAATGGTTAAGCAAAAAAGACTTGTCAACACATCCTATCAATTACCTGCAAAAAAAAACCGCCTCGTATCAATTTCCAAAAATTTGAAGAGCATATCAATGGTATAAGCGTAATAGACCCGTCACTATGCTACTCGAGCATCAGGCACTCAAAAACAAATGTTGAATCACCTCATGTTAAAACAAATCATACATTTTGCGTCTTTGTGCCAGCTTGGTTTGCTTTGATTATCTTTGGTGAGAATAACTCCACCCCCATAAAAAAGCCAACAAATACTTTAATCTTAAGTGGCACCCTGAGTTTCCATAATCGCTTAGATTTGAATATAATTTGTGAATTAAATAAAGCAACATACATAGATTCTGCTGAGAATAAGATGGTGGCAAGTAAATCCCACTTAAAAGCATTTTGTTTGTTACAAAGTTGTATTTCACCGACATAGATTTTTTTTCAGGAAAAGGAGCACATGTCCCAATTTTGTTGGTTAGTGCATAAATTTTATATAGTATCAGAGCGAAAGGTTTCAAGTTCAATACCCTACTCACGCAGTATTAAAAAAATGATTAGTATCATGCATTGAACTCACGCTAAGGACTAAAATAACATAAACGTGAGGGGGAGCGTTAAAATATAATTATATTTCTTATCCCTTTCCATCAGTTTGGATTTTGGTTAATGAATCAATTCTATAGGGGCCTTCCCAAGTCTTAAAATGGTTTTTTTCCAGGTTGAATTATGCTTTATTCTCCTCCATAGCTTGCCCCTTATGCTTCCTTGTCCACGTGTATAAATTTAGGGCCTCTTTGATTGAGAGAAAGCCGAAGGATTGGCATCTCATAGAAATTATAAATTGGTGCATGTACGCTCTTGGATCCGTAGGAATGAGACAAAAAAAAAATCAGAAAGACCTTATTTTTTTAATCGATATAAGATGTATCGAGCGAAGCACAGTGCATGGGCCAGTGATTGGCCCCATACTGGAATTTTTTAGTAGCTTTTACTGTTCCTACATTTTTACAACCTTCTGAATCAAAGAAGCTCTCAATTCCCAAAGCATTTTAATAGACTACCTAGTTTGTTGGGCACAATCTCAAAATTAATGTGTCCCAAAAATTCACCTCCTAGACATAATTTTATTTAATTCCCTCTCCATTATTGGTTGGTGTCTCTCCCACCAATGTATGCAAAACTTAATCTCCAATCAACTATCACCTTGGACTAAGAGATTTGCAAATTGAGTCCCATGGAGGAAGTAACATTCTAGCATCACTTTTCGTACGTAACATAACATGGGAGCTAGCTACTTGCAGCGTTCCTCGTAGATCAACCAGCTGCATAGTAGTGGGTCGGCTGATCCCGGTAGTCAAACTTGTTTGTAGGGTTTAGATATCCTAAATCATGGATACCTCACTACCCGCACGCAGTCGACGTGATCAAGCGAGCGCGCCAAAAGGAAAATGGCACGGCGCGTTCCAAAAGGCACAGGCAAAGCTAGCTTGCACGCGCGAGCGCTCGTGCGGTCTTCGACCAGCGCACGAGCGCCCACGTGGTCGTTTCGACATCGACGGGAAGGAGAAAGAGGAGCTCGCCCCTGCGGCCGACGCTGGCCTAACCGTCTGCCTCCGCCTCTCGCGGTCGATGGCGCTACTGCGCCCGCCTCGCCGCCCCGCCCTCCTCAAATCACCACCTGCGTCGGTCCGCCGCCGCCCTTGACCATCCCTCTAAGCCCCCTCGATCTCGTCGTCGGCGAACCCCACCCCCACCATTAAGTTTTTTCCTCGACTCCGCCGTGGCCAGCTGCGGTTCTGGCGCGGTCAGGCCCTCGAACTGGGGAAAAAAAATTTGGAAGAAGAAGAAAGAAGGAAGAAGAAAGGAGGAGGAAGCCTACACGTGGGTGGGACCCACCCACGCACAACGCACTCGCTCACGTGCACGACCGAGCGACCCATCGCGCGCTCGTCACGTAGCCTTTGGAAAAAGTCCATTTTAAACCTTGAACTCGTAGAGGTCTGCCGATTCGAACCCTGAAGTCGAAATCCTTGTCGTTTGTACCCTGAACTTAGCAATCCTGGTCTAAAATGAACCTTGGACATATTTGTCAGAGGAAAAAAATAAAATTATAAAATTGCTAATGTGGCTGACAACGTTGGCCCACATGTCATATCTGTCTTTTTCCCCAATCCATCTTCCTCTCAGTTCAGAGTTCAGATCAAAACAGAGTTCAGCCATGGTGATGACGACTGAGCCCAATCCATCTTCCCCAATCCACCACTGAGCCCACGAGGACAGCCCCAAATCGCATTCCTCCACAGCTCATGTGCTTACGTGATAACGACTCTCGCATGCCACACTCTGCTCGCACGCAGTGGCCACAGCTGAGCAGCAAAACTTCTGCAGAAGCGACCTTCCCCTTCGCATTTCCCGATCGAATCAACGAATCTGGATCGCGCGGCGGTGGAAGCCCAGATGCACCCGCGTCTCCTCCTCCTGCTCCTGGCCGCCGGCCGCGTCTTGGCTCGCCCGACACCATCCCTACTGCAGCCGCCCGCCCCGTCGACGGAGACAACGCCATGGTGGCAGCTTCTTCGAGCGCTCCTTCGGAGGAGCGGGGCGAGCTCGGCGGCGGCCGGCGTCAGGAGCTACAGCGTCCCGCACCGGCGCCCGCCGGCGGCCATATGATCCGGTGGATTTTTACAGATAGGGAGAGATGGATTGGGTTAGAGATGAATATGACATGTGGGCCCATCCAGTCAGTGAGACAGTGGATATTCCCAGCCGGGATTTTGTGTTTCCCGGTGTGCCAAACAGCTGTAGGGTTCATTTTAGACCGGGATTGCTAAGTTTAGGGTACAAACGACAGGGATTTCGACTTCAGGGTTCAAACCGCCGGACCTCTACGAGTTCAGGGTTGAAAATGGACTTTTTCCCGTAGCCTTTCCGCATCGCGCTGGGGCACACACCGGCACCGCTCAACTTTTTTTTTCTTGTTGCTGGCAAACAAAGCTTAACTAGTTGAATGCCCGTGCGTTGCTACGGGTTGTTAAATTTATTTGTCTAAAGACAATTTAAGTGATCCTAATACGCCATGTTATTGCAAAAATCACGATTGACTTCGTCTCTAGAAACATTTTGATTGCAGTGTTACTGTTACAGAATACGGAAAACACAAGTCATCTTACTCCACTCCCCTTTCCTTCCCTCCTATGTAGACTTTTTTCGTCTTCCTGCTCCTTCAAATCTCATTCCAGTTTCCACTTCCAAATCACGAGAAGAACAATATGTTTCTATCTCCACCCTACTAATAATATGGAAGACTTTGATTTTCACCACGGTTGTAGAGGCCTTAAAAAATAATACACTAACAATAGTCTGCACAAAATGAACATGATTAAAACAACACATCTTTCTAGTGAGTTAGTGTAAAATAACTTGCACGGGTGCCATTCTTTTCGGATAAAGGCATAAATATCTAGTACTTCATGAGGCAAGGAACATCAAGACCAGAATTTTCACTGAACATAGGGTATAATGCAAACTAACACATGGTACAAAATAAAGTGACAGAGAAGGAAAAAGCCAGTTGTTTCCGATGATAAAATATGGTTACATCATCTGCAAGCAGCTCAAAAATAAAATCGGGTGGTTTCTCCAGCCGAACACACTGGGAACCCTCCGCTTTATCAGCTAAAGTATGAGCTACTCTGTTGCTCTCCCTATGAGAGGCAAAAAAAAAAAAAAAGCAAAACCTATAGCTCAAAAGGCATACTCCTCAGAAATTGCCGTAGCAGGACCAATCGAATTTTCGCCATCTTGCATTGTTTAAATTACCTCCAAGCAGTCACTATTGACTATGATCTTCATGCATCCTACTTGCCCAGCCAGAATGAGGCCATCGTTCAATGCTCTCGCTTCAGCAGAAGAAGCATCTGCCACAGACAGTATGCCACAACTACTGCCAGCATAGCTTATGACAGCTCATGTTGCACCTGTGAAGGAATTCTAGTGTCCCTGATCGTTACTGATGCAGTACACTTGTTGGTCATCCTCTCTTTATGCGGTGCTGAAGATACGAGTTTGGTTCTTCCAGAATACGAGCAGAATAGTAGTTATGCGTAACTGCATTTGGCTGTTGATCATAGAAGCAGGATTTTCATCAGAAATCAAAGCTATATACTCATGTGCAAGATCGTCAATTCCTGAAAAAAAAATGCCTTACAAGATAATCCAAAGTATCATCAGAAAATGAGCGAACCATGCCTAACGAATGCGCTGGTAAATAAAAGAACAGAACCTTTGGTAGTAGGTCAGAAATTTGTTTCCTCAAATCGCCTATCTAAAATTCCCACAATACACACCCCTCTGCATATGAAGAATCCACTTCTACTTCAAAGCAAAATCAACTAAAACTGGCTATAAGCGACCAGAAGATACATATTGAACGCCATGCCTAACGAATGCGCAACAAATTGTTCTCTGTCTCGAAGTACAGATAATATTACAATCTACTCATATATTTTCCTATCTATGATCGCATAATTACTCTGTCTATACTGATGATTGCATCACATAATCTCAGGTAGTGTGTTTATAAACACACCTCGATTCCTTGAACATGTCTCAGATCAATCAATAACCAGGTATAACCCAAAATGCATCGTAGCCAACTACCGCCAACATGAAGACATTCTTTACTAAAAAATCACTCAGAACAATTCCCCACGACTCTGGTCATGGCTCGTGGGAAGAACAAGAAGACATCAGCTTACCTCTGAACTTCGGAGCCGCGCTGTCCTCTAGATCCATGGCCACGTCCCTGGCGAGCACGCCGGAGAGGCCGAGCACGCCGGAGAGGCCGAGCACGAGCAGCACGGCGAGGCCCTTGGTGAGCTGCGCGTCGGAGT
Organism: Poa pratensis; assembly: GCA_947311845.1. Classification (NCBI taxonomy): domain Eukaryota; kingdom Viridiplantae; phylum Streptophyta; class Magnoliopsida; order Poales; family Poaceae; genus Poa; species Poa pratensis. The sequence continues at coordinate 72,339,075 of CAMZMU010000107.1, read as the reverse complement.
CGGCCTGGAACCTGACGCAGCCCGCCTCCTGCGCGGCGTGGACCCAGAGCTGGTTGGGGTCGGTCTTGAGCGCCAGGTCCATGGCCGGCAGCCGGTCGTCGTAGGCGAGGAGATGCTTGTAGCGCGTGCGCTCGTCGGGCACGGACTGGAACAGCGCGATGATGTCGCGGAGCGCGGGGGGAAGCTGCGCCGGGTCGACGGGAGCGGAGGGGGAGGAGGAGGTGTAGGGGATCGGGGAGGCGGCGGACCTGGCGCTGGAAGGAGACCGGGCGGGAGAGGGCGAGGAGGTGGGGCTTGGAGAGGGGCAAGGAAGAGAGGAGGCGGAGGTGGGAGGCCGTGAAGGCGGCGGCGGACCTGGCGGTGATCTCGGAAGGCGCTGTTTCAGAAAGTAAAGATTTTGGAATGGATTGCACGGAGCATTCTGGTAGTTATTTGGCAAGTAATCGATGCGTTGATTGTTTTAGTGAAAGGCAGAATCAGGAGGGCAGAATCGGAGGCAGAAAAATTCTGTCGGGTTACACCATCACCAACTCCCATCAAAGATTTGTCGCCTACGTACCCGTGTGAGAGCGTCACCGTCACCGTTTTGTTGGACCGTTCGCCTGCTTTCGCTGACACGTTGGACACCAGTCTCCTGTCGTCGTTCGTTCTCAACGACGCCCGAGTGCGTACCAGCGTAGACGACGTAATACGCATCACGTACGGGAACAAGGAGGGAAGAAACAAATCCAAGATGCCCCGCTCGGTCGCATCGTCTGATTATTCGAGTTGGTACAATTCGTACAGTTGGCGGATACAAACGGGAGAGCTGGTAAAACAGTAGAGCACTGGTGGTGACAAATCACCGTCAAAGCAGTACCGGATTTGTTTCCCTCTGCTGCTAAGCAGATTTTATTTCTTACAGAAAAAGAGTTTGGCTTGCTACCCAAGGAGCTTTGCCATAATATATCGTCATGCGAAAGCGTGGCGTAACAAACTCCTCCTGTTGAGAGTGACTTGTGCATCTTCGAAATGGGAGGCCGAGGTAGAGCTGAGTTCTCCTCCAATGCCAGGAAAAGACAATTGTACTTTATTCATTGTTCATCCTTAAGATAACCAATACGAAAGATCACTTTATCAGTTAGAAGGGTAATCAAATATGTGGACCAAAATTAGCACATTTAACAATTGTTTTCTACGGTTGTGTTGTAAAACATCATGTGTATTAGCAATATTGTTCGCATTTAGATCATTACAGAAAAGTAGACGGGAGATGATATTTGGTAACACGGTTCAGCGATCAGATTCTACATCTACGGGACATACTTAACGGACACTACTCCCCATGTTCTAATCAAATTACCATCGACAATAAACCCGCACATATCACAATCACGAACGCCACACTGGTTTTTCACACTGGCCCAAGGCGGAGACCCTGGCGTGTCCGAGACGAGTAGACAGGAAGTGAAGACATGTTGCATGCTTGAACCAATTGTTAATACTCCTAGTTAGTAGGTATGATTAATTTGAGCTCCATTCGTCTGTATATCATTGCCAAATTGTGTTGGTGTCACATCACGCCAAGTTTTCAAGGATGACAAGGTTTGTTGCATGCGTGGCCACCTAAAGCTCCATGAAGGGGCAGCGTGCTATGGCCTATGGGCGCTCACAAATCCTAAGGACGAGTCCGGCCGGAGCAGACTCGAATCGTGTCACGTGTGAAAGGTGAGGCTTGCACGTTTCATGATGATAGTTTAGCTTTTGTTGCTTTGTGCGATCGCTCATGGACCGCAATTAACAAACTGAACCGTTTAAGTTTGACAGGTAGAAATGAGACTGTCCCCGGAAATCAAGAGCAGAAATGTAATGGAAGACCACACCGGTTCCACCAACACTAAATCAAATACTCCCTCCGATCCATATTAGTGGCATAGCTTTGTCTAAATTCATATGTATCTAGTTAAGTATTTAGACTAGATACATGTGTATCTAGACAAAGTTGTGCCCACTAATATAGATCGAAGGTAGTACTTAAAAAAGTTAATCATCTTTACCATATACTGTTAGTACTTTGTAGGACAGAGTGGGGTAAACAAACCAACGGAGCTTCCACTACCGGACGATGCAGCAAAAACAGAGTGGAGAAAATAAGCAACAAAAACACAAAGAAAGTAGCTAGGGACCGGAATTATACACGCACAAAACTATAAATTCTTAGCTCAGCATCCACGCGGGTGCAATTAACGCCGCTAATCTTCCGCGCACACGCAGCATGACTACCCATAGTGGGGTATCATATGTGATATCATGCATTTCATGCATGCAAAAAGCTGACGTGTCACTATAATTAATGATGAGAGAGAGGTGGTGGTATCATAGGTAGATATCGTAACATAACGCATTTCAATGCACAATGAGTCTACAAATCTAATAAATGCACTATACATGACACATATGTTACTATGCACTATGAAAGCTAGTAACATAAACTAGTATCATGTGCATGATACCACTATATGTTATTTCCCACTATGAGCGGTCTAAGAATCGTGCATGCATGTTTAATTCTGCTATACGCCGGTACATATTCCCTCTGTTCATAATTATAATACGTTTTAGATCTTACACATGTTGTCTAGATACATATTGCAAGGAGTGAACATGCACACTAAAATGTGTCCAAATACATGTAAATACATATGTGAATGTGGTAAAGAGCTAAAACATTTTATAGTATTAAAAAACGGAGGGAGTACGTGATAATATCGGTGATAGGCTTGTGATGATGCATGCCATGACGTTAGCTCGTGTATTCCCCCATTTGTCGACCGCGCAAAATTACGCTGAAACCCGCTCGTACCGTACGTGTCAGTCTGACAGAGATAGATAGTTGCCCAGATTAAATTAGATAATGCTATGAGCATAGATTGGTTTTGGTCAGCTCTCTCGTCATCTGCATGCCATGTCTTTCTAGAAGACAGAGTTTGACCTGCAATACAAACAAATATATATCCTACCGTAGAGGCGTATAGTCCATTATTAGTCAGAATGAATACGAGTAAAACTATTCGGAATGCGGGGTTCTTAGAGTTTGACTTCCGAAATTCGCATGGCCTTGGTCGCCAATCAAGAATCAACTGCGGCAAGAACAGCTTGCTTTGCAAGGAAATCAGTTAGTGAGGCTAGCTGGAGAGAGGAAGGTTCGCGCGTGCTTATATGTTACTTTGCCGCCAAGTTGGTAATGCCTTGAGTGTTCTCGGTCTTTCAGTTACTGAACGGTTTAAACATGTGATGCGCATGTCAGAACGAAGTTTATGCGAAGTTAGCACGGAAACTGCAGCTTTGTTCTGTGCTTCATTTTTTCCTTTTCCGACGCCACGTCCACCGTACGCTAGAAATTAACTCCCAATATTACGAGCTGCAAACAGTTCACGACGTCTGACAGAGTAGCTACAAGGATCAATTCCAGGATTTGTCTCGTTAAGGCGAGTCCGTGTGATGCTAGAGCTTATTATTCCGACAATATTGGACGATTAATTACTTTGAACTGAATGAATACTATACCAAAATTTTCTATGGATTGAAAAACTACAAATTTTCATAGAAATGAGATTGTGGTGTAGCGATTCAATCTAATTTTTTTTTTTTGGAGTATTCATTCCTTTCAACCAAAAGTACTTCCTTTAAAAATCATTGAACCAAAGAACAATTGTGTGGTCATAAGAAGCACATTAAATGTAGGATACTCGTAAGCACATCTATATGTACAACCCTACAAAAAAAACTATGCCTCTTTGATTCAAATGATTTTAAAAGCACATTTTTCTCGGTTGCAATCCTCTTGTAAGTGGAAAAACCGAATTACAACTCACATGCATGCGTACGAATCAAGATGCAAATTCAACTACCCTGAAGTCGGCCGAACTCTATCTCAAATTCTCGGTTGAGCGAGAATAACCATTCCAAATATAAAAACACGGGATGACTAAGATGTCATGACATGTTGAGTCCAACACGAGGTTGGCGACACATGAAAATGGATGATAAAAGTTGCTTGGTTGCACACAAGAATATAATACTTGCGGCACAATATAAATAAATATAACTTTGCTACATGGTTTACTCAATTGATTTTCCCTGAAAAAAATAGATCGTAGGAAAATACATGTGGTTTGTAGTTTTAGAGCCAAAAATACCTACATAGAAACTATTCGAACTTGTAACCAAATTCTGTAAAAATCCTGTAAAATCATTTGAACCAAAGAGGCATTTACCCGTATAGCTACTACTACGTCCAAGTGAGATTATGGCATCATCACTAGCAAGTCACATGGAGCTACTTATGTCTTTCTTCCTAGGAACAGTCGCAAAGAAAAAACAAAAAACGAACAAAAACAGGAACATCTCTAACATCAAGGGACGAATCCAAGATGCTCGGCGTACGGTTTGTCTCGGAGTTGGTAGCTAGCTACTGTAGATGCCTACAGCGGTGGGTAGAAACAGGAGAGTTGGTAAAACAGTACAACAGCACTAGAGGAGTACCTAGATACGTACGTTGCCGTCAAAGGAGCACGACTGTTGTGCAGCTTTGCTCTGTTGCTTTGCTACCGAACATGCAGAGATTTTTCGTGGAATGAAATATCAAGAGTTTTCCACGCGATGGGCGAGGATTGGCCACACACCGGAGGAACGATGCTGGCCGCACTCTTGCCTGCATAAAGGCACCGCATTTCCCTGACATTTCCAAATGCCAAACGCGGAGAGCCCGCTACACGAATTGGAATGGAACAACATACGAAGGTGCGTATGCTGCTGTATATGCATATATACATGTGCCTGCCACACAACTGGCACTTACTGTATCATCATCGCACAACTGGTCCACATGATAACGTTGCACTCGCATGCACGCACAAAGGGTGACTGCCCGGACCGGAGCACGCCATGGCCTCGTGGGTTCGGTGGTGGATGATGGTGCACACAGCTGCTGCATGGCATATTCCTTCTCCCCACCTTGGTGAAGGAATAGTTGGTGAACATCGGGACCAGGGCATGATGCATTGGCGTACTCGATTCCGTCCCAAGAGTTAACCTTCCCGGGTTAACTAGCCTCTAGTGTTCCGTACTGCATTACTGCCGTAACTGCACCGGCAAAGTGTCAATTGCCATTGGGTACGGGAGAGCCAGATTACAACGGTCCCAGTAGGCGGTACCCACCGAAATGCGAGGCCGCATTCGATCGCTCCACATGCGTGTGCCTGAATTTGTTCAGTACTACAGTACTGAGCTCCTGCTCCCACAACTCTTGTGAAAGTCAGATTACAGTTAATGAAGCCTCCGAACGTATAGCTCTGCAAAACAACAATGGACAGTGACCACCCCTGTGTGGACACCACGCCCTCCGCGCCAACCAGAAAATTGTAACCTTTTTTTTTTTTGCAGTGAAATTGTAACATTTTAGTATCTCATAGCAATTCACTTGAATAACTCCCTAGAAAATTGTACCTACATCCTTCGGCTCCAACCAGATTATTTCTGCTGATAAATGGGTACGGGGTTTTCTTTCTGTAGCTCACACAAAAATGGTGGCCTCTGATTTACGGTGCCACAACAGATGATGGCAACATTTCTATGAATAAAAGTCCAAATTCACGGCATTGGCACCTACGGTTGTAATGCCGATCACGAGATGCTCAGCACAAAATGGAAAATACACAAGTCAAGGGAAATTTGCTACCTCATCTGCCGAGTGTTCTGTTCATTATTCATTATGTACGATCTTCAATAATCACGGGCCAAAGTATCCACCAAAATAGCGGAGGAAAAAGAAAGAAATATATCTAGACTACTCCGCTAAACACATGAGCACCCAATTATGTACTCACCCATCTATATACTACCGATTCCTCAAAGGAAAGAGAAAGATCAAGAGAAAATATTAACAAACCAAAAATAGCAAGGCCATTTTTTTAAGAAGAAAATAAGAACCCAAATAAACGTCTCAGAAAAAAACGGAGAAATCGCCATCTTTGGACGGATCCATCCTCCGTTCACCATCGCCACCGGCGGCGACACCCCCATCTGCCTCCGGCAAAGGCTTCTTCTCGTCCCCCTCCTTGGCCGCGGCTTCGGCTTCCTTGGCAGCGAACGTCTCGTGGACGACCTTCTCCACGTCGAGCACCTCGCCGCCGTCATCCCCCTCGTCCTGGCACGGGTCGGGGATGTAGGGCGGGCGCGCCACGCGGAGGATGCGGTCCCAGTCGACGCCCCGGAAGAACGGGTGCGCCTTGATGCCGCGCGCGCCGATGCGCTTGGCCGGGTCCTTCTCGAGGAGGCAGGCGATGAGGTCGCGCAGCGGCGTCTTCTCGCCGACGAGCTCCGGCTGCTTGGTGAGCACCCGGTAGAAGGTCTCCTTGCGGTTCTGGCCCCGGAAGGGCGTGCGGCCGTAGAGCATCTCGTAGAGCACCACGCCCAGGCCCCACCAGTCGACGATGAAGTCGTGGCCGCTCCCGGCGATGATCTCCGGGGCCACGTAGTCCTCCGTGCCCACGAACGAGTTGGACTTGGCCGGCGTGCGCGCGCAGCCGGAGACCGTGGAGGAGGAGGCGGTGGTGGTGGTGGACGAGGAGGTGGACGACGTGGAGGCCGTCCGCGAGGTCGACGGCGGCGACGGCGAGTCCGCCGCCGACACGGCCGGCTTTGTTGCGGTGGCGCCAGTAGCGCCCGAGCGAAACCGGAAGCACATGGCGGGCTTCTTCTTGGGCTTCCCGCCGCGGTTAGGCGTGCTGCTGGGGACGGGTGATGGCTTGGGGGCCGCCGGGGCCTCGGGCTCTGGCGGCGCGATCGGGAGCCTGGTGGAGAGGTCGAAGTCGACGAGCATGATGTGGCCGCTGTCCTGTATCATCACGTTCTCCGGCTTGAGGTCCCGGTACACGATGCCGATGCTGTGCAGGTACTCGAGTGCCAGCACCAACTCCGCCGCGTAGAACCTGCGAATCGGCAATGGATGGATTGTAGGTGAGTTTTCGGATCAACAATTTGTTTAGGCAGCGCGCAGAGTAACAAATAAGGGTCGTTCGTTGATGAGATGATAGTCGAACAGAGAGGCGTGAATGAAGCGCGTACCGTATGACGGAATCGGAGAACATCTTCTCGGTCTGGCGTCGGCGGAGGGAGTTGAGGTCGCCGCCGCCGCAGCGGTCGATGGCGAAGCCGACGACGGCGTCGGTGGCGAGGACGCCGCGGAGGGCGGGGAGGAGCGGGTGGCGCAGGGCGAGCAGCACGTCGCGCTCGAACCAGATCCGCCGGTGCCCGTCCCCGCCGTCCTTCTTGTGCCGCGCCGCCTCCCGCGAGACCGCCTTGAGCGCCATGGCGGTGCCCCCTTCCTCCTCATCGCCCACGACGTGGAACACGACGCCCTTGGCGCCGCGGCCGAGGACCGAGACGGCCCTGAGGTCCGCCAGCGTCAGCTGCCGCGGCGGCAGGAGCGCGTCGGCCGTCATGGCCACCACCGCACGAGAGCGGTGCCGAGATTGGTTGGAGTGAGGGGACGAGGCGAGTGAGGGTTGGTGCCGCGCGAGCGATGGCAGGGGAGGGGATTGGTTGCGGTGCGATATCGGAATTTTGTCGAATCGATTCGAGGCCTCCTCTGCTCTGCTCTGCGTGCGTTTTTATGCGGCGGGCAAGGCTACAAGCCTACAACTGCTCTGTTTTTCTGCCTTGGTGACGAAGCACTCGTCGCACCGCCTGCGGGATTTTCTTGCTTCCGCCAAGCAAGCGCGAGTGATTTGAAACAGGGCGAGTATTTTAATCGAGGGGAACCGCGTGTGGTGAGAGGAGACGGCGAAAAATCAAGGGATTTTGTGGGGTCTCGCTTCGGACTGCGGTCTGTTGCTCTTTTTCGGATTCTAGAAAGAGGCAAGAAGAGTAGTTCCTCGGTCTGTCGGTCAGCTCTTGCGTCGATTCAGCAGGAGTTCTGCTGTACATCGAAGGAGGTAAACGGGGTGCCCCAAGGGGAGAGGATTCGCTGACTTTGGAAACCATGACGTTGAGGTCATTGACATGTGGGTCCCACCTAGCACGGACCCACATGTCGGTGACCCAAAGTCACTTGACTTTGGGACTCATAAAGTCAGCGAATCCGCGCCCGCCCCCAAGGCCTCTCACAGCGATTAGCAGTTTCTGGCCGTCGGATCGAGCAGTTACTGCTCGATCTTGACCGTCCGTTCTCCGGCTTACTTTTTTTACTGCCCGCATGTTTCGCTGACGGTGGGGCCAAAAAACGCCAGGCCCGTTCCGCAGAGGCACATCGCGTGGATTCCTTGGTGCGCCTCGGAGCGTGCGCTCGCCCGCGCCGGCCGTGGGTCTGGGACGCATGTCGGTATCGCATTTGCTGCGCTGGGCTGAAAGGTGTGAGCTGCCCATGTTCTACTCGACTCGGTCGCTGTCTTGTGGGCCTATTTTTGGGCTGGTCCATGTTTCAGTGGCTGTAGCTTGCTCAAGGTACGGTCCAGACGTTTGTATAGCACACCGATAATATCTCTTTGCAGGGGGTAATATCGGGTTTTCACGTTCCAAGTGGACCGAGCATCTCGCCGTCCTCCTCGCTGTCGACTTCTCCGTGGTCGTCGGGTACAGCCTCTACAGGGCAGGAGAGAGGATACCCTATTCCTGGTCCGATTGGGAGAGGAGCTCGCCCCGTCATGGCTCACTTTTCTGCTTTTCTTCTCCCACTCTGATCTAGGGTTCGCCTCCTCCGCTCCCTCCTGCCACCTACTGTCTCGGCCGTAGCTTCAGATCCACCAGTGCGTCGCCCACCTCTGGCCGGATCTGACGCTAGGCAAGGCTTCGGTGGTGGTTTCGGTAGGCGAGGGCGCGAGGCCCTGGTTGACCCGTGCGGGGTTTTATTCTTTGGCTTCTTTTGTTCGTGGGATCCGATTTGTTGGCTCTTTCTTCTTTTCTCTGTTTTCTTTTCTGGCCGCATGTTTTTGTTCTCACCTTGGTTTCTATCTCGGATTTGGTCTTCTTCTTGCTTTTCAGGTTCTTTTGGTGTTCGCTTTTGGACCTCTCTTGCGCTTTGGTTTTTCTTAGTCGTTTGCCTTTTGCTTTTGTCGAGTTGCTTGATTTCTGTTCTGTTTTTCGTTCGTTTTGGTCTCTTTCCGTTTTGCCCGTTGATTTCATTGTGCTCTTTGTTTACTCAGATTTTTCCTCATCTGGTTCCTTTCTTTTGGATCTGGTCTTCTTTCTTTCGTTTTAATTTCTTCTCCTTCTTTGTTCTCACGGTTCTACTGTGTTTTGATTTGGTTGTATTTCTCTCATTTGGCTGCCGTGACCCATCTCTGCCCCTCCGCCCTCCGCCGAGATCCTCTCCCTTCCCCTCCGTGCCCGGCCATCCCTCGCGCCACCGCTGCAGCCGGCTTCTCCCTCCTCGGCGTCAGCAGCAGGCGCCGTGCAGGACGACGATGCGGGAGCTGGGGCAGAGGTTCGTGGATATGTGCGTTCCTGATTCGCCGTCAACTTCCCTCGATCTACAGCCTCCATCGCTAGCTGCTCTATGTCGCAGACAGCAGCTGGCCGAGCTGCATCTCCTCCATCACTTTTTTGTTTTGCTGCATACAAGGAACAGAAGGAGACCACCGGAAGATGACTCGAGGGCGCCGGATCGATGTTGTCGTCATCCTCGGATGGATCCCAGGTCGTTCTGTTTCTCTCTCTCTTAGTTCACTACCGATGTCCTTCCTGCAACTCAGTCACAGGCTCACAGCATAAAATCAATCGTCCTTGATGCAGGTTGAGCAGTGACACAACCACTGGCCGAGCAGCAAGGCGGAGCTGCCGCTGCTGAATTTGGCGGGTGCAGCAGTGAGGGACCAGAATGCCTCCATGGACATGGCTGTGGCATGGTGGTCGACTGCTTTCTCATCGGCCTCAACTTCCAATTCATAGCAACCACATTGGTCTGCACTCCTACTTGCAGGTTTGTCACGTTGGGTGCCTCAATGTTAACACTGAACTATGTATTTGAATCCTGAGATTAATAAGCTTCACGGATGTATTAGGCTGTGACTAGATCTGGTCTTGGATGCACTGATTTAGTAAACTGTGTGAGTTAGAAGAGTGGGTGTATGGACGAGCTGTTGTATGCATGTGATCCAAATCTGGAAATCCATGTATACATGATGGTTACCTTATTGCCATTTTTTAACATTCATTTAATTAGGTACTATGGATATGAAGTGGTTTATGTTGAAATTATTATCATTATTTATCTTGATCAAGCAAAAGTATGTAGTTCTATGATTCACGGAATGGATAAATCCATGTATGCATGCTGGTTAGCTTATTTCCATTTTCTGACATTCCTATAATTAGGTAATCAAGCAAAAGGATGGAGTTCTATGATTCCGGGAGCGAATATAAATTGCTTATAGTTCACGTACACCTTGATCAGTACTGAATATTCAGTTACTCCAGTCGTTTCAATGGCTTTAGCATGTTACTGCCTCTTATTTAAGGGGCTGTTTTTATCCTTCAAAATCTGGTGCAATTTTACTTCTTTTGTTACGATGTGTTATGATTTGATTGTTTGATATTATTAATCTTGATGTAACTTTTGATTTATCATATTTGCTACATAGTCATAACTTTAATTTTTATTCGCTGTTTGATGTTGTATATCAGAATTGGAGAAGCGCAAGATGAAGAACCAATATACATGAGCAAGCTTAATATCATTTTTTCTACTATTATGAAGACAGCCATTTCACATCCTTCTCAACAATCGCTCCTCAGAAGGTAAATATTGCTTGCCTATTATTTCAGATATTTTGAGCAGTATTTGAGGTTCTTTAAGGATTAATGCAAAATATCTCAGATGCATGGTATCATTGTATCTGGTAAAAAATGGCATTGTTGTTAAAAGCTTATGTGCCGCAATTAAGGGCATTCCTCTTTGCAACGAGGGTGCCGGAGAGTGCCAAAAGCCCACAACAGATAAAATACAATTTTAGTGGGCATATGTGGTGGAAAAATGCTAATTACAGAGAAAATGTTTTGCACCCGATGTCCTGTTCGTTTCGAGAAGCTGGTTGTGGATCCGCCACTGGCAGTATGGCCACCACAGTCAAGGACGCTTTGCAAGTTGAGGTTGTTCGGGAAGGCACAACTTTAAAAGGCGTAAACTACTCCCATTCAGCACTACCACTCGGTCGAGTTTACACAAAGCGTGACCATTTGGATAGATAAAACCTCCATAGTTTTCTACTCCCTCCGTCCAATAATAACTGTCTCAAGTTTGTTCAAAAGTGGATGTATCCATACATGTTTCATATCTAGATTCATCCACTTTTTGTCAAACTTGAGACAGTTATTATTGGACGGAGGGAGTATAATTGTCGGTAGCGATCGTGCCACTCGCACCACGACCCATAAGTCTGAGTTCCTTGTTCGGTTTTTAAAGCCCGGTACTCCGCTCCACTTATGATTTGATTGGAACCGCTGTACCGAACCATGCACGGTTGGCGTCGCATGCAGATGCAGGTCCTACATCCCGGCAGCGGCAGGAGTGTGAGCAAGCAACGAGGGACGTCGACGCCGCGGTGGATGGGGTACTGGAGTGGGCGGGCGGGGCTGTTGGGCGTTGGCCGCACAGAGTAGGACGAACGAACGGAGCCATCGGTTCCGTCGATGCCGTGCGGCCAGGATCGATTAAAATGTGCTGGCTTCTTTGCCACCGCCGGCAGCGGCTTTACGGCGAGCAGATTAGCCGAGTTTTATCTATCTACGTTGAGACGTCGCAGGTAGGCGCCCCTTTGCTATCAATCTGGACTGGTAAAAGGTACGGCCGGCATGCACCGGATCGGATTCAGCATCGCCGTCACGATCGATCAATTGAGCAGTTAACAGTGATAGTAGGGGATAAGATAGCCAGAGGAGGAGGAGAAGGCAGAGCAGCGTTTCAGACCTGGGAGGTATTGTCATGGTTCACGGACAGAGTGAAGACGATTTGTCGCTGCTGTCGGATTGCTGTGGTGGAGAGTCGATCACGTTAAATTAGCAGCGTAACGCGTGTAGCGATGTGCCCGTACGTACATTAACCTCGAGCTGCCCGTGAGGCTTTTCTCCGTGTCGTCGGAATTTTCTTCCTGATCGCCTATCTCACCGGGGGCGTAAAAGCAAGGGAAATGCAGATCCCTTCCTTCTTGTGCACTGATCTGATCGCCATCGAGTTCGATTTTGAGTTCCACACTCCTGGGTTCCAGCGGGCAGCGGCTGCCGCTGGCACAAGTTGCTATCGTTTCTCTCGTGTCCTTTCGTGGGTGGGTTGGTGGTGTGGGGGGCTCTCTGGATGTCTCTTCTCCTACTATATTGGTCATAACTTGTCCGCTGTAGACCACAACTACGTGACATGATGATTCCAATTTCCACATGTGATGGTCCACATTGATCAGTGATGGAAAACAACACTATCTCATCTTTCTTTTCCTTTTTCAGTATTGAAAGGCGGGTATATTCTGATGGTCGAAATTCTATTGAAACAAGACAAAAGATTTGCCATTTTCATTAATTAGTAAGGAGCTTCTTACAAGTTTTACAAACCCGACAAAAGCCTACTCTCGCGACATTAGATTACTAAGTGCTTGGCCCAGGCATGCCACCAATGGGTCGCCTCCTCATTGATCTTTACTGAAAGCATAGTTGCGGTCGAATATTTGTTACGAAAAACACACGAGCATTCATTTCTTTCCAAACCTCCCAAGTGACAAGCATGTCCATATATAGCCTTTCTATATATAGGGACCTTTCTTGTGAATCGCTTCGTCCCAACAATCCTTAACATTGTTGAAGTTGTGCCAAACTGCCAATCACCCGGAACCAAATCATGAAACACCCAAGCCAACTCTTCAAAGATACCCAAATTCTTCAAGTGAAACAACAGTTGAAAAGGAGGTGGGCGGCCGTCTCTTGCACTTGGGTTGCAGAGTTTACAAAGCCCACAATTTTGCAAACCTCTACGGTCAAGTCTATCTGTCGTCCATACATGGTTTTGGAGAATCAACCAAGCGAGATTTTGCACTCAGGTGGTGCCACGTCTTCCAAACCAAAGAAGGCATCATGGAAGTGTTGTGCCCCCAAGAACGGTACTTGTAGACGGTCGACAACGAGTAGCACCCATTGTATTGTATTCATTTTTCTGCATTAGAACCGATGTGAAAATATATAATATTTGTTCCATGTGATGTTCACATTTGTCCGAGAAATTTAACTTTGTCATTCTTATATCTTGTTTTGCACAAATAACAAATTAGCAGCGGCCTACTAGGTCTCTGCATCACGCTACAACTTAATTTGCACATGATTTTACTCAAAGGCATGCACATTGAAGGGCTACTAGCTGGATAGATCATGCCCGAGCCATCCACCACTGCTCCCATTGCCGCCCACACTACTGAAGGGTGTAGCCATCACCACCGCCATGGTGCTCGCCGGAGAGACACCCATACGGTCTGCCACCCTGGCGTCCAAGCTCCCTACCAGCAATAACAACGCCTCCTAACAGCTAGAAGGCGTACGTACGTCCAACCGGCGACGGCGACAGGCAAGCAGGGAGGCGGCGGGTCTTGACTCCGGCCGGTTGGCGTCGCATGCAGCGGCAGCGGCAGGAGTGTGAGTAAGCAACGAGGGACCCCATGACCTGGGTGGATGGGTACTGGAGCGGTCGCCGTCGGGGCTGTTGGCCGCAAATTAAGAGCTAGCAGGACACGCGCACAGACAGTACGAACGAACGGCCGGAGCAATCGGTTCCGTCGATCGATGATCGGTAAAAATGCGCTTGCTTCTTTGGCACCAATAGCAAGCGGCTTTACGGCGAGCAGTTTAGACGAGGTTAATCTACTTTGAGACATCCTAGGTAGGCGCCCCTTTGTCATCAATTAATCCGGACTGTTATTAAAAAGGAAAGGTACGGCGGGCATGCACCGGATCGGGTTCGACCTGCTTTCTAAAGCGCCGTCACGATCAGGCGAGCTGTTAATACGTGTCGCGATGGTGCACAGATGTACTTACAACAGTGATGGAGGAGAACTTGCCGGAGGCTAGCCGTGGTCGAGCTGCCCGTGAGCCGGCTTTTCTCCGTTTTGCTTGATCACTTATCTCGCCGGGGAAGCAAAAGCAAAGGGAAATGCGCGCGCATCATCGAGTTTGATTTTCCGGAAACATCGACGACGGTTTCCTTTCCTGCACATACGCGCCCTGTTTGCTGAGTCGATCGAGGGAGAAGAAGCATGGGGGAAACGGATTTTCTCCAACTAATATGGCGCACAACCCGTACCTCGGATCGTCGGTTTCCGTGCTTAAACGGCCGAGATTTGTTGAATGCGTTGAATGTTCAACTCGTTCAACGGTAAATCTGTACCGTTCAATCGCGAAAATGGATGGCCGAGATACAGGTTGTGCGCCATATAGGTTGGAGAAGCTCATTTCCGGGGGATGGGGGCTACGCCTAGGGACGAAGATATAAATTTTTGTCAATGGGGTCATCTCTTTATAATAGTGGGGTCATCTCTATAAATAAATATTACTTAGTAGTACTAATTAGTGAAGGATTTGCTAGTTTTTATTGGGGTCAGCTGAACCCATTGCCCACAAGGCAGCTCTGTCCCTGGCTACGCCAAGACAGCACACAAAGCTCAGAGGCTACCGAGGTCTACAAGGCGCGGGAGGGGCACGCACCATCAAGAGTTGCACATGATCGACTACATCAACAATATGTTTTTTTAATTTTTAAAGGCGGGTCTTTTCTGAGGAATTATGTTCTCAAACCAGTAAAGAGTGTAGTCATCATCGCCTGTAATTTACCCAAACCGATATGCTCTCCTTGTGGCCTGGTTATATGTAGCCTGGTGTTGCGATGCAATGGCGATGAAGAGTGTAGTTATCATCACCTGGGTCTTGTTTATGTGTTTATGTTTTCTCTCTTTGATGCGTGTTGTTCTCCCGTTGTTTAGTTTTGTGGTTTCACTTTAGATGACGTTGATGTTGCGATGGAGATGAAGAACACATTTGTCGCATCATGATTTCCATCTAGCATTCCAACGCTTCTCGTGTCATAGTCCGAAGAATTCTTTCTGATTATTTGATGTCGACAAGTTTGATCGCTTATCTTCAATTTATCATGCAGATTTCTCTAACGGTGATAGTGTGGCAAGAGGTTTAGAAGAGATGTCGGGAGCCGCGGAGGTCGAGCTCTTTGAGGAGGGCTGTGTGGCGAGGCGGAGGCAAGTGGGCCTAGCCGACAGTGGCTGCAAGGGAAGATTGGAACCGAAGGTGGCGGCGGTCCCTTCTCTCTCTCATCTCCGGCGATGACGGCGGCGTTCTCATCCCCCACCCCCTCCTTATGACAAAAGGCACCTACAAGCACATGGTCGGAATCGACCGTGGCACGGGTGCCCGCAAAGCTAGCATCACCCTTGGAAAAGGCGAGTTCACTGGATATTGCGTGATGATTCAACTAGCGATGGTCTAAGTCAGACCACTGATCGAGTGGAAACATGAACCATCTCACATCTCTCATTTCTCCCTATATAAAACAATCAAAAAATATCGATCGTACGTCCTATCTGAAGACGACCAGATGGATCGACACCAGCTGGTAAATAACTCTTTTGCTTTTGCCACAGAAGATGCACGGGCTCTACGGCGACGGCGAGCAAGCAGATCAACTAATTAAAAAGGTTTTACTACTTATCTTCGATTATCGAATCGGGCTCTCGGAAAAGGTACGGCAGGTACGTAGGCTCCGTGGATCGGGTTAGACACGGACGAACGCCTAACACGGCGACTGTGATCTAACGGATTTGGGAGAGTGACAGGAGGATAAGCTTGAGAAGACACGCCACACGGTGAAGCGCCGAGACGTGCATGCGTTGCCATGCATGGAAGAGACGAACTTCCTCTGATGCATGGCTGGTTGGGCAAGTCACGTTAACGGTGTAGCCAGTGGCGGAGCTAGAGCAGAGACGGCCGGGGTGCACGCAACAGAAATAGGTGCACAGATGCACAAAAATCTTAATTTCAGGGTGCACATATGGTGAAAATCTAGAGTTATACAAAGAAAACAATATTTTGGGGGTGTCCTGTGCACCCCCAAGCTCTACTTGGATCCGCCAGTGGGTGTAGCGAACTAGCGATGCGTGCGTGTGATCGATGGGCAGGCGGTAAAACGTACACGACTCGGAGGAGCTTTCACTACGCGTGTGTGTACGTGCGGCTTTTCTCCGTTTCCCGCTTATCTCGTCCAGAGCACAAAAAATGAAAATGCAGAGCACGTACGTGCAGGTCAATGTGAGTTTTCGATTTCTCTGGGCTTACACTACTTCTTCCTCTGCCTTAGAGTGTGTTCGGTTCTGGAATCAGCTGGAATGGAACGGAACCGTTCCGCACCTGAGACTCGTTCTTGTGTTCAGTTTGAGAGAGGAATGGAATGGGGTGGTTCCTCAAAACAGAATATATTCCCCTAATATTCGGAATGCACCCGTCCGGCCGATTCGGCCGGACAGAGTGGAACGGCCTGGCTAACCTCTCTCTCGCTCGCTAATCTCTCCTCTCTCCGCTCGACCTCTCCCCTCTCTCCCCGTGACTGGCCAGAGACGCGGCGGCCGGCCAGCTCGAGGCCCGACGGCGACCAGCCAGCCCGAGCGCGGCGGCCGGCCAGCTCGAGGCCCGGCGGCGACCAGCCAGCCCGAGGCCCGGCGGCCGGCCAGCCAGCCCAGCGCGGACAGGCGCAGCCGGGCTCGAGGTAGACGAGTGTGGCGGCGCTGACGGGGACAGGCGCGGACGGGGAGGAGGAGGGCGACGCCAGGAGCGAGATGAGGAGGAGGTGGCCGCCGGCGCCGGAGCCGGCGATTCGGCGGCGGGATCCATGAGGCGGATCCGAGTGGGGATGGGGGAATTTGGATTAATTAATGCTAGATGTGTGATTAATTAATTAATATGTTGATTAATTAATATTGGAAACCTAATTTTTTGCAAAATAATTGCTGAGACAATAGATTATATGTTGATTCCATTCCATCTCATTTTGTCCAACCGAACACAGAAACAGAATGGAACCGTGACATTCCATTCCACGTGGAATGTCACCGTTCCATTCCATTCCATCCGGTTCCAAAACCGAACACACCCTAAGTGGAAACATCACGTTCAGGTCAAGAACAGAGCACGTACGTGCACGGTGGGTATGCTCGTCACCTGGCCATGGGACCTCGGTTTCTTTTACGAAGCCGATCGAGGGGCACACGCACGACGCTGGCAGTCACCAGGAAAGACCAATGTGGCACGGTAGTATAATTTATCATAAATGGCCCTTTGCCAAAGTTTCGCCTACTAATGACCCATGAAAAACTTTCAACCGGATCTAATTCCTCCCGAAAGCCATTCACAACGATTTCTTTGAATATGTAGAAATGTCACTCACATTGGCCTTTTTGAAACTGCGAGGTGGCAAAATGGTCAATTCATTTAAATAGACATTTTTTCAACAATACGCAATGCAAAGGTGTATCAATTTCATAGATAGAAATAGCCATACGGCCAGGCAACACCTACCAAGGGTTACAACCGGACAAACAAGACTACCCTGCCTCTAGGAAAGAAAAAGAAAATACCACTCTCTAGCTTGCTCCCCCATCGATGCCACCTCAGCACCTCTAAATAGTTCCCCGCCGAGAAGTCTCGCTCGCATCCAGAGGTCCACTTCTGCTCTAACTATATCGACAATTCTCTGCGTCGAGACAACAACAACATTGAGTACTACATCATTGCGGTGCGCAGTGGCGGAGCTTGGGCTGAATTCTAGTGGGGGCAAATGGGCTGGGGGGCTAAAGGATAAGCTCTAGTCTGATTTTCAGTTGTTAAGTGGGCCAAATACATGTAGATAGAAGGCTGAATCTTCACACACCACATAACCATTGAATAAAGACATTGGTTTTGGCATTTTGTCGTCTTTGAGATTCTCGAACTGATGGAAAGAGACTAGTCATTATATTTATATTCAACACTCCCCCTCACGTCTGTCTAGGCTATTTTAGTCCTTAGCGTGGGTTTGGTGCAGGCCGCAGAATCTTTTCCCTTTTTGTTTTTAATACTGCGCGAGCAGGGTCTTGAACTTGAGACCTCTTGGCTCTGATACCATATAGAATTGCTGCACTAGCCATCTAAACCAAAAGTCCGAACTGATGGAAATGGGCTAGGCAATATATTTATATTCAACAATTCTCGCCGGCCACGGATACGTCATTCGAGATGGATTAGTTCAAATGAGTTGTCCATTTACGAAAGTTTGGGCTGTAAAAAACGTTGTAATTTTGGAGAGTAGCCAGATCCGATTGAAAGTCTCATAAGATATATAGATAGATATATTAAAGCCGCACGGATTTACGCCCTCAGCGCGCGCCACCGCAGCGGGGCACTGTTTTACTGTGCCCCGCTACAGGGTAACAGTGCCCCGCTGCCATCCGCGCCGTCGATTCTCCATCAAACGGCTCGCACAACATCTCCGTGCTCGCGAGGACCTGTTTGTGATTTCGCACAAGCCCAGGATCTTTTTTGTAAAAAATCCCCACATAACAGTGTTTGTCGCAGCATTTTTTCAAAAAACCGCCCGCAAAGGACCTGGATGTAATTTCGATAAATTTCGGGGGCCTCCGTGTAAAAATACCACGCCTCCATCCTCTCCTCTCTTTCCTCTCCCGCGGCCGCACCATCGCCGCCGCCGCCGCCGCCGCCTCGCCGCCGTCTCGCGCTTCCCCGGCCAGATCGACGGGAACGGGCGGGCCCGCCGTCGCCGGCTCTGCCTCCGAGCCGCGGAATCGGTGCCGGAGCGCCGGATTCGGGCGCGAATCACCGCCGCCGCGCCACGCCGTCTCCCCCGCATCCGCACGCCGCCGGCCGCCGCTCCGGCGCCCTAAAGGCGGCGGCGCCGCCACCGGCGGGTTCCTCGCGTCGACGCGCGTCGGATGCGCCCACGCGCGTGTTCCGGAACGCGCGGACGCGACGCGCGCGTCGCCGGCGCCGCCGTGCTCCGCCGTGGGCACAGCTCGCGGATGACGTCAGCACGACGTCATCCGCGGCCCCACATGCCAGTCTTTTTTTTTAAAGGCAGAAAAATGTTTAAATTTGCAAAATTAATTGCTTTAAATCTACCCGCAGAAAAATATGAAAACATTATAAAAATAACCAGAAAAATACATGCTACCTCTTTACGGTAAAATACAAATATTTTTGAATATTTAAATTTGGTTAATATTGCAGACAATCTAAATGCATTTATCCAAAAAATGGAAAATCGCCAGAAAATTTCAAAGACTTTAAATCTATCCATCGAGGTAAAAATGGAAAAAAACTTAGGACATGTAACCAAAATTCATTCTCACATATCAAATTGCTAAACATTTGGAAATATATATTTTTTTTTTAAATTGAAAATTAAACTCTATATTTGCTTCCTCCCGATTGTTTGCTTCTCTTTTTGATTGCAACAAAACAATTTAGTTTGAAAACAATTATATCGTACATATATTCAATAAATAATACAACTGTAGTAAAAAAGAAATGGTTAGCATTTAGAAATAGCAGTATTAAATTCCCTCTGATTATGCCGGCAAATAAGAAACCCTGACATATGATAACCAATTTTTCTGATTATTCACACCTTACAAACTAAACATTTTCCAATTATACTTTGTACTACATATATCATTGCAAATAAATACATTTTGTTGTTGCATACAGATTTACTCCCAAAATAATTTAACTTCTACCGAAAATATCACATTTCACAAATGTAAAAACAGCTCAAATCTAAACACTTTCCCGTTTTAAACAATTTCAAAAAAAACTGAACAACCTTTTAGACGTAAATACTCTTTCAATTTCATCAATTTCCAAATATTTAGCAAAATTAAATGCCCGCATTTTCCAAATTTGAATTCCACCCACACACGCGCGGCATCGCCGCGCAAATTTACCTAGTGAATGCCTGAAAGTTGAGCAAAATGTCGTTTTGGCAAAAATTATATGGCACTGCACTATAGACACCAGCAACGTCACTGCCCACGTCCTGTTTGCTGACTGCGGTCAGGGATAGTGGCGTCTGCCGCTGGAACAAGTTGCCCTCGATCACCTGTGTCGTTTCTCGCATGGGTTTGGTGGGCGATGTGCGATGACCGTCTCTCTAATGAGTTTCTCTTTCGCAAACTACGCTAGTGCTCTAACTAATCCCCTGGGGACTGAAGACGATTCCACCAATGATGCTCCAAATCGATCGCTAATCTACCTCTTTTCCTTTTTTTTTCTCTCTCTTTTTTCGTTCTTTAGAAAGACAGGTCTATTGCGTGACCCAATGGTCCAAAAACAGTCAGCGTTTGGTTGATGCTTTTCTCCCATATCCGAGAGCGATTGCACTGCACTCTATATAATAAAAACAAAAGGGCATCTTTCTAAGCCACATCCAAGGCACACAAGATCACAAGGTTGGTGACGAAGTAATCTTATATTCTTTCTTTTTTTGCAAATGAACCTAATCTTATATTCCACACACGATTTAAAACTAGTTCGTCTCTTCTCCTCAGTCAGGTGACATGATCCGGACGGATGCTCTTTTCTTTACACACACGATTGGAGTGGGGGATCTCAACTGCTCTAGTTTCTCCATGGTCAAATTATTCCCTGGAGCACTAACTCTACGTGCGACTGACTAAACTGAAGCGGCGATTAACTGATTATAAGTGCAAAGTGGCCAACTTTGGCCACTAGCTAGATTGGCAAGATGATGCATATATAATGTACTTATATATTACCCTGGATGTGGGGGTCTAAACTCTAAAGTCCCACTTGACATCATCGTTGCACTTAGGCAGAGCTACCTTCGCCTATTGCGCTTGCCTAGGCGGTAGGCATCCGACGACCGATAGTTGATGCACTAATTGTTGGTCCCGACTTTATCCCTCCACCACCCGGAGGATGCGTTTATTGGAGATTCTCTTTAGAGTGAAGCCGATGGAAAACTTCTCTCATCTTTCCAATGGTATATACTCCGTCCTAACGCACTACAGATGGGTAATAATAGACTGAACTGTTGGAACACTACTTGTGTCAATCGTGCTGACCATTCTATGACCCTGAACTTTTGTGTTTTTCCTGTTCCTCCTTCTACTTCCTTTGAAATCCCTATGCTCCGCACAGGCTCGTTGTCTTTTGGTGCTGACCTATGCATCTGTAATGAGCACATGAAATTGTCGTTAATAACTGCCAGAAAAAGGAGGGCTCATAAACTCTCATATCAAGCCAGACACTTCTTCAGAACAAAAGCAAGCGATTCAGTAGTATTACAGATTAAGGAAATATAGTTAGGAAATCTGTGATCATGTATTCATGGACCAATCATCTGATCCTAACCGGGCGCCGAGGCATCGCTATCAATCTTTGGTGCGACCATGCGGGGAACCCGTGAAAACCGATGAAATGCAAAAGTAAAGCGGCAAAGAGGTGTCCACTGGCCCCCGGGAACAAAACAGTGGAGAGGGAAAGCGACCTTTGAGGCTGGAAGCAAGTTGATCTTGCTCCGGCCGCCATGCATGAGAAAAGACTGTTGATAGATCATGCTGTGATCCCAGCTCGCTTATTTGTACGTACGGGATGATCTTATCGCTTTTTCCAAAGGAGAAAAAACATGAAGGCGTGCAAAAATAAACTGCTAGCCTGGAGCCCTGGAGGGGAACGGGTGGCGGCTGCTCTTTAGATCGATCTCGGGAAGGCGTGTAAAGTCGATGATTCATGTGCCATTGATGGAACGTCTCTGTAGCATCTACAGAGTTCGATGAAGACTGCACTTTGCTTTGCCTTTAAACTGTACACAACGAATTGACATCTACCGATCTTCTGTAGAATTCTCGACTGGCTTCTCCAATTTACAGGAGAAAGCAGAAAGAAAACTCGAACTAAACCTATAATTGCATGCCGTAGGGCGTGGCATTGTAACTACTCCCTAGACACTGACGCGTTGGGCCGCTGATTATCGATTGATTAGCATGCCCATACCGGTTAGCGAACGCACAGAGGCCAAATTAATCAGGCTGCACTCATTCATTGCCATTTCGTTCGGCGCCGCTTCCCCCTAACTTTGGAGGTGTTAATTGGAGACGATCGAGCTTAAAAAAACAAGCTCACTCACCATTGACACAAACACAGCGTTGCGCTCGCTCTGACTATCCCAACCCCAGTACGGTTCGTGTCTGATCCTGGAAAGCTACTCAGCTTCACGCAACCAGGCACACCATCTGTACTACGTGCTGGCAATGGATGGAGCGTGAGCGAGCGTCCAGCTAGCCATGGAGGTGAGGTGATTGATCAATGCCCAAGTGTGCTTATTCCGATGGTTCCTGCCCGTGCGTGCGCTGTCATTTGGCACGGCGCATTTACACGCTGCACGTTGCGAGGTCTAACTGACACTCTGGCTGTCCAGTGCATCGCAACGTGGGCTGTGTTTATATGTGGCTTTATGAGACAAGTACACTTGCACATGCACGATGCAGCATGGGTCTGTAAGTCGGAGTTTGATTTATGATCTCTCAGTATAAACATGCTCAAGGAATGCATAAGGAATAGATAGCATTGTGAATACAAAGAAGAGCTATATATTTAACAGGGGTGTAGAGGGAACTGAAGAACGCCCCTATTTGCACTGCAAATGGGATACTGACAAAGAGTAGATCGTCACTAGTATCTCGGTATAAGTAACTGCAAATGCTGACAGAAGTGCTGGAACAGAGCAATAGAAGAGATAAATTTATTAACCTCTAGGTTATATATTTACACTTCGATTGTCACCTGCTAGTCAACAAATCTAACTAACTCTGCTGTGTAAATATGCTAACTACATCTCGTTCGCTTGCGATGAATTGGAACAATAGATATGAACAAGCAGACAATGCTGCAGAATAATGAATGTGAACAATCCGGTATGAGCAGGGTATGGCTGCACCAACGATCAATGCAGAGGACACTGCCAGGGCAAGTAGAAACATAGACACCAGAAGATATTGTTGATATTTCGGTATTGTTGCGGATGAAGTCATCAGATCTCCTTTCAAGCTAGATATATGAGGTTGGTGCCTGCCTAGGCACTCTGTCAGTGTCAAGCTCAGTAGAACGTAGAGCATAGTCATCATCACAGATATCTCTTGTATACACAAATCACCACAAGTTCTACAAACATGTCCAGCATGGGACGATCTGCTCCTTCAGTGTCCTACAGCATGGGTAGATAATTTTTCCCAGGTCAGACCAAATGATGTACAGCTGAATCACGATTAGTTGAACTCTTTGACGTTTGGCATTCCAGAGTTCTCTGCATAGCATACTGACACCTAAAATTACAAAAGCATAAGCTGTTAGTGTAACTGTAGGCGAATAAATCAGTTTAAATGCAATTGAGTTTCCAATCTTCAAATGCAGCTAAAGAAAAAGGTTATGTATGGTGTAAGCAAAGTTATACACTACAATTGTCAACAGTTGCTAAACAAATTGCTTCTAGTCTAGAAACTCCAATGCCGCCTATTGGCTCTTGCAAAAACAATCCGATGAGATAGCTTAGCAATGCCTATATCAGCTATTCAAACATAGCATATTTGACATGAGAGAGCAATGACTTTATACCCTCCATCTATACTCACTCAAGGCCAGCCAGACACAGCATACACCCGCATCGCACCTCCCCTGGTCTTTCGTCCTTGCTTTGTCAAAAATGCAAAGTTTAAAATAGCCGGCTAATGCATTTAGCCGCGGCGATTTCAGAAGCTACGAAAGGCTATAACCAGGCTAAGGCCATATAGCCGTTTTGCTAAATAATGCAAGAATTCAAAATTTGGGAATCATATATTCGTATATATACCAATAATTCATAGATACATAACATATTAACATAGTCACGCAAGAGATAAGAATAGCTAGGAGTTCTGGACATAGTTTGGTCAATGTATTAGAAAATTATGTAAGCAATTCAGTACATAGTGGGAATTTTAGGGATAGGTTTAGCATGGGTGTCAATTTTGGCTGCGAAATTGGGCCGAGCAGAAAGATTTGGTCCAAAAAAAAATTTGGGCCGCTGAGCGGGAAGCTTAGCGGCTAAGGGGCTAAATAGATTTAGCCGGGCTATTAGCGGCTATTCTTGCTTTAGCCTATGAAGGCCCTAGCCGTAGCGCGAAGCCTCTCGAAAGGCTATAGCTGGGTTATAGCTGGCTATTTTAAACTTTGCAAAAATGTTAAGCCATAAGTGCTACAATTGGGGGCAACTAATGTTACATGCTAGTGGAACTCGATGTAAGCTGGTAAATTTGTACTAAAGGCTGAGGCAATCGTGTTACAGAGACAAACATGCATGTCTAACTGTGATGAATATTTGACATGAAAGAGTAATGGGACCTGACGATCTATTCTATGACATTTCTAAAAGAGTTGCCCTTCTCGTTGAAAATAATGTCCTTTCTTTGGGTAATATCCTTTCTTTGGGTAATAAGTGGTCGATGCAATGTTTTAACATCCTAGTACTAGTTACAAACATGGGTTATTGTAGCAGGGATCACTGTAAGAGGTTAATGGCAACATGACACTACCGAATTTCATGTATTAGTATTTAGTATTAGTTGTAGCTGGTTAAATAATTTGAACATTTACCTCCATGGCAAGTGATCCATGAACATTGAAGGAGTAACAGCGATATCCCTGAAGTTCTCTCTTTTCGCCAAAACAGCTTTATATGGTGGTTCAGCATCCTGCAAGTTCCAGCATTTCCAAAGAGGAAAGATGCTTCTCCTGTTCCGCACCACGTGAATAATTAAGCCTGGAAGGAACATCTCTGGAGTGTCCACCAGTATTTCCCTATTAGATGTCTGATGCTCTTCCAAACCAGAATCATGCCCATCAATTTGAATCGTCTGGGCATCCTGATCAATGTGTAGGCTTCGATAGCTTCTGTGCTCATCTATGGATGAACTGGATCCATCGTAGCCACCAAGGCCATTTTGCAAATCTTGGAGATCTGGCTCACCATTGCATACTGTGCCCTGGTGTGATGACCGTCTTTCATTAGGTACTGCCCTCCCTATAACAGGAAAAGGAAAATTCAAAACCACAATTGAAGAAAAGCAGAATGTGCATTGCAAAATCTGTGACAAAACTAAGATTGATTCAAGTGGTCAAATTCTCATATGTTTCATGCACTAGCCAACACAACCAAAAGTCCGAACTGATGGAAAGGGCTAGTGCAATCCACATATACTGTAAACAATATGTTCATCCAAAGAAACAAAAGAAAAGGTCAGGTAATTTCCTTCAGATGCGCGGCTAGTTTCTGTCCTGCTTTGATTGTCAATATAGTCCTCGCTGATGCCACCAGCAGGAGCATTATCCTGATACTTGTTCACATTCAATATTCTGCGAGCAAGTTTTTGTATCATTGCTGTATCAGCAGGAGAGTTATCTGAAAGAGCATTTATTGCAGCAGATCGTAGCCTGAGGATTGAGTTGATTGAAAGGCGAGAAGAAAATTCGTCGTTGTTTATAATGCTGGGAAGGAAGAGACAAATTCAGTTAAAAACTGAAAAAGTTAATAAACCTTGTTAAGAGAACATTACACCAAGAAAGAAAGTTCCATTGATGAAGTAGGCTGTAAGCAGCTCTCACTTAATTCTTACGTGGTAACAAAGTGCGAACATGCTTCAGCTATTACCGAGTCCACACAAGGAAGTGGGCCATAAGCATACACATGCACGTCTGGGTATCTTCCAAAAAGCTGCCCAAGAACAAGTTAAGTTTAGATGAGCCATGGGTATTAAATACTCCTGATAAAACTAATCAGCATCCACATGCGGCGGTTAAACAAGTCATGGAGAAAAAGCAGAAAACGACAACTAAAAATCATATGAGCTGATGACAGATTTTTATGCATATAAAGCTCGTGGAATGAATAGCTCAGCACATAATGCATAAATCATGAAGTAAGACCATGGGGGAGAGGGGTGGAAGAGTTGATTCATATGATGCCTGCAGCCGTAGACAAACCAGACTGTAGGTGAATGGGGAAGTTGGAAAAATAATACAGTGAAAGTATATGGTTTACCATCATTCCTAGGACTGTAGCAACAGCGCCTCCTAAAGAATGTCCAACAAGACGAATTTTATATCCATGACACTCACTGCCCTCCTGGACCAACGTAGGAAGAAAACCAAGTTTTCTGGAGGACGTGTTTTCTGAGTTGCCGTTACGGTAAGAGAGAACAGGTTAGTAACTATTAATATTTATCACATAGAAACCGATAAATACAATCATATATTGCATCTAATCTTCCAATTCCAGGTGATAGTTTACTAAAAACAAAATCAAACACCATGAGCAATTGAGCAGTATACTTATGGTGTAAACCAAATTAAATAACGATGAAGAATTAAAAAAACAATAAACGGTAGGAGTACTGAATTAGCCCTTGCTATTTATGTGCTAACCAGTAATAATTGGATGACAGAGTTTCAAGGAGATATCCCATGGTGTATGCTCTTTGCGGATGATGTGGTGCTAGTCGACGATAGCCGGGCGGGGGTTAATAGAAAGTTAAGAGTTGTGGAGGCAGACTCTTGAGTCAAAAGGTTTTAGGCTTAGTAGAACTAAAACTGAGTACATGAGGTGCAGTTTCAGTACTACTAGGCACGAGGAGGGAGAGGTTAGCCTTGATGCACAGGTGGTACCTGAGAAAGACACCTTCCGATATTTGGGGGTCTATGCTCCAAAAGGATGGTGATATTGATGAAGATGTGAGTCATCGAATCAAAGCTGGTTGGATGAAGTGGCGCCAAGCTTCTGGCGTCCTCTGTGATAGGAGAGTGCCACAAAAGCTAAAAGGCAGGTTCTATAAGACGGCAATTCGACCTGCGATGTTGTATGGCGCAGAATGTTGGCCAACCAAGAGGCGACATATCCAACAGTTAGGTGTAGCAGAGATGCGCATGTTGAGATGGATATGTGGCCACACAAGAATGGACCGGGTCCGAAATGATGATATACGGGAGAGAGTTGGGGTAGCTCCGATCGAAGAGAAGCTTGTCCAACATCGTCTAAGATGGTTTGGGCATATACAACACAGGCCTCCGGAAGCGGCAGTGCATAGCGGACGGATAAAGCGTGATGAGAATGTTAAGAGGGGTCGTGGTAGACCAAACTTGACATGGGATGAGTCTGTTAAGAGAGATCTAAAGGATTGGAGTATCACCAAAGAACTAGCCATGGACAGGGGTGCGTGGAAGCTAGCTATCAATGTGCCAGAACCATGAGTTAGTTTCGAGATCTTGTGGGTTTCACCTCTAGCCTACCCCAACCGAACCAACAGTTAAATATAGTGAAACATGCAGCATACAAAATTATAAGGTATTTATAGAAACAGGACGTAAGCATGATTAAACCATTTCAGATACAAGAACTTGACTTGCTTAACTAAACCAGAGTATAACAATTTATGTGAAAAAACAAACCTCCTGTGCAGTCGTTGAGTTGCATGAAAAGCTCCCGAGCAGCCTCTACAATTCCACCGTGTCCATAATGTGGAAACGTAGAAATAACTCTCTCCCTCGTAGTTACTGGTAATTGATCACTACTGAGGATAGATGAGCAAAGTGTAAGAAAGAACGGGTGTTGTAGGTACCGGTTAGCACAGTCAGGGATAGTCCACTTAAATGGTATCTAACCTCTAAGTTGCCCCCTCAATTCATGGGTTTACACATTGTCACCCCAACAGTTTGGCTTCTTAAAAAGCACTTGACACTAGGTCTAGTTACCATAAGACAGAGCTTGCAAGCAGCACTTCTTATGGTTATGGTCTTATGGATAATGTTCGATTAGTACTTTCAAATGAGCCTTTTTCACCAAAATTTCACTGCTACAATAATATATTTACCACAAACACTAATAATCCATTCACCCGAAGCACTACAATATCCAAAAAATTTAACTGTGCAAAAAAGTAACAATGCAATAGCTGGGAAATTGATAATGATGGTATAAGTAAGAAAACTAAGCATAAAACTAAATCAAGAATTTTGTATGGGAGGAAAAGGAGTTCAATGATCAAATCGACAAAATCAATGCTAAAAATCAACAAAATAAAATTATAGGACCATTTTTTACGTTGTGAGAATTCGGATACTAAACGTGTGCTGTGGGCAAGCAATCTCCAAAGGTGAGTCCACGAACAGTAACTAAATTTTGGCTATGGGACACCATTATTTTGTGACAATTGGTCAAATAACAACAAAGGTTAATTTGCCCAGTACCATTCCAAAAACCAAGCAATTTGCCAGAACACACGCCACACGGCCATCACTGAAACAGTATTTCTCGAGCTAAGAGGGGAGAGAGCTCATGTGAAAAACTTATATTGCACTTCGGTTCAGGACATGGTCCAACAACTTTTCTTTTGCTGTGTACATGGTCCGACTGGGCCCTTTCTTTCTTTCTTTTTGCACTGTACACCAAGTTTAGCCATTTTTAACTCATCTATTTCACAATTTTTTAAGGCTATTACAGCTCAGCGTTACAAGTTCAACGAAGCCACAACCTAACAAGTTCAAACATCAGAAAAGAAGGCTATGCGGATTTGTCAACATGGCTAAATGTGGTCAACCGTGCAAAATGAAAAAACAAATGAGACAACAAAAAGAAATAGGTTGGAACATGTATTTAACCAAGAGGCAATGTAGATCTTTCACACGTTTTATGTGTACTTACCCACCCAAACCCAAGGAAGATATATTAATGATGGCGGTGGTGTGTTCTCGCAAGTTACCTGGGTTTTGTAATGGTATTGGCCAAAGCCAAATTGATATTTTGCAGTGAGTCCACACAACTTGCACAAACTAACGGTGTCCCACAGCCAATATGGCAAACATTAATGTTCAAGTTAGAAAAGGGCTCACAGAAGGTGGTCCAAGTGTAAAACAGTTAATTTGAGCAATATTGACTAGCAAGAATTAGGGAAGAACAGAAGATGTGGCTATTAAGATGGGCTTACTTTACTAATCCATCCAAATCTTCCTTAGTGAAAGCACATTCTCTGCATAACCCATCGGTTATGAGATCCTCTGGTGTCTCTGTCCCACGCAACCCAATAAGAACAGTCTTTTTGTCGTGGAGGACCACAACAAAGTAAGCAGCTTCACGCTTGCTCTGCATAGTTGTATGAAAGAGATCATTAGATTGTTTTAAAGTTATCAACATGTTATCTGTCTACCACATTTTTTAACTTGTCACGATGCGTTCTTGCAAGTTAATGCATGTACAGTACTATGAGACATTCAGCACATGATGGCACACCCAATGGATTGTCCAAATGAATTTCAGGTTCTCAGCAACTAGATGATTCATATTAGGCAATTAGTGCGCTGTAAGAGGGTGAGAGTTCCTTAACCAACCTACCAATAACTTCACCAAAAAAACTCACTAGGTACAAGCAGAATACTAAAACTGGGGTCTGAGGGTCAGCTAAATGAGCATAAGATGAGAGGAGGTGTCAGCAAAGAAACTTAAAACATGTACAAATGCCACTTACAATGCTATCCGTAAATGGTTAAAATAATTCCATCTTCCCATTTTTGCGGACATTAATTAATCTAAGTGCTAACAAAAAAATGGCATTACCTGACAAACGCGGCCTCGAACAAGTGCAGTAGGTGCTATATTAACAAATCTAAGGAAAGCTGCAGCATGACCTCGCCACCAATTATCACCATCAAGTGCAGGGCGCCTGACAAAAAATGGTGTGCAGTCACTGTTATGTACTCCCTCCGTTCCTAATATAAGATGTTTTAGCCTTTTCCCAGATTGATATGTATCTACATGTATCTAGACACATTTTAGTGCGTATGTTCACTCATTTTAGTCCACATATAGTCAACATGTGAAATATCTAAATATCTTATATTTAGGAGCAGAGAGAGTAAGTAAAGAACAGCATAAACTGTTCTACTTTTCCAAAGGAAAAGGGGGAAATACAAAGATCAACAATCATGAAGATGTGCATGTAAAATGGTTTTAGATTGAAAGCATAAGTGTGTAACAATTTTTTTTACTTCAAACTGATGAAGATTAAAGAGAATAATGCTCAAATTTAGCTTAATTCAGTAAGTCGTTTTTTCCTTCAGAACAAGGCTTCCAGCTGAACTGGCCTAAATAAGATCACAAAGTAATAACAGAAAACAGGGGAGGTTTGAGACTGAACAGACAATTGAGAAGACATGGTTACCTTCTGCGTGTCCATGGAGTTAAAACGCCTTGTCTATAAACCCATGCACATGGAAACAAAATGGGGTTTCTTCCAACATCAAGAAGTGGCCCCTGCAATAAAACATTGTTCCATGTAATCATACAAGGCAGTCAGACGTAAGAAATATGCCCCAATTAGATAGTGTCTAACCGTATAACACGCTTCAGCAAATGGATGGAGAACAACAGCTTCTTGCATAAGGTTATGAGGTCTCCACAAGGTCAGTTTCCAAATCAGGCAAATTCCCATGCTTCTGCAATAGAGCAAGCCCTATAATACATACCATACAAGAGATCCTTATTATGTTGTTAATACTCATGTCATAATGGAGCACAGAATATTGTACTAAGGGCAAATCTATGTCCTTTTGGAATTAACCATCTATGAATAATAGCAAGGGAGCAGCCCAACCTAACCAATGTAAGAGATCAACTACTTGAAGTGACAATGAAATCTTATGGGTTTTACATTTTCTATCAAGTAAATTGCACCAAGCCACCTGCATTCTGTGTAGAATACAAACTGCAGACGAATTTAAATATCTGCATTCACGATGTATCATTGGTGTATTCTAAATTTGTGCAGCCAACTCACCAGCATCTGAAATACAAAAGTTCGAGTCTTAAATTTTTATTAGCTGAGCAAGCTCAGCCACTTATAAGAAACATTCCCCCTATGGGTTTCTGTGTCAAAGGATAGCAAACAGAAACATTTAAGTTATTGGTTTCAAAGTACATTCTGTGTCAAAGCAGGTTGATGTGGACACTGGACACATTGCAAAAAAATTAAAGTACATTCTGCAAACAAGCGATTACTAAAATGTGAAGTATATGTTGGAGTATGGTATGGTATCTAGTAGACCTTATTCATTCTTTATTGTATACAAAGTAGTAGCTATGCACATCTTTGGGCAGGCATGTAGCCAAGTTTCAGAACATTAATGCAGGTTAGGTCGAACTGTAAATGATCAGAACAGTCAGAAACATTTCGTATGAAACAACTGAAATAAAGAGCCAACCTGCTAACAGTTCCAAATGACCAGTCCCAGAAGCACGATATGCAACCAAATCACCGAGCAGTCTTGCCACAGAATAGACCTCATCTTCTTCCAATACGGTTCTAAATCAGTACAGACGACGAACTAGAGTAAATAGATATTAATATTGAAACTCACACTGTAAAATGACTGGAGAAGGACTTACAGATATTTTGCACGTCCTAGGCAGCACAAAGCCTCACGAATGCCATGATCAAACACTTCCCTGTAGTGAGCTTTCCATGCCATATCATGTGTCGCATAGAATGATCGCCATCTCAATACATCAGAACCCGTGAAGCATTGAACGATGACTACAACCCAGGACAGGATAAGAAACAGAGCAATTAGTGCTCGCCTCGAGACCTGGCCAGCATCATCCTGTCCTAGATTACAAGCAAGGCAAGCAAATTATTTGAGCACAAGATAGACATATGGAAATGATAGGGCAGCAAAGAAAACTTAGGCAAATAGGCTCTGGATAAAATATGGGTTCTCCTCAAAACGTATAATTCTCTATCGATTCAGTATAGTCACAACAACTATTTGCCTAAGTAGCATTTTCTTTGTACCGTTTAACCAGATTTTTCATATAGAAAATCCAAAAAAAATCAACAAATGTTTGTATGAATATAGTTGACTTAGCAGTGAGCTTCCCCCAAACGAAGGTCTTGAAAAAGTTAGGTTCAAAGCTAGAATATACAACTGATAAGTGATATCAACCAACTCAAACATACCAAAGAAACAGGAAGTGGGTCTTCTTTCGTTAGGAAGATCTCTCACAATGACAAACATGAGATAAATTGCCCCAACCAGCTGCAACGCACCAATGGCCATACCAAATCTAGTCCAATACAACCAGCGTTTATACCTCACCTGTTCAGAAAAATGGAATTAGCAACAACGTGATAAATCGGTAGATAGTATACTCTTCTCAGAGCTAACTTGAGTTAAACTGCCGCATTTTAACAAATATTTATATCTTATCATTAACCCTGTTTACTTATTTTCTTAATTCTTTCCTATCTCCTTCGTGTCCCTTCATATTTACCATATTATGTACGGCAGAATGAAAATATGAATAATTGAATATAAATTTCATTGAGGGGTCTGAACAGTGAATGGTCAATATGTTAGCCTTGCTCTGGAAGAGTTTGGATGGAACATGTTCACAATGCAACTGCGACTGAATTAAGATTCATAAGGTATAGGAAAAACGAGGTTAGTAGAGTGCATGAAACAAAATACGGGTTGCGCTAGTTACTAACAATAGTTACCACGATGACTACCTCTCAAAAATTGGTTCTGTCTGATTAACAAGACAAGGGAATCTACATAACCTCGTGCACTTGTGTTCAACTACAGAGTTGGGAACCACAATCCTCACCGATATCTTCTCACTCATCAAGAAATTTCCAGGTTGCCAGAGTTGTTAGACTTGTGCGTCAGATTAAGCTCTGAACTTAACATATCTACAGAACCTAATTATTTGCCTTTTTTTATCACTAGAGGAGCACCAGACTGTATGGTCAACTATGGCAACATCATCACAGCAGCCTTGTCAGCTGATATCTTCCATCAATTACAGCGCAATCGCATCAAAACCACCTTGCAGGTATGCTATCATAATGATCGAAACAACTCAACTCCAGCTCACCATATCCTGAATCTTAACCCTTCTCAGATGCTCAGATGCATAAAAACCTCATGGCTTTGCGTTTGCAACCAATCGAAATCTGAGTTAAATAACCCAGACTCCCTCCAATGCACCCACCAGAAAGGATCTATCAACCTAACCAGCAAGGCAGCAACCGTGAGGTGTAGTCTCACCCTGATCTCGTGGCGGGCCACGGCGTCCTCGGCGACGGAGGCGGCGCCCTCGTGGAGGTGGCGGCGAGCAATGGCATCCGCGGTGGCGTGCTGGGCCCGCGCGGTGCCGAGCATGGCGAGCACCCGTACCCCGGCCAGGACGGGCGCGGAGGCGACGGCGAGCCCCCCGCCGCAGGGCTGCGGGAGCACGGCGTCGATGAGGTAGACCCCGAGCAGCATGACCGCGCAGTTGAGGCCGCCGACGAGGAAGGAGACGACCCGCACCATGCCGACCCGGAAGGAGGTGGTGGCCCCGCCGGCCGACACCGCGGCCGCGGGGGCCATGGCGGGCCTCCGCCGGTCGAGCGGGGAGGAGCGGCGGCGGGGGAGGAGGAGGAGGCGGCGGATTGGGAGGGGGAGCTGGGCGGGAGGGGCGGTGGAGGGCGCGCGGCAGGGGAGGAGGGGCTTTCTAGACATCATCCGGCCATGGAAAGCGGGGGGCGCGGGTGGTTCGGGACGGGGACGGAAATAGAAAGGAACCTGGACAGGGAGGAGTCGCTTCCACCTGCTGATTTGTCTTTGTTTTGGGGGACGTTTCCGAGGTACTAGACCTGAGCTTGACGATGATTGCTGACTCACTGGCAGTTGCTTTAGACTGCTCACAGTGGAAAGTATCATATAATGGTATCATGCACATGATACTACTTTATGTTACTAACTCCATAGTGGGTAGTAACATAATTTTAGTATCATGTAGTATTGTATTTATTAACTTTGTAGACTCATTTTGCATTGAAATACGTTATGTTACGGTATCTACCTATGATACCACTACCTCCTCTCTCATCATTAATTACACTGCCACGTCAGATTTTTGCATGCATGGAATGCATGATACCACCTATGATACCCCCATTGTGGGTAGTCTTAGGGTGCGTTTGGTTCCGCGTTACGAACCTGCTTCTGCTGTGGCAACGCCCAACGCCAACCAAAGGGATAAAACACACAGCTGATTATGCAAACGCGACCAGCTTTTTCTAGTACAAGCTCCACCGCTGCTTGGACCCTGCTTCCATCGCGTTGAGGGCGAACGAAAGTCTGAAATCGCAAGTATTTACCCGCAATGCCACCCATAAGTGAAACCGTTTCGATACCTTTTTCTCACCCGAGCTAGCCCTGCCTCCGCCTAGGGTTCGCGCCGCCGCTTGTCTGGCCGGCCTGCCGGTGGCGCACCGCCCGTCCTTCCGCCTTCCTCCGCTGATTCGTCTCCATAGTCTGTTTCTCTGTCGCCGTCCTCGTTACGAGCCGAGCCAGTGCAGCTCATCCGTGGCCGGAGCCACTGCCGCGTTACCCGTCGCCAGCTGAATCATTTGCTCCCCGCCTCAGTGTCCGGCAAGATAAACACGCCGCATCTCGCTTGTCTATCTCACAGCAAGCCCAATGTTCACTCTGGTTTCACCAGCTAGCTAGGCATTCCAAAAATTTGTAACTATGAAAATTGCAGAGCATATAAGCTGAAAAATGCATGAGATGCGTGTGGAGCATATAAGCTGAAAAATGCATGAGATGCGTG
Source organism: Poa pratensis (assembly GCA_947311845.1). NCBI lineage: Eukaryota > Viridiplantae > Streptophyta > Magnoliopsida > Poales > Poaceae > Poa > Poa pratensis. The sequence continues at coordinate 72,304,313 of CAMZMU010000107.1, read as the reverse complement.
TGGAGCATATAAGCTGAAGGAACGTAAGATGCGTGATGAACATCTGACTGTCCTTCTAGCATCGTTAGGCTCGAGTTTTAACATAGCTCGCTCTGGTTTCTTCTGCTTCAAGTTTCCTCCTGGTATTGTGAGTGGCAAGCTGCTACAGATTGTCAACACTGAATGCAAGTAAAGTTCTGACCGGTTTGCTAATCGGCGGCGGTGGCGGCCGCTGTGGACTTCTCCGACTTCCACAATCTAGGGTCATGTTTTTTTGGCCGAAAGCCTAGACGATGATCTCCAGCAAGGTTTTCGCCAAATGCAGTGAGCTTTCGGCGAGGTCACGTCAACTCGGGCGAGGGTTTGACGATGATCAAGGTGGTCGGAGCCGGCCCAGCGCGGCTCTGGTGAGGTGCGGCGTGTCTTTACAGATCTCCGGCGAGCTGTTCCGGCGAGCTTTGGCGAGGCGCTCCGTCGAGGTGTTTCGGTGCTTCGGCTCGGTTGTCTGTTTTGGCCGCGGGGCCCAACGAAACTCCGGCGAGATTCCGACCAACCCCGGCGAGCAACGGTCGGGAACGTGGTGGCTGAAAGCTGAGGTCGCCGTGGCGGTCCGACGAACGCCGGGGAGATTCCGTCATTCCGACCAACTCCGGCGAGGTATGGCCGTAGCGTGGTGGCCGGAAGCGGAGGTGGATGTGGCCTGACCAGCGAAGTCTGGCGAGTAATTCCGGCCGACAATGCTCTCGGTGTTACACATGATTCGCACACAATCCACAGTTCGACGGTTGGTTCACCAAACAACTTTCAGCTTTGCCACAGTTTTCAGCTCACAGTTGATTTTTCACATCTCACAGTTCACAGCAGCTTTTTTAAAATCCACAGCTGAATCAAACACACCCTTAAGACCATCTCCAACGGCGCTGTATTTTTGCGCGCCGTAGTGCACAGCAAATTCAGGCGCTCTATTTTGCAGCGCGCGACAAGCAGCGCTTCACCAGGCGCGCTATTTTGCAGCGCACGACCGGCTGCCGCTTCGCAACCATCAAAAACACATCACAAATAGATCAAACAATTGATTAACACATGAAAACTCAACATATAAATTTAAAATCATGACTTGATCAACATAGCATATTTCAAATCCACGGCATAGTTCAAAAGCAACACAAGCAAGTTCATGCCAAATGAAGTTCAAACAAACAAATGAAACATCAATATGCATGCTTCATTGTCTTTCTCGTTGTCTTCGTCTTCCGCCTCTCCATCTTGCGCTTCATTTTCATTAAAAATATGGATGGTGTTTGCACTGGTGGCATGAACCATGGGATCTCTAAAGACATCATTCATACTCCCTCCGTTCATAAATATAAGATGTTTTAGCTTTTGTCCACATTCACATGTGTCAACATGTATGTAGACATATTTTAGTGTGTATGTGCACTTATTTGGGTGTGCACCTAGTCAACATGTGAGCTAGCTAAAACATCTTATATTAAAAAACGGAGGGAGTAGAAGACATGGGAGCAACCATGGAAGACATGCCTCCAATGCCACCCATGCCTCCATTGAAGGCCGGAGGTGCTCCCATGTCATCTATGCCTCCAATGCCACACATGTGTCCCATGCCACCCGGGGAGCCACTCATGCCTCCAATGCCACCGGGAGTTGCTCCCATGCCACCCATGCCTCCATTGAAGGCCAGAGGTGCACTCATGCCACTTATCATGCCTCCATATCCACCCATAGGTGCTCCCAATCATCCACTCATGCCACTCATCATGCCTCAATATCCACCCATAGGTGCTCCCAATCCTCCACTCATGTCACTCATCATGCCTCCATATCCACCCAAAGGTGCTCCCAGCTCCCATGTAACTCATGCCACCCATAGGTGCTCCCATGCCTCCCATGTAAGTTACAATCATTCTTTTTTGAGCCAAGACTTGATCATGACGAAGATTTATGTATTACTTTTGTCTTTCATCGAGGTTGGAGGTGTCCATGACGAAGAGGTTTTTCTCATACTCCATGAGTCGGGCATTTTCTTCCATGGCCACCTTCTTCTCCTCCAATGCCACCTTCGTCTCCTCGGCCTCTGCCCTCCCCTCCTCGGCCGCGGCCCTCCTATCCTCGGCCACCTTCTTCTCCTCCGATTATTTGCTCCTAGCTTGCTTCCTATCCTCGTTTGCTTCCTTTCTTGCATTCATAATAGCCTCCATAGCTTTCTTTATGTCATCATCTCTGGCCTTCTTTCCTTTTTCTTTTACTTGTCTCATTTCAATGGGTCTTTTTATCCTTGCAACCGAGTTAGGAGTAGGGTTTCTCTTGACATCGTTGAAAGTGCATGTGCCCTCATGTGTGGTTTTGGTAATTAATGACAATCTCTATGGACTAATGTTTTCATTGAGATATTCTTATAGATCTTGTCCATGGGAAAAAGATTGGAGTTCATGTGTTGGATTCTAGAAGTTTATATGATGACCAAGGTTCTATCCAAAGGTTTATATGAAGAATAGTCATCTAGAGTTGAGCTTATTGCAAGAGTGTCTTGGAAAAGGAGATTGAGTGAACATTCATGTTTATCTCCAAGCCATCATATATGTCAAGAAAAGAAGATGAAGTGCAAGTGGATACATGAAGATGGGTCTAAGCAAGTCTCTCCCATAACGGAGTATGGGGGAGTATTTGAAGAAGTCTTCATCAAGCATGTGCTAGCAAGCACAATCAAGAAATGTGTTCCAACTTGAGGGAGTCAAGATCGTCTTCATCTAACTCAAGTGGAATGCGCAAGGCAAAGGTATGATCTTGATAGGTTTTCTATTTTACCGGTCTCATGGTGTTAGTGGGAGACCGGGTTATAGGATAGACGGCGTACTATCAAGAGGAGCTCTCAAGTGAGTAACTTGATCGCGTCTTTGTGGAGAGCTCAAACCTTTGCATACTTGGTATATCATATTTCTTGGTTCTTATTTGGCTTTTATCCATGTGAGGATTTAGAGCTTGTGTTCATCTCCATACCAAGCTCTAGTTCATCAAAAACGGATTTCATATGCATATCTTGTTGCGTTTTTTATGTTGGAGGTTTTACCGGCTTATCTTTGCTAGAGAGGTCAAACTCTCTCCTTGTGGTTTCCTCCTCACATGATGGACTAGGATGTTGATGCATGTAAAATGCATACATGAACTTTGCACTTTAATTGCTTATATTCCAATCATATTTGCATCATATAAGGGTTATATCAATGTTTTATCATGATTTTGGGAATACTTCATAGTTTTCCCATTTATTTGGAATTAACCCTGCACAGGCAGAAAACCCTAGTTTTGTATTTTAATGTTTCAGGGACCCAAACGTCAACGAAATCACCTGGAAATTTACGGGCGTCAATATTTGGAAGGAAGAAGGACTATGGAAAAAGGAAGCGAGCAAACGGAGGCCCGAGGGCCAAACGAGCATGGCCCACGCGGCCACAGTACCAGGCCACGTGGGACCCACTCGTTCGGGCCTCGTGGCTCCGTTGCCTTCGATCTCTTCTCCACCGACATCGTCTTGACCTAAAAACGCCTATAAAAAAGGTCCCCCGTCGTTCTCTGGAAGGAGCGCCGCACAAACACAGAAACACCAAAACGGAGATCAGGAGCTGCAGATTGGAGGGGGAAAACTCCGGCGGGGCGCTGCCGGCGTGGTCTCCATCTTCTCCATCGACTTCTCCACCGTCTCCATGATGAAGAGGGAGTAGTCCACCTCTGGACTATGGGTTTGTGGAAGTAACTTATGTATCTCTCCTCTCTTGAGCTTCACTAATTAGCACCGTATGAGCTGCTGAACATGATTACGGTCATATTTGTAATACCTTCGTGGTGGATCTTTATGAGTTAATATATGTTTGAGATTGCAATGTTTGTTTCAGTTATGAGTATAGATGCATATTATGTACCCCGTTCTTGTCTACTTGTTTTGATCAAGCATGTTTATGAGAGCGTGTGTGGGGGAACGTGTGCATTAGTTGGAGTAACGGGGAGTGGTGAGTGCGGTAAGCTGACAACTTAATATCGCGATCCACTTGGGTGTTTACCTTACTTTGTTACCTCACTAGGGATAAACTAAAATACCATGCTACCGGGGATGTGGGCGTGACCATTGCCACTACTCCATGACTAGATCTAGCATGTTCTTATTTTCACTTCATGTCATGATACTTAATGCTATACTCTGAGTTATCTTAATTACTGAGGTGTTATGATTTAGTTCGCATCTTGGTGGAGTATAAGAGAGGTTAATAACCAAAAGATCTCTATGTTAGGACGTGATGCCCATATATCTAAGTAACTTGTTATCAAACCCTGTGTTGCAATCTCATATGTTAACTTTGTGTGTTCCATTGTCTACCACTTTATAAAGAGAGAGTGCATTTGTGAAACCATGAACCCCAGTCCATTTTTAATCATAAGAAACACATTTCCAACACCATATACCACTTTTCTATTTTCAGCCATCATTAAATCCGAAAATACAAAAATACTTTTCATCTTGCATACATCATTCAAAAACCCAAAAATATCATTTATCATTGCATCCACCATCATTGCATATTTATTTCTTGTTTGCATTGCATAACTATCCTGATATCATTCTTACACCTTGTGCTTGACAACCACAGGTGAGGTTGAGGACCAAAACATCTAACCTTATTTTGTAGGTAACCAAAAGAAGGATAAGAAGATAAATCTACCACTGCAGATTCCCCGAGAGTTCGATATTAAACACTCGAGTCACCCCTCGTGGGGAAAACTGTCTTCCACTATACTATACACTCTGCACTTGGAGTCTCAACCTAAATCCCGTTATTTGTGCAGGCATCAAGACTTGCTCTTCGGGATCATCAGATGTGTATATGCATGATCTTGTAGGGCTTGTGATTTTCTTCGAAACAAGCCCAGATCATTAAAAATGGAGTCCGGATAAAAACTTGTTGCGTTTTCGTGTTGGAAATATTATCGGTTTATCCTTGAGGAAAGTTCCACACTTTCTCATGTGTGGTAACTTAACTCTATTTTTGGTAGAAAAGCTCTTGTTGTTACCTTTCCAACAAAATTGGTTTCACCTGTTTTGGGGTTCGAACGAAAAATATATTGTTGTTTTCCTCTAAGTTTCTGGTTGGCCAACCTAGGCCGGGCTCAAGGCCGGCCCAAGGCCGGCCGCCTCGGGCACCCTGTCGGCCTCCTTTGCCAACTCAAGGCCGGGCCCAAGGCCGGGTTCCTCTGGTGCCTAGCCGGCCTTCTTCACCAACCCGAGGCCGGGCCAAGGCCGGGCTCAAGGCCAGCCTCTCTAGCCACAACCGGCCTCCAAAGTTTCCAGGCCGGCCTGGCCGGGCCGAGGCCAGGCCCAAGGCCGGGCTCTCGATTTCTGGCAGAAAAATGCCCCAACGGTTGGATTTAGTGGGGACCTATTTAAGGGGTCTTCTTCCCTAATGGTTCCCAAGCTTTGGCACTCTCTCTCCTCCTCCATTGCTGACCTCCAAAGCTTTGAGTTCTCTCAATTCCTCTCATGATTCTTGCATATCTTTGAGAGATTTGAGAGAGGAGATCTAGATCTACAATTCCACCAATTCATTCCCCCTCTAAGTGAGGGGAACCTAGTAGATCTTGATCTTGGAGTTCCATTTGTTGAGTTCTTCTTTGTTCTTCCTCTCTTCTCCCCCCACAAGCATTAGTTGCTTTTGGTGGGATTTGAGAGTGAAGGACTTGAGCACTTCTTGTGTTCTTGTCATTGCTTTTGTGCATCGGTTTGTTCTCTCCACGAGGATTCATGGAAGTGAAAGTTCGTGAGCTTGTTACTCTTGGGTCTTTGGACCCTAGACGCTTTTTGTGGCGGTTGTGGCCTTTTGTGGTCACTTGGGAGCTCCCAATCCTTTTGTTAATTGTGCCTCAAGATTGTTGTAAGGGACTCGATTTCCGCCCAAAAGGAAATCAATAGTGGAAGGTGAACCGAGCTTTTTGGCAAGATTCATCGGAGAATAGGGTGAGGCCATTTGTAGCGTCTTGAGTTTGAAACCCACACCCCTCCAACGAGACGTACTCCCCTAAAAAGGAGGAACTCGGAAATACATCATCGTCTCCGCGTGACTCGGTTATTTCTATACCCAAGCTATTTATTTATGCACTTTACATTGTGATAGCCTTCGTGCTTGAAGTATCCTTTATTGCTATCACCTTGTTGCTTGTCTTACTTAGCATAAGTTGTTGGTGCACATAGGTGACCTAGTTTATTTATGTTGTTGGCTTGTTAATTTAGACATCTAGTTTTATTCCGTATTTATCAAGTCTAAACCGGAAAAGTTTTAAATCGCCTATTCCCCCCCCCCCCCCTCTAGGCGACATCCTTGTCCTTTTAATCGTCACTTGATGCTTCATCATCATCTATGAGTGTTGTCTCCATAGTTGGCTTCCTGATACGTCCAAAACGTATCTACTTTTTCAAACACTTTTGTTATTGTTTTGCCTCTAACTTGCATGATTTGAATGAAAATAATACATACTAACATGTACAAGTTTATTGTGATGTCACATAATCAAAGGGTGAGCAGTTTTGGCTCCCGAGCACACCTGCTCCTGCCGATTACAAATTCGAAAAAAAAAATAGTAAAACAACTCAAAAAATTCTGAAACAAATCACAGACAAACAGGTACAAGTGTCCTAAATACGAGCAAAGTTTTGAACAGAAATGACATTGTTGGTGGCTTGTACAAAAAAAAGACAAAATCAGTGCTCTAAAAAAGACATTTTGAATCTCATGTTGGGCACCGATTTTGTTTATTTTGCACAGAGCACCACAAGTGTCATTTTTTTATGAAACTTTGCACGTATCTAGAACATTTTAGTATGTTTCTTGACCAAAAAAATTCAGAATTTTGGAATGTTATCTTTTTTTTTTCAAATTTTGCACTCAAGCATGAGCATATGAGCTCGGGAGCAACTGTGAATTTCCGCATAATCAAGGTAATCTCTTGGCAAGCAAGCATTACTTTTCGAAAACTATGCCCATAGCTTTGAACAAGTATACTTTCTTCGCATAACTTGCTCCCTTTGTTATCACATTGTTCGCAAGCAAATCAGTGCCAATTTGGTGTTATATTCTCAACAGCAATAATACTACATCTCACCGTAAATGTCTCAACCATGGTAAATGTCTCAACAGCAATAATGCTACTCCATCCTTTATGTGTGCAACAACTACTATATTTTGAAATCAATTGGTGCTAGTTCTACTAATAGCTGTAGCATTTGTACGGAAAATGGTTGTAGACGACAAAATTATTTATGAAAGTTTTAGAGAAGTTGGTAAAAAAGAGTTGTTTTTCGTTCCAAAAATCATTTTCTATGAGTCGGTGGGAGAGGCTCTTACGGCTCAGCTCATCATGACGATCAAGTGAAATCAGGTCAATTAACAACATTACTTACGGTAATCATTTTCCTAATCGCACTTCTTGGAAAACAAGGAAAAAAGCACCCAGATCTACATAGCGTACCAAATCTACATAAACCTCAGGCAGGGCCGGTCCTGAGGGGGGGGCGAGCGGGGCGGCCGCCCCGGGTCCAGAATTTTTTGGGGCCCCTCCCGTGCATATGTAACTACGCTTAGTTATGCTTATGCAAAAATAGAAAATCAATTAGCTTAAGAAGGCCGTGGGTGTGTGGTGCTTTATAGTTGGGCCTAAAATTTCGCTCGTGGCCGACTTGCAAGCATTACATCAGACTGCGATTCGATCGCATCGGTTGTTCACGTGTGATAGAAAAACAAGAAAACGCATCCGCGTCGCCGCTTGCGTCGGCCGTCGCTCGCCCGCTGCAGCGCCGCAGCTCGGCAGATCAGCCGATTCCGTACTTCGTCGTCGCATTCCGGATCGGCCAAGGCGCAGCGACGCCGGCAGGTACTTGATTTATTTTGATCTTCCCTAATTCTTTTGTAGGTTTATGCCCTAATTTGGATTACTATTTTTTTTGTAGCGTTGTTATGAAGCTAGCCTCTGTCCGGGAATGCGAGAAGAAAGAGATGGTGCCTTCAGAAGATAGTTCTTGGTAATGTTAATATGAAAGATGAGATCCATATAAAAGAGTATGTTGGCATCAACACGGCTGATACAAATGTGAGTGATAACGTGCACACATTTTAATTTATTTTCTACAAAATCTGCAAGTGTTGATTAGAAATCAGTTCGCGTGGGTATATATGAGCAGACAAATTAGACTAATCTTGCTAACGTAGCAAGGGACACATTAGCGGAGAAAGGGCCTATTAGAAAAGAAAATAGTATTTTTCATTTAAATGACAAGTCAAGATATATATATGCCTATTGACAAGGGTTTTGCATCTAAAAATTTGCCTCATTTCTCTCATTTGATCTCTATTTTGCTACCATATATATGTCTATACTAAGGGCCCCAAATATATTCTCGCCCCGGGCCCTTGAAATCTCAGGACCGGCCCTGACCTCAGGTGTCATACATGACTGGCAAGATAGACCCAAAAGGAAGTAAGATATAATAATTAATACAGTAGTAGTAGATCAGCAGATTTCTTTGATATCTCCAACCAGTACTTGCGTTGGGTGTGGGTTCATAATCCATCCTTTTTCCATTGCTCGCTTTAGTTTTGCATCCTCCAACTTCTTGCTGAAACAAAGACTGCATCAAAAGAAGCAAGCTTAAATCAAAGGGCGTTGCGGCAACTTGTTCCTCCAAAGAAATAAATCATTACTGTTGAGATGCAAACATAAGCTATCTTAACACATATATAACCAGTCTATGATCAAAGCACAGGACAGTCACTATTTAAGCACATGGAAGATAATTTACTCTGCTTTCTCCTTGAGCCTGTGAAATTACAAACTAAAATTTTACAGCTATCAACTCCGAGGACTACAATACCAGTTGATCCTCTAAAGCAGTTAGTGATGGAGCAAATACATGTTACTAGCTGATTGACCCCGAAGTGCAAACATATGTGTTGGACTTGAGCATCCACAGGATAACTGCCAGAAGCTACATAGCAGGCCTGAGTACTGTTACTTGTGAATGTAGACAACAAGCACAAGTGGATCAACCGAGCTTATAGCAGACCATGAAAAACCAATGAACGAGCCCCATGATGTATATTTCTGGAGATACCAGCTAAGATATCCCTTACCACACAAAGTGCAAAACAAACAGTATATTCTGGCGCTCTCAATGCATATGTTCTACACTACACAATTTGTATGCCCTCTGTTCACAATACTACAGATCTGTTGCGCAAACTGAGGCACAATATTTTTTTTTGTAATTTTTGTAATAGTTGATGTAGTCAGATCATGAATGCCACTATTAGATGGACATGATAGTACTTTATCTGATTGAAACAAAGTATCTTTGGGTTGTACCAGTATTGCTTAAATTCTGGGCCTCTTAAGGAAGCGTGTATGACATATTATTGTGAATGGGAATTAGTTTTTTTACATCACTACTTAGAAGTTAATGTTAAGTATATTTGGCTGAGTTTTAGACTACATAATCATCTCTTTTATTTGATTACCTGATCAAACTTCCGTAAGATACTAATATTATGTTTGAGAAGATCGCATCGATAACGAAGACCAAATGTAAAATTATATTTGTTGCCCCCGAGGGAAATGGGTGAAAGATAATGAAAAGGAAGTGCAAACTACAAATACCAAATTAACAATCGAATGACTATTCAACATTTAAAAGATTGAATAGCTGTTTAGACAAATGTGTGTTGATATGCCGTGATACAACAAACCATGGTTTCATTAAGTTCATAAGTTTACATAAGATAATTATATAATACCTCTGGCAAAATATAAATTGTTTCTGCATTTTTCTTATACAGATGTACCTAGCCGCGTATTAGTGTGTAGATTCACCCATTTGAGCCCGTATGTGGTCCATACTGAAATATCTAAAACATCTTATATTTTGATACTAAGGGAGTAGCAATTAAACATTGTGTTATGTTGAGTTAAGTTCCAAAATTTATAACAACGTAAATAATAAATGAGTAAATATAGTACAAAACAAGGCTAAGAAATGATATGAGATGGAAAATTTAAGATGAATGGCAGCAGCTGTCACTTGGGGCACGTAAACATGAGATGTAATTACCTTTTGATGGCATGCTTATCCATATACATGGTGAACTTGCTGGGCATGAATGAGTTGCCAAAGAAGAAGGTCTCGCGGACAATGTCAGCCCAGCTCGCTTGTTTTTCTTCCGCTAGTTGATTTTCATCATTTTTGTCTATATAGAGGGTGACTGCCCCCAGCAACTTCTTCTTCAGGTCGACTTCAACCAGCCAGGCAATGCGCTCACAATCATTCAACACAAAGCAGACCACATCGTGATCAACCAAGCTCATGGTAGGAAACTCTGGCCGGAGCAGTGGAAGGCGCTTGTCAGAGCCAAAAGCAGTCCATAGCTCGCTAGCTTCCATGGTGGCATCTACTTCCCATTTACTGTCGGTCAGCTTCCATGTTCTGATTCTGAAAGTAGAATGGTTGGAACTATGCAAATTGCGGCCTTTAGTATCGCTGATACAAATGAGCTTAACCATGCCGCTGTCAGTGACACACACACGGCGTGCTGGGTCAGGGCACCCTGCGTCAATGTAGAGACGACGACGATCCAGATCTGCAGGCATTGGGACATAGCGCGGCTGCTCTGTAAGATCTCCATGGACGGTGACAAAGAACAATCCAAGGTAGCAATCGGCCCAGCACAAGGAGGAATCACCATAGGGGATGACGACGTCCGTCTGCCAGGAATCGCTCAACAAGTCTGGGGCGTCTTTGCAATAAGGCATCTGTGGCTTCTCAACCACCCATCGCATGGCCTCCTCCCCGGGTGCATAGTGTAGCAGGCAAAGCTCGCCGTCACAAGAGAGCTCCGCCACTGTGAACTCCTCGCCGTGGCACAGCAGGCCGATGTTTTCCACACACATCAGCCGCTGCTGCTGGCGTCGGTGCGGGTAGAATAACGGGTCCATTTGCTGGTCCACTTGCCCACCAACGAAGCAAGTCGGGAGCCGCCTGAGCGACGGTGACTTGTCTGAGCGGCTGGAGGCTGTGTAGATGAAGTAGTCGACGGGGAAATAGGGGGGGCGGCACTGGTCGACGTGGGGGACGTAGGCCTGGAAAAGTATGGAGTTGCCGTGAGCCGCGATGACGTAGGGCGGATGCACCTCTTTCATCTCTGGCCTGAGCCCTTCTGGCCAGTGGAGGTAGAGACGAGACACCGCCGGGGGCGATGCGACCCGGAGGGAGACAGCGAGGGTTTGGCCGGTGCAGGTGTCGGAGGTCTCCGACAGCGTGCCGCCGGCTGCTACCCCGTCCCTGACGGTCTTGTCCCCGTCCACCTCGGTGCAGTGGACGACGCGATCCAGCATCAACCAGCGCAGGTGAGTGTCGTATGCGGCGGCCGGCGGCCCGTCCCCGCTACGACGGTCATGGCGCACGACACAGGGAAGGGACGGCCAATTCAGATGGGACACAGGAGGTGGGAGGACAGCTTTTTCTCTTTTATTTTCAAAATCGAAACTTTAAAACGAAATATCTCGAGAACCGTTTATCCAAATTACGAACCGTTTTCATTTTTGAGCTCCTCGCGTCGAGATCTTCAAAACTAGACCCCATGTTGATAGGTTTCGACGAAATTTTTTTTTACTCCCGGTTATGTATAGTTTGTACAACTTGTTTCTGTTAATTTGTACAACCATTTCTGTATAGTTCGTACTTTTTGTTCTGTGTACTTTTGTATGATGAGAGAGAAGGGATAGTGAGGTGGGAGGGCAGCTTTTTCCCTTTTATTTTTCTAAATCGGATTTTTGAAATGAAATATCTTGAGAACCGTTTATCCGAATTACGAACCGTTTTCATTTTTGAGCTCCTCGCGTCGAGATCTTCAAAACTAGATCCCATGTTGATAGGTTTCGACGAACTTTTTTTTTGTACAACCTGTTATGCATAGTTGTACAACCTGTGTCTGTTTAGTTGTACAACTTGTGTCTGTACAAACTGTGTCTGTGTAGTTGTACAACCTGAGTCTGTACAACGTGTGTCTATCTAGTTGTACAACATGTGTCTATGTCTGTACAACATGTGTCTGTCTAGTTGTACAACATGTGTTATGTAGTTGTACAACATGTGTACATGTTAGTTGTACAACCTGTTAGTTCTACAACCTATGTCTTTTTAGTTGTACAACTTGATTTGTGTAATTGTATAACTGCCTGTTACTTGTACAACTTGTACTGTACTCCGTATTATTTGTTGTGTGTACAGTAGTTCAGTGTTTCTTGATTTTTCTTGCTTCTAAGCGCAAGGATCAGCGATGTGCAGGAGCTCACGGGTTGTACAGCGGCCGGCCGGCCGGCCGGGACGTACGCGCGGAGCAACGATGGGCGTTCGGTTGTACGCGGGCGGATCAGCTGCCGTGTTCCAGTTTTCCTTCCGCTTGCCGTGTCGAATTTTCCTTCCACTGCTTAGCATGTTTGCTCGCCACGTGGCCTTCTCTACGCTAACGCGTGACCTTTCCAGAGGGAACCCTCTAGGTAGTCGTACCTGACTAGCTAGAGGGTTCCCTTCGCGAAGATAAATTTCAGAGCGTTACAGTGTGCCACGTGGTGGGCTGCTATACCCCGTGGATCTGGTCAAAAAAGCAGGAGAAAACGAAATTGGACACGGCAGCAGCGGTCCCCGCGCTAGCCGATCGATCGACGTACAGCTGGAAAAAACAAAGCCCCATACCAGGCGCGGTCCCTGACTCCCTGCGCGTACGGTTCATAACTAGCTCCCGCGCGTGTACGTTCAGGTAGGATCCCCGCAGGTCGTTCCGGCCGGACACGCGAACGTACGTACGCGTGGTTGGTGCCACATGCGTGCTTGCTAGTTGCATATTTTATTGGAACGATGCTTGCTAGTTGATTCAATCGGAAGGTACACATGTAAAGGGAAAAACTAAAAGATGTACAAATAATAGTTGTACATACAAAAAAATTTGGAAAGTACAAAATATGAGCTATTGGTTGTACAAAAGACAGTCGTACAGACACAGATTGTACAACTACACAACACAGGTTGTACAGACACAGGTTGTACAACTAAACAAACACAAGTTGTACAGACACATGTTGTACAACTAGACAGACACAGGTTGTACAAACACAAGTTGTACAACTAGACAGACACATGTTGTACAGACACAGGTTGTACAGACGCAGGTTGTACAACTAGACAGACACAGGTTGTACAGACGCAGGTTGTACAACTAGACAGACACAGGTTGTACAGACGCAGGGTGTACAACTAGACAGACACAGGTTGTACAACTACACATACACAGTTTGGGTTGTACAACTACAGACACAGGTTGTACAACTATACATAACCGGTTGTACAAAAAAAAAGTTCGTCGAAACATATCAACATGGGATCTAGTTTTGAAGATCTCGACGCGAGGAGCTCAAAAGTGAAAACGGTTCGTAATTTGGATAAACGGTTATCAAGATATTTCGTTTTTAAAATTCGGATTTGAAAAATAAAAGGCAAAAATGTATGCCCACGTACGTGCATGCCCTCCCTTTCTCACTCATACTCCCCCACTTTTAATCTAATTGTGACACATGGCAGACATGCAGACAAACAAAATTGGATCATGTGAGGAGAAACCGACACTTGTCACAATTAGAACGATTGTCTGGTTCCCTTGTTCCAAAGGGAACCCTTTTTCTAGTGATTACCAACAAGAACGCATAGAGCAACGCCACCATGCACAGCAGCGAGGATTTTTTTTTCGAGGAAGACGGGGGATTACTCCCCACCGTTTGTTATATTCATCGAAAGTAGTCTGACGGGGCATGTTCTTACAACAGATAATTTTTTTACAGAGGGATACAAGAGAAGAGAAGACAAATAAAATACAGAAAAATACAACTAGAAACAAGAGAGAAAACACTAAGGGAGGGGGAGGTTGGCAATTAAGCCTGGACGTTCGGGGGCGAGCTTTTGGCTCGGCCCGAGCTCAGCTCGGCCCGCAAGAGGTCTTGACCGAGTCGAGCCCAAATACCTGGACCGCAGCGAGCTTCTGGCTCGCCCAGCTCGGCTCGGTCCAGCCCGCTGGCTCGGCCTTTTTGCAGAATTCCGATTAAAATGAAGTGGGCTTGGAGTTGCTGGCCTGGCCCGTCGCTAGCTAGGCCACCTTTTGTCGTTATGAGCTTAATCGCATCGCAGGACGGATGTTTCCTTGTTCGCATCTCACATCAAATCGAGTTTTAGGTTAAGCGTCGCCGCCGCCGCCGCAGATCGACGCCGTTGTCGTCTGCCTTTCCCGGTCCACCACGCAACGCCGCCACCACGTCTCCGGCGCCATGCCACGCAGGTAGCAGGCTAGGCCGCTGGTGCTCTACTCCCCGGCCCGAGGTCGTCGACGCCATGGCCACGGCGGCAAGGAGCTGGAACAGCTCGTGGCCATGGAAGAACCTCAGTGCGTGTTGTACTGCTGTTCTTCCACGCCACTCAACTACCCTGCGTGGTCTCACCGACGTCGAGGTCGTCGCGGTAGGCTCCAGCATCGCAGCGTCGTTCCCCCTACTGCTCCACCCCATGAGACCCACATGGCAGTGACCTGGTGCGTTTGGCTCGCGAGTCACCCCAAGCCAAACCGAGTTTTTGCAAAGCTCGGGCCGAGCCTGTTTTCTCAGCTCATCAGCCAAACGAGCCACACCGAGCCGAGCTAAAAAGTGACGAGCCAAAGTCTGGCTCGGTCCGAGCCTGGACCGAGCCAGCTCGTGTCCAGGCTTATTAGCAATAAAGCCCACCGAAACCCCCGTGAGGCCGACACTTCGAGGACTCTAGCCAGCCGCTAGAGGAGATCTCCGGTGAGAACCTCAGCACCGAAAGCAAGTAGCCGAAAAGGACATCACTGGCACAGGCGAAGGGCGTCGGATAGCCGAGTCTATGCGACGACACCGGTGTGCCGTCGGCGTGGCCGAAGAACGCTGCGCTGCCGAGACCAAGCACAGTCGAAGGGCGTCGGATAGCCGAGACTGGGGCGACGACACCGGTGTGCTGACCCCGTGGTCGAAGGCAACACATGCCGAGGCCGCCCCAGGAAGTCTGGGAAGCAGGTAGCAGAGACGAGGGCACCACAACAGGAGCACACCGAGGGACGTCACTGGCACAGACGAAGGGCGTCGGATAGCGGAGTCTGTGCGACGGTACCGGTCTGCCGTCGGCGTAGCCTAAGGACGCTGTGTCGCCGAGACCAAGAATAGTCGAAAGGCGTCGGATAGTCGAGACTGGGGCGACGACATCGGTGTGCCGACCCCGTAGTCGAAGAGCGACGCATGCCGAGGCCACCCCAGAATATCCAGGAAGCTCCGTCGGAGCCACCGAAACCACTGCCCAATCCCGCAAGGATACGAGCCAAAGGTCCGGCGGGAAGGCAAGAGGCAAAAGCTGCCCGGTGCATGTCAGGCTCCAAGGCGATGCCACCAAGGAGGAAGAGCGACACCGAGGCGACGCCATCGCCTGATCCGGAAGGATCGGGGGCTTCTCCCGGAGCACCGACGGAAGAACACTGCGCAAAGGACACCTCCAGGGAGGAGTACGACACCCGAAGGCACCGCTGTCCATAGGCTTTCGCCTCAGCAGTGCCTCCCATGGCGCATCGGAGCGAGTCGGCCGCACCACCTCTACAGCACCAGAAGTCGGCGCCACCAGCGGCATGACTGGAGTGGCGCAGAGGGCCCTCCGGGGCGACAGGCGCAGCAACCCGTGGGAGCCGCAGCCCGCCACAGGCACCTCCATCGTGCCCAGGAGCATCGAGCGCCGCTAGACGGGGCGCCTCCATGACGCCGCGACGAAGCGAGCGCAACACGCAAGGGGAGCAGGGCCAGCGGCCCGCCCAGCCCATCCGGGGCCTAGATCGGGCCCGGGCATCACGCGCCGCCAGGACGGCGACGTTCAGCACCGCGCCCGCATCCAAGCACGTCCACCGCACCTTGCTGCTTGCTGCCGCGCTGACGGGCCACCGAGCCGTTCGCCACCGGCACGAGCCGCCGCCGCTCGGACCTGCGGCCGCGAGCAACAATGGCGACGTCGCGCAAGGCGGGGGGAGACGGGGACGACAGCTGGGGATGGGGACGCGAGGACGAGGCCAGAATCGGAGAGGGAGAGGCGCAGGATCCCCGGGGCAGCCGCGTCCTCGAACTGCAACAGGGCACCGCGAGCAAGAGATCCCTGCCACCCCATCACCGGCGCGCACGAGCTTTCCGGCGGCTGCCTCCGTGGACGGCGAGGTGGGTAGGGGTGGCGGAGGGGGGCTAGGGTTTCGCCCCTCCCGTCGCCCAGAGAGGAGGCGACGCGAGGGGGACGGGGAGATTCCTCGTCTATCAACAGCGAGGAATTAACACGGTTAGTCCCACAACTTGCGTGTTGGGAACGATTTAGTCCAACATCATGCAAACCGGATGCTAGTTATACCACAACTTGCAATGTGGATTGGTTTAGATCCCGACTAGCTGTGCTGCCGACGCGCTCGACCGGATCACGCGTGACAAGTAGGAGAAAGCTGGGCCAAATTCGCCTTACCGTTTGCCGGCGATCTTCGTTGTGCTCGCGGTATCTCATCTCCGGCGGCTTCTCCCCGGAAAAGACCTGCCGTCGCCGTCCTCGCCGTCGCCCCGCACAGGTCAAGGTCGGGTTCTGCAGCTCTGCTTCGGGACGGTGGACCAAACGGGTAAGGAAAGAAGGACTAAATCGATGAAACCACGCTGAACTCAATTGCCACGCGTGGAAGGACTTAAAACAAATTTCTCCTACTCTCATGGACAAAAATGCAAAATTTATGTGCAGACAGACCACGATTCAGATTAATTGGAAACTAAACTTGTCCGGTTTGCAAGATGTGAGACTAAATTGTTCACAGCGCACAAGTCGTGGGACTAAAAGTGTTAATCCTCCCCCAGAACCACCCGGATAAGAAAGAAGAAGAAAAGGGAAAAAAGAAACGGTTTTGCTATTTCTAACTCGAGTGAGAATTAAGTTAAACCTCACTCAACTCTAATCCCGTTAGATTTACATCGTGATTTGTGCGGGATGTGAGTTACACATGGTTGCACATGAGTTGCAACTGTGATTTTCTCAGTTACACATGAATTGCAACTAAAATTTATCAGTTGCACATGTATTACACATGAGTTGCACATGCAATTGGATAACGTCATCTCTTAATTCTCACTCGAGTGAGCCCTAGTCACTAAAAAAAAAAAGGGCAGCCCCGGTGCAGTAGCTCCCGCTTGCGCAGGGTCCGGGGAAGGGTCCGACCACTTTGGGTCTTTAGTACGCAGCCTTTCCCTGCATTTCTGCAAGAGGCTGTTTGTCACTCTCAAAAGAAAATCCGTCAAATGGGTCGGCCCAACAGCGAACTCCTTCAGGCGGCAGGAGCATTCCGTGTCCTTTGTATATATTAGCAAAGGCCGGTGCGGCCGCACGTCGCGATAGGCCGACGACGCAAGATACGACTGAAGCCAAAGATAGCGACGAACGAAAGCCTCTTCTGTCCTCCCGTATGTACAATGATGTTTCTTTATGCATGAACGAATAACGCATTCCAGTTATGTAGACAAAAAAAGGCATCACCTGTTGTATATGCTCGGTCTCCACCGTGGAACCCATTAGGCGCATTACCGTGCAACCTACATCACCTATTGTATATCTATATATATATATATAGGGTGGGACTATTCAGAAATCCTCATTAAGAGTGCTCTAAATAGTTATTTAGAGCACCTTTTCAACCAACGTGGTATTATCCCGAACCAACCCACCGAAAGACCTTCTTCCCGCACCGACCCGTCCTGCCCGCATTCCCCAGAAAAAAAACTGCCCACTCCCACCTACCCGATCCAAATCAATTCCCAACCCACGTCCCCTAGGCCGGCCAACCTCCATCCTCCTCCACGCCGGCGGCCGGCCCTCCTCCGCGCCTCGGGGTCTCCCTGCTCGCCGCCGGCAGAGCCTCCCGTGCGCCGCCGTGGCTCCACGCGAGACCGCCGTCGCCCTGGCCGAGGACCCGCACCCGCGCATCCACGGCGGCCTACATCGCGTCCTGCTCCGGTCGAGTGCCTGGTCGTGCGGGCGTGCGGGCCACCGGCGACCTCCGACCGTGCGGGGCCCCGGCGACCTGCCGCCCGGCTCACCGACGCGCCCCACCATACCCCATCCTGCTTGCCCGTCTCCACGGCGTGCTCGCCGGTGCTGACTGCCACGAGCACCAGCATGGATTCCCTCGAGGCCGGCGTGAACCACTGCGAGCACTGGTCTGGACTCCCGGGAGCGTCGGCGTAGACTTCCGTGCATCGCCGACCTTGACTCCAGCACAGCCCGTTCTGAACAGCTGTTTGCGTCGACTGTGAACTGCGAGGTGTGTGCTTGCTAAGTCGCCGTTCGCTGATGTTATTCCTATAGTCAGCTAACTGCTGGAATTTGGGTACGACTTAGGTTGCCTCCAGACGCGTAACGATCCGACGCCGCTCCGTGCTCCCAGTTTCCTGCGTCGGCCTGCTGGAGGTTGGTTGCGGCAGAGGTCGGAGCTGTAGGGTGTGTGCTCCCATGACTGCTATATTATGGTTTGTCCGGTCGAGCAAGCAGCAGCTTTGGCCAGCGGCGGAGTGCACAGCTAGCAACAGCACGGTCCTGTTAATTACAAGACACGATTACATGTCCAGCAGCTATTCTCTTTTTGCTTTGATTGATTTCTGAATTCATGGATAGCTCAGTTTAGTGCTGTAGTCCACGTACGTTTGATTTCTGAATTCATGTATAGCTCAGTTTGATTGATTTCTGAATTCATGGATAGCTCAGTTTAGTTCGCCAGGATGAGCCCCGCCCCTGGACTTCCCGGCGAGCAGGCGCACTAACGACCTGCCGGCTGCTTCACCCCTTCTCCTGTTGAGGTAGCACATGGCAGGAGCGCCTCCTCGTTCTGGCCTCCACGCACGGGAGCATGGACTGCACGAGTGCCGTCATGTATAACAGCTATTTTGCGGGTGAGTTCAATTTGTATACAAAGTTGAGCTTGTAATTTTTTTTATGAAAAGGGAGGTTCATCTTTTTTAAATGTGAGTATAAAAGATAGGAATGAAAATTTCACTATACAAAAATTGGGAGTTCAAGCAGTCCATACCGGAGGTTCATTTTTTATCACAAAAAGTAAAATTCATTTGCAAGATTAGAAGGTTCACATTTTTTTGTGAAAGGAATTTCGCTAGGTGATTCTTCAAACGTTATAGGTGTTTTTTTTCTCTAGCTCAGATTTGGGAGAAGTTTAGAATCCAGTGGACTAAAACACATCGGGGAAGGCAACAAGCAAGTCCATGTACTATGTTTATTGTTTCAGCTAAAAAAATAATCAACAAAAGGTGAATAAGGGATTAAAACTTCAAATCATCTAGTGGGTAAAAAAAGTTCACATTTGCTAACATCTATGTTCCTGTTTTGTTTTTATTTCTTATAGGAAGTTCATTTTGGCTGTGTTCGGAGTTCACCTTAAAGATGTCGGAAGTTTGCCTTACTTTGGGCGTTCTCATGAGAGTCCACTTTGAATGTGTCAGAAGTTCTTCTCGGTCGCGTCGGAAAATTACATTTTTTGAAAGTTCGCCAGAAATACAGGGGGAAGTTAATTCTTAATTTCCGTGAAGTTAACTTTGTACCGTACAGGTTCACCTCGAACGATACAGAAGTTCATATCAAAATTTGTTGTACATTTACTTATTTGTCCGGAGTTTGCTTTGGTCAAGTCAGAAGTTCACTTAAAACGCGTCCGAAGTTCACCGTGAACTTCTGTGAAAGTTAAATTTATGTCGGTAAACAAAATTCAAATCGTGAGAGTGGAAAAAAGATTCACAATTTTTTTCGTGAAGTTCACAATTTATTGAGATCACTCTCAGAAAATTTAGAAGTTCAATTTATATACTCACGAAGTTCAGTCGAAATAACAACATGAAAACAGAGAAAATTCAAAAATACAACAGTCACTATATTTAAAACTTCTCTTAATCCATGAACAATTTAAAAAAATGGTCATAACAAAAAGATGCGGAATTTCCATACCTTTTCAAAGATATATCATTTGCATCGTTTGAACAAACGGTTTAAAAACTACAACAAAAACAGTGTGCACCACAGAACAGAAAAATTCGCGATCGGAAGTTCACTATGGCACACCTAGAAGTTCACAAACGTGTAATAGGAAGTTCGGATGCTCTGTTTTTGTGAGGCGGAAATCCTAGGCATGAAAATCATCGCTATGAGCTCCATTTGTCCAAATCGACTGCCGCCGCGTGCAATTAGCAAGGATATGAGTCTATTTTGACACTCCCATGCCGAGTCATCCAATTCGAACACCACAAAAGTGCTAATTTTAAATTGATCTCATGTGGTCTTGTTTATCTGTTTTTCGTATTTTTAAAATTAAGAATAAACTGTGTTGAATTTGGAAAATATTTCTACATGAAAAAGTTGCGCCTAGTCAATATCTTTCCAACGCCATATCATTTGTTACGTTTCGACGAACGGTTTGAAAGTAAATCGCAAAAAACTGTCCGCTGGACCTAAAATTTCAGAAAACAGTATTGTTTATTTTCGAATCTGCTCTTAAATCGTAAGGAATTTCGAAAATTTGCCAGAGATAGCAAAGATGCGCATTTTCCATAGCTTTCCAACGACGTATCATTTGCATCAATCCGATAAGAGGTTTGAAAATGGTGGCCAAAACACAGTACGGAAACTGAAAACTTCGCGAAAACATAGTGTAGTATTTCTGAAATTGTTTAAAAACCGTACAGAATTTGAAAAACCCGTCAAGACGAAAAGGATGCGCATTT
Source organism: Poa pratensis (assembly GCA_947311845.1). Taxonomy (NCBI): domain Eukaryota; kingdom Viridiplantae; phylum Streptophyta; class Magnoliopsida; order Poales; family Poaceae; genus Poa; species Poa pratensis. Next base: position 72,283,394 of record CAMZMU010000107.1, on the reverse strand, counting down.
TTCATAGCTTTCCAACGGCATATCATTTGCATCAATCCGACGAGCGGTCTAAAATTGGCGGCCAAAAAACAGTACAAAAACGAAGAAATTCGTGAAAACTGAATGTAATATTTCTAAAATTGTTTCAAAACCATAAACAATTTCGAAAATCCATCAAGACAAAAAAGGTGCGCAATTTTTATACCTTTCCAACGGTATATCACATGCATCGTTCCGATAATCGGTTAGAAAATGACGTTGAAAATATTGTCCGCAAAACAGAAAATCTGGGAGTTCCGTCCAGAAGTTAACATAGTATAGAAACGGAAGTTCAGAAAAGGTGCTCTGAATAGTTATGCAGAAACTGGTTCTTGAATAGCTGGAATATATATATATATATTAGACCGGCAGCAACCTTACCGTAGCACTCCACCTGACAGCCATCTCCCACTTCAAGAACCTAGCTTGTTTATAATGAAAGAAAGGCGCAATCCAGATCTCACCCGCTAGATCGGGAATGATCATGTTCCCACTCACGCATGAAAGACTGGAGATGTCGTCGATGTCTCTGGTCACATCGTCACATGCTCGGTCTCCACCGTGGAAGGCCAGTCGTCATACTTTTGGACTGAAGAAAGGACGCTTCCTGAGGCCTGCTCGTCCTCACCCTCGCTCTTTTCCGACATGGAAGGTACACAGGGATACACTTACCATGTTTTAGGATGACTCCAACGGGCCGACGCATCGAGTCGCGCGCGTCCGTCCTTGTCCGCTGGAGCCAAAAACAAGGCCCAACGGGGCGACGCAAACGGACCGCGGTCCGTTTTTCTGTCCACCGCGACGCATTCCTGGCCCAATTGGGCCAGGAATGCGTCGGCCACAGACGCGCGGTGAACCGCTTTTGTGTCCTCCTCCAGTCCGCTCTCTCGGCAAAATTCACACCGGTCTCTCCTCTCCCAAAACCCCAGTCCACACTCCAGCCCTACCATGGCCGACGCTGCCTCCGCCGCCGCGCCGCTGAGTTTGGACCAGACGCCGCCGGCACCGCCGCTGGACCTGCGCCCCAAGCTAAAAAGAAAGTAAAGAAGGAACTCACGCAAGAGCAGAGGGCCGCAGAGACCAAGAAGGGGGCGCCCGGAGGAAGAGGCTGAAGCAGGACCAGCTCGACGCCGCCAAGAAGGCCGCCGCCGAGCAGCAGGGCGAGGCGAACGAATCTGACCTCGTGTCCAGGCCGCCACCGCTGCCCTCCTCCTGATTGGGATTACCCCGACCGCGGCCACGGTCGGGGTTGCGACTGCGGCGGCCAGCTCCAACGCCTCGGCGGCCCGACCGCCAAGGTCGAGATCTTCCGCGAAGGCACCATCGCCTGCGTACGGGTACCTCCCTGGAACCATGCCGCCACGGGTTTCCCCTACCTTAGCCGAATCCGCGGTCGAGGTACCTACCCTTGATCTCAACGGGCCCGCTACACCTTTGGCCACACACTCGCCCGCGGCGCAGACTGCGGCAGCGCGTGCAGCTGCCTCGGCAGTGGTCGCCGCCCAGGCCGCCCGTAACCTGTTCGGCGATTTGCCCAGGCCGTCGCCGGGTGACCCTAGGTACTATGAGGAGGAGGAGGATGGCTACGACGGGGAGGACGTCCTCCAGGACATGGTCAGGGACAACACTCAGTACACCAACGACGACTACAATGCCGGAGAAGATGAAGTTCCGCCGACCGGCCCCGATGTGATCAACATCGATGTTGAGCCGGTTTTCCTAGACGAGCTCGACACCCAATCCTGGCCATGAAGAGGAAGATCATCCAAAGGGGCGCCTCATTCATGTCCGAGGAAGACGTGCTCATTTGCGAGTCCTGGATCGAGGTTGGAACCAACCAAATTCTCGGGGCCGAGCAAAGAGGGTCGGCATATTGGGGCCGGTTCACCAAGCGCTACAATGAATGCAGAATCCTTCCGCCCCATAACATTCAAACGCTGCGGACCGAGACATCTATCTCCAAGAGGTGGCTCCACATACAAGGGGAGATGAGCAAGTTTTGCGGCTCTGTTGAAAACGTTGAAGCCCGGCCGCAAAGTGGCTATGGAGTGAAGGAATTGGTAATTCCTCTTCCCTTCTTATGCATTTTCGTTGCAATGATTTTGGTTGCTATAACCTTGTATGCACATGTGTTGCAAGCTTTGGAAACCTTCCAGGCTCAATATAAGAAGACCTTCAACTTGACCCATTGCTACCGGGCACTCAAGGACCAGCAGAAGTGGAAGGACCTCTACGCCTCCCTCAAGCAAGGTGGAAAGCCAGTTGATAAGGAAGAGGCCACAACGGAGAAGGAGGGGAGGCCAAGGGGGAAGAACAACTCGAAGGCCGAGTTGAAACGCGATGCAACAACCCTTGCGTTTCAAGAGACATTGAACGGGTTCCTATCCCAAAAGGACAAGACATGTGACAAGAAGGTGGAGAGGAGAGAAAAGGAACGCCTAGAGAGAGAGGCGTCTTCCAAGCTCTTATTCGAATTGCAAAAGAAGAGGCTCGATATAGAAGAGGAAAATGCTCGGACTAGAGCACGGGAAGCCGAGGCAAGGGCCAAGGAGGCCGAGGCTAGGGCCAAGGAGGTCGAGGTAAGAGCAAGGGAGGTCGACCTGAAGGCCAAGGACCTTGATCTCGCCTTACGCGCCGAGGAGGCCAGGATCATGGACATGGATATCTCGGCCTTCACCCCTAGGAAGAAGGCCTACTACCTCAAGAAGCAAAGGTACTAAATGGACCAAGATTGATCAAATCTCGGTCCTTCTATTTATTATGTTGCATGCCGGTGTTGAACTATGGCCAATGGCCGGGATTTGTAATATTTTGGGCATGTACCCAGACATGGCCAGTGTGAGGCCAGGATTTGCAATGTGATCAAAAACCCTGGCCGATGAAAATGATCAAAAACCCTGGCCGGGCGGACTCAATGCGTCGGCCCCGTCGGGCGCAGTGGCCGGAAAGGGGTGGACCTGGGCCGGACGCGCGTCCTGTTGCCGACGCAAACGGACCAAACGCGGACCAAACGCGCGTTCGTTTGCGTCGGCCCGTTGGAGTCATCCTTACATACGAGTCGGTAGGAGTTTGCGCGATAGAAAACAAAAAATATTCTCTCATATGCGGAAGCAACACTCAAGATCCAATCTAGAAGATGCCAGTAACAGGGAGAGTATATGATCATACTATCGAAGAACATGTGCGTTGAACATTTATTTGAACACAGCTCGGTGAAGTTGTTGGTGAAGTTCGACCCGATCAACATCGCAAACGAGCGGCACCTCCGAGGCTTGCACATGTCTAGCTCGATGACGTCCCCTTCTTCTTGCTCCAACATGCACGAAGGAGAAGTAGATGAGATCGATTCCAGCAACATGACGGCCTAATGGTTATAGCCGGACGACTTGGCGGGAAAGCAACTCGCTTCCCGCCCAGTCGGCTGGCTATAAAAACTTATAGCCGACCGACTGGGTGGGAAAACGAGTCGAGAAGCGGCGGAAAACAGTGGAGCACGGGGGAACCGACGGGTGGGTGGTGACGGGTCGTGTTGGTTTAATGCTGGCGATACGTCTCCGCCGCGCTGGTTTGGCAGTGCCACTTGGAAATGTTAGTCTGCCATTAAAGCTGCAACGTGACAGGTGTGCGGATGGCAAGCGGGGTCCGCCAGTCTGTGGCTGCATGCAGACATGTCCGGACGTTATCCAGCCCCGAGTCCACCCCCAAGTTTGGAGTCCCGCTCAGGGTGTCGGCCAGAAATAGGGTCGCGCCGGACATTTGGGGTGCCGCAACGGGCATTTTTCATTGCACCCCAATGGGTTTTTTAGGGTGCTTTGGGGGGTGCCGCAGAAGATGTTGTAAGACCATATTGTCAATCTGTATACTTTGAAGTCCTACATGGCTAGGGAAGCAAGAGGTACCAAAGTTACTCAAGCCTATCAATAGGCAGTTGACAGCGTCTGGAATTCTGAAGTGACCCAAAAGTGTAAAAAAATGTAGTCCCGTATTGTTTGAAATGCTACACGCAAAATAGTGATTCCTTCTAATGTAATTACTCATTTAGCTGGTGTGCATTATAGTAACTAGATGATACCCCGCGCGTTGCGGCGGGAATTGACTGGAATATTTGGATGATTTTTCTTTCATGCAAAGTCACTTTAGAAAACCAGATATAAATGAAGCAAGAAACCGAATGCGTCAATATGAGAATTCGAAAAAGAAATAGTTATCATTGATTCTATTTGATAATTATATCATCATAATTTTGTATATAAATGAGAATATAAATAGCATGATACATGGTAAAGTTTATTTAGAGTTGTTTCGGTGGGTGCCTTCTTTGTCGACAAAAATTTGGACATGCGTTGTTCCTTTCTTCATGTACTCAAAGATGTATTTGACAGCTTTTAATGGTTGATCCTGGGGAAGCTTTGTGGTACTTTTGAAACTGATAGGTTTTGCAGTATTTATTATCTCTGCAATAGTTTGCATACAGATCTTTTTCTGTTGCATCAACTTGAATCCTGTAGAAAAAGGTTGTGTGGTGTTAAATAAGGTAAGTGCGTGAATCTAAAGAACCTAATAAAAATTGATGAAGCAGCCATACCCGTAGCCTTCCTGCATATCGTCCACCATGTATTGCCAACATACAAAAGTCTGTGCAGAAAAGATGATGAAATTTGTATGTAGTACAATGTTTGGGGTGGTGTTATATAAAGTACACTATTGATGAAAAAGTACACTGTTGACCAACAGCTTTTTTAGGATCCTATATATGTTCCAATTAGGAAAAGGGCAGCTTGCTTGTTCGATTTTGTCGATGCAGCGTGCATCTGATATGGTAAGCAAGAATGCTCACCAATTATCAGTACACTGTTTTCCACTTGTGTCCTTGTTCTTTTCCAGTAAGCGCATGTAATCAGGTTATTAAACATGGCAATCCCTGTATTATCAAATTGATTGACAAGAAACGAAATTGAATGTGGTTGATAGTTATACGGTGTTGCAAAGCTTAGGACCATCGTTTGATGGCTTTTCTTATCTTCCTGCGATTGACACGCGAGGGGGCATTATGTTGGCCTGGGATTCCTCGGCGGTGAAGGTTTCCAACATTAGCTTCGATACGTACGCAATTACCGGAGAGGTGTGCGCGGTGGATAACTCAAAATGGTGGATCACCACTGTATATGGGCCGCAATCCACGGAGGAGAAGATACATTTCCTTAATGAGCTGGTGGGCCGTAGGGCATTGTGTCCTGGGCCTTGGGTAGTGGCCGGAGATTTTAATATGATACTCAGTGCGGCAGATAAGAACAACAATAATCTGAACAGGAGTTTGATGTCGAGGTTTAGGAATTTCATGCGAGATTTGGAGCTGAGAGACCAATTCCTTCACGGGCGGAAGTATACATGGAGTAATGGGAGAAGCGAACCAACCATGACACGCATTGATCGCGTTCTGGCCACAGTGGACTGGGAATTGCAGCATCCAGATGCGGTTCTGCAGGCGCTCTCTTCCGCCGTCTCGGATCACACACCCCTACATCTGGCGCTTAGCGGCAATCACAAACCGAAAAGGAGGTTTCAGTTCGAGCTATTCTGGCTGAAATTGGAGGGATTCGACGAGGCCATCAAAGAGGCTTGGCATTGCAGTGGATCGATCACGGATCCATTCAAGAGGCTCGACGCGATGTTCAGGAATGCAGCGGAGTACCTGCAGTCGTGGGGACAAAGGAAAATGGGCAATGTCAAGATCAAAATTGCGATGGCTAACCTAGTGATTCTTAAGCTAGACGCGGCACAGGATAGCAGAGCCCTGTCCCGTGGCGAGATCTGGCTGAGGAAGACGCTGAAGCTCGCTGTGCTGGGTCTGTCGTCCCTTGAAAGAACAATTGCCCGCCAGCGCTCGCGTGTGAGGTGGATCCAGGAAGGGGATGCGAATACCAAACTCTTCCATGCCTTTGCCAGTGGGAGAAGGGCGAGAAATTTCATCCCAAGCATCACGGTCAATGAGCAGACTATCACGGGGCAGGATGAGAAGGTGAAGGCGTTCACTAATGCATATGTGCAATTACTGGGCACAATCAGGGAGAGAGCGCACAGTTTGGATCTTGATGCCCTAAACCTACCGACATTAGATCTTCAGGGGATCGATGAAGTGTTTACGGAGGAGGAAGTCTAGGCAGTAGTCAAGGAGATGCCAGCGAAGGAGATGCCAGCGGATCGGGCGCCAGGTCCGGATGGATTTATTGGAGCTTTCTATCAGCGGGCCTGGCAAACTATCAAGGGAGATATCATGGCGGGGCTCCTGAAACTTGCTGTTGGAGATGGTAGGGGCTTTGCACGGCTGAATCGAGCTCTGATTACGCTTATTCCCAAGAAGGCCGAGGCTACGAGGATTGGAGACTTCAGGCCAATTAGTTTAGTGCATAGTTTTTCTAAGCTGTTCTCTAAACTAATTGCAAATAGGCTAAGGCCGAAGATGTCTGAGCTGGTAAGTGTGAATCAATCAGCTTTCATTCGAGGGAGGAATCTGCATGACAATTTTGTGCTAGTGCGCCAAGTGGCAAGGAAAATTAACCAGAGAAGGCTGAAAGGAGTGCTTCTAAAGCTGGATATATCAAGAGCTTTTGATTCTATTTCATGGCCGTTTTTGTTCGAAGTTCTGAGGCATATGGGATTCAGTGCTCTGTTCCTCAAGTGGCTGGCGGTACTCCTGAACACAGCAACCACCAAAATCATCGTGAATGGAGTGCCGGGTGCGAGAATTCAGCATGTACGTGGGCTGCGACAGGGCGATCCCACTTCGCCTCTGTTGTATGTGTTGGGAATGGAGGTGTTCACTTGCCTGATTTCGAGTGCTGTGGAGGGGAATTGGTTGTCGGATTTGGTGGGGATCCGGCCGCTGCAGCGAGTCTCTATCTATGCCGACGACGTAGTCCTCTTCCTCAGACCTGAGAACACGGAGCTCTGGATGATCAAGGAGGTGCTAAGAATGTTCGGGGAGGCCTCAGGTCTGGAGATCAACTACACCAAGACCACTGCCACTCTTATCCGAGGCGAGTTGGATGATGAGGAGAGAGTGCAGCGAGAACTAGGCTGTCGAGTGACGAACTTCCCAATAAGATACCTTGGACTGCAACTCGCTCTTAGGCCACTCACAAAGGTAGAATGGCAGCCAATGCTGGACAAGGCGATTGAGTTCTTGCCTGCATGGCAGCGTGGGATGATCGCCCGTGCAGGTCGCCTGACGCTAATCAAGGCAGTAATTGCGGCAAAGGCGGTTCACCAACTGCTTGCGGCGGAGGCCCCCATCTGGTTGTTGGAGGAGATCGAAGGATGGATGAGAGCTTTCTTTTGGGCAGGGAAGAAAGAGGCATCGGCAGGGCATTGCATGGTGGCTTGGGATACCGTGTGCAGACCTCTAGGTCATGGAGGCCAAGGGGTCAAGGACCTGAAATTACAAGGCTTGGCTTTAAGAGTGAGGTGGGAATGGCTGCGGCGCACGGATCCGTCCAGACCATGGCATGGTCTGCCGGCGCTGAGCGACAAGGACGCCGTGGTAGTGTTTCAGACATTTGCGCAGATCACGGTAGGAAACGGCGAGAAGGTAATGTTCTGGACAGACAAATGGGTGCATGGAGAAAGAGTTTCAGACATTGCGCCTAACGTGTTCGCTGCGGTGTGCACGCGGAAGAAGAACACGAGAACTGTCGCACAAGGCATGGCTGATAATAGCTGGACCCTAGACATCTCGGAGGAGCTGTCTGAGGAAGGACTTATGAATTCTCGAGGCTCTGGTTCGAGGTGAACTCGGTGGAACGAGATGAGCAGCACCCTGATGTCTTCAGATGGAGCTGTGCGAGCTCAGGTAGATATTCAGCCCGAGAGACATACGATGCCTTATGCCAGGGGCAGGAGATGTGTGCTATTGCTAAGCCTATTTGGAGGTCGTTCGCGCCGCCGAAGTGTAAGATCTTTGGGTGGCTTGCAACGAAGTACCGTCTGTGGACCTCAGACAGGAGGGCGAGACACAGGCTGCAGGAACACCCTGACGCATGCTACACCTGCCTGCAAGAGGAGGATAATGTCGATCATGTCCTGGTGCAGTGCGTGTATGCTCGAGAAGTTTGGTTGGGATGCTTACTGAAAGCTGGGATAGCAATCCAGGCACCGAGCTCAATTACCACCCTGGAGTCCTGGTGGATTGAGGCGAGAGATAGAATTCAGAAGAGGGAAAGAAGACAGTTCGACACATTTGTAATCCTGGTGGCTTGGATGCTGTGGAAGCAGAGAAACGCGTGTTTTCGGTCGGGTGCGTGATCAGTGCACCGTCGAGCAACTCCTAAATAGGATCGGAGATGAGTTGCATATGTGGCAACAGACAAGAGGGAGGCGGAGGGATAATGACGCGAGAGAGTAGCTAGAGTGTGGAGTTTGCTGCCCTTTTGTTCGCATTAGGGTTCAGCTTTTTGTAATTGTGTTTGCTCTTCTTCTATAAAAATAAGGTATGCCTTTGGCATACTCGTAAAAAAAATTGATTGACAGGAGCAGTAAAAAAAAACTGTATTTCTGTAGTTTTTCTTAGAAATCATTTATTTGCGGATATTTTTTCCACTACTGGTAGGAAAATTTATATGTTGAATAGTGTGTGCCTTTATTTTCTGCCCACCAATGTGTTTGAGCATATCCCAGGTTGTCTTTAGTAAAAAAAAATCTAAAGGCATGGCTTTTGACCAAAACCGAATTCATATGTAGATGAAATAAACTATAATTGAGAATTACCAGGTAAACGTGAGCACATTGCAGGGTGTGTTCAATCAAGCAAAAGAAGAAAATGCAAGGATGTTCGTTCAATGGAGCTAAACTGTACTGAGATGGGAGGTGCACGTACCAATAGGAGCACTGGAATTAGCCTTACGCCCTTGGGTAAGGAGCAGTAGAAAGGAGTAAGCAGCAACCAGCTAGGAAGAACCACGGTGACTACTTCAGCGTCCAGCTCGCCAGAACCTGAGAATCAACGACCAGCTAGAAGGACCACGTCGATTGCTTCTGCGTCCAAGTCGCCAGAACCTGAGGAGATGAGGAAATCCAAAACTGTGACGAAAATGGCAACATGTGACCGGGAAAGCGGAGAAGACGGGATGCAGTGGGTCACCGGCGGCGCGAGTATCAGGCAGACGCCCAGCCGTAATGGAGGACAATGCGTAGATGCGAACTGCTGAGGCGCGTGACAGAGTTTATAGGGGGAATTCAGCATGAACCTCTCGTATGCTTGCGTTAATCAGCTGGGCGGGAGTTTCTCGCGGGAATCGCGGGGGAGAGGAAGGGTGAACGTGTTCGTGGACATTGATTGAGAGGAGGAGTGGCTGGTCGGTCGATCTGGATTCTGTGCGGCCGAGAAAAGCGGCCGTTCAGTGGCAACGATGAACATGATTGGGCTGTTTGGAATGGGCCAGAAGATTGTATGGGCTGGCTGTTTGACATAACGCACAGACCACAGGAACAGAAGAGTGAACATGGGAACCTAAGGAGATTTGCCAGAGAATATGCTGCATCTTAAGAAAAATAATTAGTAGGCATGACCTGATTTAGTGAGGTGGAGGCTTGATGATGTGGCATACTTGCATGTTGAGAGAAATCAGCTAGTGGGGTGTTCCTATTTAGATATAGAAGATAACATATAACGATTTTTGTTACAAATATATAAATCTCCTCAGCCACAAAAGGTCAAATGCTCTACATAACTATGGCGGATAACAAAACCGCAAGACTGTGTCTAGAGAAGCCACAGGATATTCAAACAAGTAGATATATGACAAAGATAACAACTGCCTGGGCACATCTGAAGAGTTTCGCGTGAAGAGGATCGATTGGTTGACCCTCAGGCGTGACAATTCTGCAAAACAAGAACGTATAAAGCAACGCCATCATGCACAGCAGCCTAATAGCCTTGCCAACGCCGTACTTCTTCATCTTGTCTCGCAGCTTTCCCTGTGACACCAGTTTCATCTCCTTGTTGAGAAAAGAGACCGGTTGTTGCATCTTCGAACTTGGATCTTCCTCCTTTTGCATCTTCATGCTCAACTCCTCTTTCGAGTCCTGCTTTTGCATCTCTGACGGGACGGCGCCCTCTACGAGCTCCTTGATGAGTTCTGAGATCTCGATCTCGCCATGCGTCGAGACTTTTAGGTTGTGATCTGCGAGTTGAGGCTCTCACTTCCTACAAGCTGGGATATTTATTTACAGATCGGTAGATACACAGGGGAGCCGAATCGGTGAGGGAAAAGGCTGCCGCCCGGACTCCAATCAAACTCGGCATCCGAGTTCCGACATTGCTATTAAAGTCAATGATGACATGGGCAAATTCTTCCAAACGAAAAAAGGTCTTAGGCAAGGTGACCCGCTATTGCCAATACTATTTAATATAGTGGCTGATATGTTGCCTATCTTGATCGAATGCACTAAATCTGTAGGCCAAATTGAAGGAGTGATTCCACATCTAGTAAATGGTGGCTTATCGATTCTTCAATACGCTGACGATACAATTCTTTTTATGGAACATGACATCGAAAAAGCTCGAAACTTAAAGCTGATCTTGTCAGCCTTTGAGCAATTGTCGGGTCTTAAGATCAATTTTCATAAAAGTGAATTGTTTTGCTTTGGCGAGGCTCAAGAAAATGTCGCCTTGTATGCTGAACTTTTCGGCTGTGAACAAGGTCAATTTCCTATCAACTATTTGGGTATTCCGATTCACTATCGGAGACTTACAAATGCTGAGTGGAAAAAGGTGGAGGAAAGGCTTCAAACACGTTTAAATAGCTGGAAAGGCAAACTCTTATCCCTGGGTGGAAGATTGGTTCTCATAAATTCGGTACTGACAAACATGGTACTGTATATGATATCATTCTTTCAATTACCTAAAGGAATCTTAAAACGATTGGATTACTTCCGATCTAGATTCTTTTGGCAAGGGGATAGTGAGAAGAAAAAATATCGACTAACTAAGTGGAGTGTGGTTTGCTGCCCTAAAGACCAAGGAGGGCTGGGTGTTCGTGACCTTGAGGTCAAGAACAGAGCTTTACTTGGTAAATGGCTCTCCAAGCTTCTTTCTGAAGATGGAATCTGGCAACCCTCCTTAGGAGGAAGTACGTGGGATCACAAGCCGTATCTCAGGTTATTTGGAAACCTGGCGATTCGCACTTCTGGGCAGGCCTTATGGCTACGAAGAAATTCTTTTTCCCACATGGTTCTTTCTCAATTAGGGATGGATCGGAAATTCGATTCTGGGAGGATACATGGCTAGGCCAATCCACTCTCAGAGAACAATATCCGGCTCTGTATGCAATTGCACGAAACAAGAGCGACACGATCGCTAAGGTGTTGGGTACCTCCCCACCGGATGTTTCGTTCAGGAGAAATTTACTTGGAACGAGGCAAGCATCCTGGATTGCTTTGCTCAACCGATTGGATTCCATCAATCTATCGGAAGGCCCAAATAAATTTCGATGGAATCTTACGAAGAATGGTAAATTCTCGGTTGATTCTATGTACAGAGCATTAATCTTACCCGTAGGACCGGTCGATATTAAGGGTAATAACAAAATTTGGAAGATGAAGATCCCGCTAAAAACTAAGGTGTTTGCGTGGTATCTTCATCGAGGTGTAATTCTTACAAAAGATAACCTTGCCAAACGCAATTGGCACGGAAGCAAAAAGTGTGTCTTCTGTCATCATGATGAGACCATTACACACTTATTCTTTCAGTGCGAGTTAGCCAGGTCTATATGGTCAGCCATCCAGATAGGTTCTACCTTACATCCCCCATGTTCCGTTGCAAACATTTTTGCCAACTGGTTAAACGGGGTGGATCCTAGGTTTAAACTATTCAGTAGGGTGAGAGCGCTTGCCGTTATTTGGTCGTTGTGGCTATGTAGAAATGACAAGGTTTTTAACGATAAAAATGCTTCTGTTATGCAGGTTATCTATCGGTGTACAGCTACGCTTCGGGCATGGGCGGCCCTGCAACGTGTGGAGCACCGAGACTTGTTTTTGGAGGTGACATCACGTTTGGAGGCTGCGGCCAGGGAGTTATTCTCCCGGCATGAATGGCAACATAGTCTCCGGATCGACCTACCAACAGTTTAGGCGGATCTACAATTTCTCATTTTGATATATAATTCGCCTTTTATTTCTTCAGCATCGGGTACTTGTGATCTCGTGAACTTTTGACTGTGTGCATCCTAACTATGCAGAGGCCGGGTGTAATGCTTAAAACTCTTAAGTAATAAAATCTCTTTATCTAAAAAAATCTGAGTTCCGATCGACACACAAAAAATAGGCTGATGTTGCAGGGCTGCTTTTTAGAAGGAAAAAAACGACTGCTTATGAGAAATCGAATCGGTGAGGGAAAAGGCTACCGCCCGAACTCCAATCAAAGTCGGCATCCGAGTTCCGATCGACACACAAAAAACAGGCTGATGTTACAGGGCTGCTTTTTAGAAGGAAAAAAACGACTGCTTATGAGAAATCAAATGTGAAAAGCAAAATTCGTCAAAACCGCTGTGCTGGCTGTGGGGTTCGAACCCACGCGCACTTATGTGCAGAAGATCTTAAGTCTTCCCCCTTAACCACTCGGGCAAACCAGCTGCACGTGGCAAATCTGCTGCTCAGGAGTTATTTGTATATGTCTTATTCCACCGTTCTTAACATCTGATCTCCATTCGCCTCATCAGCCGCCGCGTGCTGCTGCCGGACCTCGCGTCCCACCGGTTTCGCCGCCATGGTCCATGGCAGCCACCGCGCGCGCTCACCTTCCGCCCCGCAGTCCACGGTGGGTCCGTCGGTCGTCGGCTCGCCGCACGAACACACGCCGACCACACCACACTCGCCGCGTCACTTCCGTGCAGCCTTTTCTAGGCAACCAAACGCCCTCGGCTAGTTTGGCGAGAGGGAATGGGAGGGAGCCCCCTCCTAAATTTATCCTCGGGAGCACGAGGTTTCCGGACCAGCGAGGATGGCAGCCTCCCCGGGACGGAGACGTTGCTATTCACGGTTCAACGCCAAGGCCATTTCTCGTCTCCCCGTGTTCCCAGGGACGGAGCTGCATGCATGGCAATGGTGTCAGCTGACACCAATGATTTTTGGAAATCCTTTGTTAATTTTGTACCAATCATTGTTTATTAGTGAAGATGACACCGGTGCTACAGAGCTGACCCCATCGGATTGTTTTTCTAGCTTCGTCCCTGCGTGTTCCCCTCCTCCCACCTCCCCTTCTCGCACCAAGTTAGGCGCCTCTGGAACAAGAGGAGGGTTGGTGGGGGAAAAGCCTGTGGGGGATGAAGTTGCTGTGCCATGGGGAAATTCAGGGATTGTTCCTTCGTCACCCTGTACCCGTCAGGTATGTATGATTTCGCTAGCCAGCGATGGGTTTATATAATGATGCCAATTAGGAGGAGGGGAAATGTAGCTTTACTTTGCAATTTGTGGAACTTAGTTGCGTAATTATGAAAAATGTAATTCATGTGGCTTAAATTTCTTCAGTGTGGACATGTTGGTTTGCTTAGGCGATCGAGATTAAATGTTTGATGCAGTTGTGACATTTTGTACAGATGTACTCTGGAGTTTCCATGTGACCATGCAGAATCTAGCTTGTCTCTGCATACTTGTGGTGCACAAACAACTTGCATCCAAGTTTAGCTCTTTGGTCCATGATATATGCTCCAAATTTAGCTGTCCGAACAGGCAAATTTCCCTTTTTAGACAAAACGCGTCCTGTCTGTCTTATATTGAAGTCTGTACCCATAACAAGTTTGCCGGAGTTTCGGTCTTACAACTTCGATGGCATAACCATGGAAACTAGACATTCCTTATTCTGTGGGTAAATTGGTTTGATTTATTTTCTAGTTTTGTGCCAATTGCGCGAATCAGATGATTATTTGTTGCTTCTTTGCACCATGTAAAAAAACCTCGTCCTCACAAACCATGTACCTTTTGCTCTCTTCCCTTTCTGGTGCTATATTTTCGTATTGTTATGTTACATGCTGCATACCTAATTGATGAGATGCTTCCTTTCAATTATGTGATCGATGCCATTTATATGAGATATAGATATCTTCATGTGTACTTCTTTAATATAAGCTGATATTTGTTTTGAGTTTTGTTGTTATATATTGGCCAATGCAATTAATTTGCAAACATCGAGTACACTTCCGTTTATTGCCTATCACATGCATGTGCGGAGGACTAAGAGCAATATCATATTCAGTACATTGCTCTTTTTGCAGATGAAATTTGACTAAGAAGGCACCATGGAGAGGGTTGAAGTTGATGCGGACTTTATTGTTGCTGGCAACTGGAAGGTAATCCAGTTTATCCCCTCATTCCACCAAAACCTATTAATTTAGCGATAGATAGTGCTATTCTTTGTGGCTGTCTTTAGATGTAGGAAGACACTTAACCAAGGTTCGGTTAAGCGGCGTTTTGCCTCCGCTTTTCCCTTTTCTGAAGGATTAAAGTCCGCGTCAACCTCGTGTTAGAATAATATTGCATCTAGTAAATACCCATCACTAGTTTGTATTATATATGATAAGACTCTCTGTGAGAATATTCAGATGTCACCAAAAAGTAAGTTAGTAAACTGTGATGTAACACTGCAGTTTTTTTCTCTCGTTTCCTGGTAATCCGTAACTTTGCTTACTCTGTAACACGGCATATTAAATGTTGATTAATTTGTTCTAGAAACATTGTAGATTCATTTGGATTTAATTTGCCTATTTGTGCAGCTGCATGGAGAACTATGTAAGAAACTTTATAATGTAGTTCATGAAGTTTCAAATGCCATCCCTGCTCTTGAGGCTACAAGACCTGGAAGTAGCTCTGGACTTTTGGCATTGAGTTCCTTACGCATAACTGTTGATAAGGCCAAGAATCTACTTCAGTATTGCTCAGAGTGTAGCAAGCTTTACTTGGTATGTAGTTTATCAATTTTCATATGTGTGAATATGCTTGCACTTTCCAAGTTTGAGAAGTGAAAGCTTAGCATACCATATACGCCGAGTTTTCTTGGTACTACACTACTACAGTATCATATTGTTGATGGTAGTTGGATAATCTCGGTCATCAAACTTGCTGTCTGTGTTTGATATTAGAGAGCAAGTATTCTGATATCGTCACATTCTGCTTTTTGTTACAGCAACACATGTCTGTACTTAACATGGTTACTGTATTGCAGGCTCTAACATCAGAAAGTGTTCTTACAAAATTTGAGAAAGCAAGATATGCTCTTTTAGAAAGTCTTCACCAGTTGGAAGAAACACTTCCAGAAGCATTTAATTCTCAGGTTTTCACTGCTCATGTACAAACATATTTCTAGAATTTCTTCTACAGAATATAATGTATCCTCATGGGTAGATTTACCATAAGCAAGCGACTATAATATTTGTTTATCATATAATCAATTTTCTTCACTACCTTGACGTAGTCATGTTGATGGATGAGTTTGCCGCACTGCAGGCTTTAGCCACTAACTGTTTTCTCATGATTTATTTCCTTTTTCTTTGCAAGCCTTTATTCCTGGGATAATTATTTTCTCGAGAAACCCTCAGATAATTATCTGTTGTTGGAAACTTTCAGATCCCAGAGATTGCACACGAGCTGGAGAACTCAATTTTTGCTTTGGATCAGGCTGAAAAACAAGCTGGCGATGAAGTGAAACAAATAATTCAGAATGAGAAGAAATCCAATGGATTCCTTGATGACAATGAACTTGAATTCTTTCGGCGAACTGTTTTCAGAGTTGGCATCACATCATCATCTGCAGCTCTTACTGAGAGAAGAGAGCTTAGAAGGCTTCTTGAGAGAGCCCATGCAGAAGAAGACACGAAGAAAGAATCAATAGCAGCGTATCTACTGCATCTCTTGAGGAAATACTCGAGTCATTTTAGGAGCGAAACAATGGATTCCATCAACTCTCAGTGCTCAAGTCCTTCATGCTCCTTCAGTTCAATATCTAGCTCAGTTGATCTCCATGGAAATGTCCCTGCGCTTGAGAAGCTCCTTCCTAGGTCTGGCTCCTTTAATTTCAAACAGATTAAAGGGTTATCGGGGAGCATGCCATTGCCACCTGAGGAACTAAGGTGTCCAATCTCCCTGCAACTCATGTATGACCCTGTTGTCATCGCATCTGGTCAGACATACGAGCGAGCTTGCATTGAGAAATGGTTTAACAGTGGCAACACAAGCTGCCCAAAAACTCGGAAGCAGCTGTCCCAGCTTACCATGACACCTAATTACTGCATCAAGGGTCTGATAGCATCCTGGTGTGAAAAAAACGGGGTTCTAGTTCCATCCGCCCCGCCGGAGTCTCCAAAGCTCAAATATTTGCGGATAACATCTCTGAAAAGTAGCAAATGTTTGGTGACTAATGGTGTTAGCACGATTTTGTTCGAAGAAACAGGTGCAAAAGACGACAAGTTAAACACTGATGTTGCTTTGGAGAAGTGCTCTAGACAGAACTCCAGAGAGGTGATATCTGAGGGATGCGAAGAAGAAGAAGAGGAGGTCTCTGTGGAGAAGGGCTCTTATGAGAATAACCACGAAGAGGCTGCACCCGATAGATGCGAACGTTGGCTTCGTGTGCTGAACAAGAGTGGCGAGTGTATCGATGAGCAGCGTGAGGTGGTCGAGCAGATCAGGTTCATGTTGAAGGATGATGATGAACTCAGGGACTATGTGGGTGCTAATGGTATTACCGAGCCGCTCACTTACTTCCTGGCGACGGCTGTCCGCAAAGAGGACGTGCAATCTCAGGAGGTTGGAACAATGGCTCTTTTCAATCTCGCTGTCAGCAATAACAGGTAAAAAATATGGCTCATCCCTTTTTTTTTCTCCTCTAACCATAGTGAGTGTCAGAGAAAGGGCTCGTTACCCTCATCATTCGAGGAACAAGAATATGTACGTAGATGATTTTAGCACAGTTGGCCTGATCATTTCACCTGTGTGCCTGCGTTTCAGGAACAAGAAACAGCTGCTGTCAGCTGGAGTTATCCCCCTGATGGAGCAGATGATACAGAAAGCAGAGACCTGCGAGGCAGCCGTGGCCATGTACCTCAACCTGTCTTGCCTGGAGGAGGCGCAGGCGATCATCGGTTCGAGTGAAGCCATCCCTTTCCTTCTCAGCAGCCTGCGAGAGGAAGGCTCCCGGAGCAGCACCTGCCGCCTCGACGCGCTCCTGACGCTGTACAACCTGTCCCTGCACGCGCCCAACATCCCGCTCCTCCTCTCCTCGGGCATCATCCACAGCATCCACGCCGTTCTGACGCCGTCGTCCTCGTGGACCGACAAGGCCCTGACCGTCCTGATCAACCTGGCGATGACCTGGGCCGGGAAGAAGGAGATCGCGGCGAACCAGGCCATCGTGGGCGACATCGTGCTCATCCTGGACAACGGGGAGGCGGCGGAGCAGGAGAGGGCGGTGTCGTGCCTGTGGATCATCTGCAACGGCGACGAGGGGTGCAGCCAGACGGTGCTCCAGGAAGGCGTGATCCCGGCGCTGGTGTCCCTGACGGCGAACGGCACGGGCAGGGCCAAGGACAAGGCGCAGAAGCTGCTGCGGCTGTTCCGGGAGCAGCGGCAGCGCGAGCTGGAGCAGCAGCAGCCGCGGGTGCAGCTGCACGAGGTGGCCAGCCAGGCGGTGGCGCAGCAGGAGCAGGAGCAGCAGCTGCAGCTGCAAGAGGAGCAGGAGGAAGAGGAGGCTGCTGCTGCGGCGGAAATGGCCGCTACCGCAACGACGGCGGCCGAGCAGAGCGGCGAGATCAGGAGGCCGCCGCGGCTGAGCAGGTCGAGGTCCAAGCGCTTCGCCAGGGCCTTCACCTGCCTTCTCAAGAAGTGGACCATGACAGGCAACGGCGACAGGTGTAAACTGTAACGCCGGCTCGCCATGATGTTTTTGTTGTGCTATCGTGCACATTCACTAATGTGTGTGTTCGTTAAGCTCTGTGACTAATTACCACCACTAGCGGAATCGTACAGACCTAATTTTACCATTTACTACTGACCTGATGATCACTAACCAAGAGAAGAGTAAAAAGACTAAGAGCATCTCTTACAGATACCGGATACTTTGGTACCGAATATCTCTTATCGGGTTGATTGGAAAATCATTTTCCGGTACCGAGTGGCTATCCGGTACGAGTTTGCCGTATCTATTCTGTCCCTCGAGCCCTACCGGTACTGGATAACAAGTTTTCATCATTTCTCACCGAACCAAATCAGCATGCCTCATCGAACCAAATCAAAGTTTTAACATGTCTAACCGAATATAAAATCTATTACATATACTACTACACAACCAAAATCATGCGCAATCTAGATAGCAATAAAATCGTCCAAAGAAATGCGCAATCAATCAACTTGATAGTGAATCAAGGATCAACATCAACAACCTCCGAAGCACCACCACCTCCAAGACCCCCAACATCATCACCAAAACCACCACCACCCCCTCCATTGGCCGAAGCACCACCATCACCACCACCTCCATTGGCCGGACTACCATAACCAACCATGAGATCATGGAGCTCTTGTCTCCTCAGAAACATGATCTCCTCCCTTGTGATATCCCGAAACTCACTTGCCATTGTTTAGCCTGTTGATGCTGAATCGAAGGTGGTGCGACAGTGACGGGAGGCAGGCGGTATGGGACGTGCTGTCTTCCGGTGTCTTCTCCAGATGTATCCGGTTATCGTGGCGTCGGTAGCCGGGTAAAGGTGGAGGGTACAGACGGCTTCAAGGAAGACATATGCACTCCGGTGGAAACACAAGATCTTTGATCAGGCTATGTCGACGCGCGCTTGCGTCGTTTCCTTGCTGAAGGTGGTGGACTCAAGTTTGGGGGATGAGAATCTGGAGTTTCAACCTAGTGTTGGACTCGCCACCATCGGCGAACGTGCGGCGATTCCTTCTTGAAGGCGTAGCCTAGGAGTTGTGTATTATTCGTTGTTTTCGTCTTGTATCATAGGGTTAGTGGCTATCTGGTGGAGCTACTGTTGCGAGGCATGCGGCCTCAGGGTTTCTTTCCGGGTCGATGTTGTTCGACTGCTGGATTCTGCTTTCTTGTACTCCATCTTTTATATTAATAAAAAACCGGCTGTGTGCACCATTTTGGTGCAGAGGCTGGGGGTAGGACCTCCATTTCTAAAAAAAATTGGTTCCATGGAGGTGGGATCAAGCATCATGATCTTTGGCCCTCTTCTCTGCCTTCATCTTTTGCTTCTCAATAGAGATCTTGCGCTATGCAAAGTTGTATCTTGTCGCCCACTTCTTCTCTTTGCTCTCACTCTTCTTTTCGGCCAATGTCACCTTGACCTCCAAGTGTTTGGCCATCATTGCCTCCTTTTCTTTCATCATTGTAGCAATTTGGTCTCTCAAAATGGAGGCTTCAGACGCCCTCTTAGCTTGATCTTTGCCCATCCTTCTTTCATTCGGCCTATCCTTGTTTCTTCCTGAAGGGAATCGTGGGTAGAAAACAAAAAAAATCCTTCCGACGATAACCAGAAACTAGCCAAGATCTATAACTATGCAGATATACTATACGGAGGAGATCGATGTACATACCCTTGTAGACCGATAGCGAGGATTACGCTCCCGCAACAAGCGTTGTCGAAGTAGACGACGTAGCCGACCTCGAGGTCGTGTAGAGGAAGAAGACATACTCCCAGTGCCACCCGTGTAGCATCTCGTAGTTCCACACACGTACGGTGTAGATGACGACCTTCGGGCTCCAGATCCAGCAGAGCAGCGGATGTGGAAGATTGGATCTAGCAGCACGGCGGTGTGCGTATAGTGGAGAGAACTCTCTCAACCGTGCGTAGCCCCATTTGCGAAGCCACGTCTAAACGGATGAGAGAAAGAGAGAGGATGGTGTCAATTTCCAGGCAAAGGGGCACCACTATATAAAGGGGAGGGAGGGCAGCCATCTTTGCTGGCCTGGCCATGTGGGACTATTCCCACATGGCCAGCCGCACCATGGTGGTGCGCCGGCCCTAGGTGGGCCCCTCCCTTTTTTTTCCTTTTCCTTTTTGGTGTTTTTCCCTAATGGGCCTCTAAGGCCCATTTAGGTTTAATGCCTTTAAAAATTCGAAATTAATTAAATAAAAATATATTTAATTACTAATAACACTTATTAATATTAAATACATATTATTTAATTCATTCGAGCTCCGAAACATATTTCGTTGCCTCCGATCAACATCGAACAAGTCCCGGAACACTTCCGGAGTCTCCGATTTCTTTCTCTCTTATATCCAATCTAATCGTCACATACGCTTAAGTGTGTTACCCTACGGTTCGGGATCACACAGACATGAACGAGACACGCTCTTCGGTCAATGACTAACAGTTGGGTCTGGATACCCATGGTAGTCCCAGTGCGTCCACGAAAGTCTTTTATCGTTCGAACCTTTAGACGTCTAGTCCAACCTTTTGCCTGGCGATACTTAGATTGTCCGAGCATCGTTCTCCGGTATCACGATTACCGAGCATGATCTCGTCATTGACAAATCTATCTTTACTCATCTGTGATATTACTTCACCGTGACCTAGTCACATGCTTGCAACCTCATTGATGTAATCTCACCGAGTGGGCCCAGAGTATCTATACTGCTATGTGGATTGGCAAATCCCGCTCTTGATCACTCGCCTCCACTGCTTCATTCGGATACCCGAAAGTGTCACCTTTATTGTCACGCTATATAAGACATGTCGTTTGATGCAATCAAAGCACCTTCCAGAAGCAGCAATTTGATATGACCTCACAGTCGAAGGTATGAGCAGTACGTTTCTATATCTTTTGGGTATGTCCATCACGTCATTCACCCAATGACATGACTCCGTTGTCAACCGACGTAATTATCCATGATCAGGAAACCTTGATCATCTGTTGCCCAACGAACTAGTTAAATAGAGGCTACTAGGGACCTGGTTGTTTACATACCACACGTGTATTAATGTTTCCGCGTAATACAGTTATAGCATGGTATAAAAACATATTATGAACAATTGAGATATGACAAATAAAATCACTTTATTAATTTCTCTAGGGCATATCTCCAACACTTCCTCCCTTTGGTGCATCATCACTATCTTCATCATCTTCCATCTTAGATAGAGTACCTATCTTCGTACACCTTATTCATCACTCAACCTCCACTTCTCACTAAACTCAAGGATCTTCCAACAATGTTGTAGCATGAAAGGCCGATATTTGGATGCGGCATTTGTTTGAACCTCTCATGGGCAATGCGATCCTACATTGCAAAAACAAACAAATGTGAGTTCAATTCCACGGGCAACATGAACATGAATGTGTGAAAGAAACTCACATAGTCATCTATTGTGCAACCGGATGGAGGTGCATTCCTCACTTGCTCCAAGCATCCGGTCCATCGGCTACATGTTTGCTTGATGCAATCCCACTGACCTTGGAGGGACCTCAATGAACGTAGTGATGGCACCGGCATGAGCTTGTGATACTTGTCCTCTATGTGTTGCCAATATCTTGCTCTATTTTGATCATTGCCCACACCCGCATCAAGGGTCACACTTTCCCATGCTCGGATCAATGTGGTGTCCTCCAACTCGGTGTAGTTGCCAGACCTCTTTCCAAGCCGTGCTTGGCTTCCCTCAAACACATCCTCCCCAATTTCTTCCAGGTCTTCCTCGCCATCCCTTCTCCTCCTCCGCTTCGGCCTTGGGCAACTTGCAATCGAACTCAAGTGGAGTAGTCGAGAGATCAACCGAGTTCTCATTCAACATTTGCGAGTATGTTGAATGCACGGGATAACTACACAACTGAAACATGCGAATTGCTTAGCTTCGGACCACACGAATGTTGAATGCACGGGAGAAAGAATCGGATTTTCACCTCTTTGGACTTTGGTCGAACACGTTGGGCGCGGCGGAGGGGGCGGCGGAGCTTTGACCTGCAGCCGAAGCACGAGGAGCACGTCCTCGGCCCACCGAAACCTTGGCCTTCTTTGGTGGCTTCGGCCCGGTGGCGTGCCTCTTCGCCATCGCGTATCGTGTCCCGGAAGCCGCGCCGACCACCGCGGCGACAGGAGGAAGAGAATGCGAGGCGACGGGAGGACGGAGGACGCCGACCACCCCGAGCGTCCGTTTCTGTCCGGGGACGACCGAAATTGGTGCCAAGGGGATGTCGGTCGCCGAAGGTGCGGGAGGTCGCGGCTATGCTCTTGGGGCCAACGGGGGGACGAATCCGGCATGCGGGAGGACTTGTGGAGGCTGCAGTGGGTCCATGGGTGCCGAATTAGTGGCGAGGCGGAACGGCTGAATCGGCGGCAGTGGCGCCAAGCTCAAGCGGGTAGCTCAGTTAAAAGTTCCGCGCGAAGAACCGGGGGTGCGGGAAAATCGGTCGGAGAACGGAACAAGTAGAGCACGGAGGGCGAAATATCCTGCGCCTGATTTTTTTTTCCGATAGAGACTTATCCGAGATCTGGTCTGCCTGTTTTTCGACCCAGACTAAAAAAACAGTTATTTTTCGAGTGGGGATCTAACAAAGTTTACTACCATCGTGAAGACGATGACGTAGAGCAGGTCGAGACCGCGCCTCCGGTTTTCGACGCCACCGGTTTCGACATGACTGAGATATGAGACGTTGGGATTTTGAGGATTTTGAGAAGCTGGGACGTTGCCGAACACGCCCTGAGGCTGCTCACAATAGGGAGTAACAAAGAGTAGTAACATGATGATGTTACTAGTCTATGTTACTACATCCATAGTGGGGAGTAACATATGTGTGGTGTCTTATTTATTAGGCTATAAACTCATTGTGTCTTGATAAGTGTGATGTTACGGTAACTAGCTAAGTTACCACAAATACCTCCCTCCTCATTAAATACATGCCACATAACACTTGTCTTGAAATATGTGATGTTACCACCTAAGTTACTCCCATTGTGACCGGCCTGACTGACTAGTCTTGCCCTTGCCCCCACCAACTCCGCGACTCCGATCGGCGACAGCAAACACGGAGGGAGAAAACCGCTCCCTCTCCAGCTCTCCCCATCCAAATCCCAAATCAAATGCTCACTTCCGCCACCGCCCCCTCCTCCTCCTCCTCTGCTTCGTCCATCCGCCTCGCCTCCCCGTCCCGTCTTCGCCGCACCGCCTCCGCGCGCGGGCGCCGGCTCCGCCCCGTCTCGCCATGGCCGCCTCCGACGACCCGCGCGCTAGGTCGGTCGCCGTTGTCGGCGCCGGCGTCAGGTGAGCGACGCGAAATTGCCCCCGAATTCTGGTTGTTTCGCACGTTAGGTGTTTGATGGAATGGTGGTGTGCGGTTCTGCCGGTCTGTGCAGCGGACTCGTGGCGGCGTACAGGCTGAGCAAGAGCGGCGTGCGGGTCACGGTGTTCGAGGCGGACGACCGGGCCGGAGGGAAGATACGGACCAACTCCGACGGCGGATACCTCTGGGACGAAGGGGCCAACACCATGGTGAGCCCATTTTTTGGTCGGTAACTTAGAATCTGAGCCTGCTGCGGTAGCGTGCCTCGCTGCTTCCGTGTTGCTTTGGACTGTGTGTGGCACTAGTCAAAGGCTCGAGCCAACCGAGCAGCCCTGTGTGCATTATCGTGCTGTGCTCGATGTCACAATTGCTATATGCGTGATACTGTTCTCTTGGTAGGGCATGGGAGGGTGTTCGAATTCGAAATTGAACCGCAGGATAGAAGATTAGTTGATGACATGACTTGATTCTCTTACCTGCAGACAGAGAGTGCACTGGAGGCGAGTAGACTAATCGACGATCTTGGTCTGGAGGACAGGCTGCAGTATGTATGTGCCAGTGATATCTTGGAACAACTAATCCCATTAATCAATTATGTTTGCGTGATGTTGCATTGTTGTCTGTCAATTGCTCCAGTTTGTAACTTGATAAGTTCAACGTTCTGTTTCAGCCTAACTCCCAGCACAAGCGTTACACTGTTAAAGATGGAGCGCCAGCACTGGTAAATAAATAGGTTTTTGACGCAGTCGTGCATCTGTTACTATTTTTTTCTTATGGTACCTCAATTCTGAATATTCTCCTTTTTGCTTCTTAAGATCCCCTCAGATCCCATTGCGCTGATGAAAAGCAGTCTTCTTTCTACGAAATCAAAGGTGTGTTTGCTATTCAGTAACTGCTATATACAGCCTACAGCAGATGCCACACAATGAATAACTAGCCCTTTCGAGTTGAGTGTTTATTGTCAGTGTCACTGGTAGATTGACATGCATAACAAAGTAGAAACACTATCAAATTCTTATGTTGATGTCCATCACCATGGCCTGAATTAGCTGTCTTCAGATAACTACTTGACACATTTGTACATTCTCCAGAACTCTGTCCCTTTTAAAGATTTTTGTCCTTCAAATTTTATTGACTGCATCATGTTATATTTATTTGCCTCGAATTTTTTCCTACACTTGCAGTTCAAGTTATTTTTGGAACCATTTCTCTACGAGAAGTCTAGCACAAAGAGCTCCAAGAAAGTGTCTGATGAGCATATAAGTGAGAGGTGAGAACGTTCATACTTGGTGTTTTGCATCAGTGTACATGTCAAGTGCTAACCATATATTAATCTATTGCCTTTTGTAAGACTTGAGAGGTTGTTTAGTGATTCCATAATATTAGCTGCCAGTTACTTTGTGTAGGTCAAAGGCAGATGTGCATAGTGCACCATACTTGTTTGTAGTGTGCAATATTCTGTTAGTGGAGATAAGATAATTGAATTTCCCTGTTCTTACACGTTTTCAGTGTTGGGAGCTTCTTTGAACGCCATTTTGGAAAAGAAGTGAGTTTTTCCTTGACAAATCTTAAATAACTAGTCATGTATAATCAAAAGCTCCGCAGTTCACATCATAATCAGCAATGTCTTAGAATTTCCATGTTGATTACAGGTTGTTGACTATCTTATTGATCCATTTGTAGCTGGAACAAGTGCAGGAGATCCCGAGTCATTATCTGTAAGTTATTATTGTGTCATGTCCCACTATTTGCATTGGTTAGATAATATCTTGCTTTCATCTATAGTAAACATAGTTTATTTTATTTATAATACTTTATGTGTATATACAGCATATGCGCTCCTCCATGTGATGTGTGTTTAGTGTTGAAAAAATCTAATGATTATCAGTCGAGACCATATCACCTTGTCAATGCAACTGGCAACTGCAATGGCTTTGAGTAACAGGTGTCTTTTGCAGATCCGTCATGCATTTCCAGGGTTATGGAATTTAGAAAAGAAGTAAGTGTGTACGTTTTTTTTTTGTTGCATTCTATGTCCACTTACGTTTTCGTTATTTTCCTGTCCACATTCTTGCTTTTGCTATCTGCTGTTCATTCTGTAAGTAACTCCACGTACTCACATTCACTACACAGTACCGTAGTGCACTGTATCAGACAGTGTCAGTTCTATAATTCATGATTGTTTACATGACATTTCCGATATCCTTTTTCTTTCATCACTTTCATGGGTGCTGCTGTTATCCTGTTAATGCACCATCTTCTTTTTCCTTGTTGAATCTCGTGAATTTGCACTGACAGAATGTCACCCTTCAATACTGCTTATGTATGCACTATCTATTGTCTTCTTTTTTCCTCATTATTTGATATTCAGGCGAATTTCTTTCAAAATTATTACTTGTCCTCTTCGTGCCAACTGAGTCAGATTAATTTTGCAGTAGAACTGACTTTTTAAGAGAATTATTTCTTAATTCGCCCAATCATATAAATCTTCTTGAAGTTGTATCTATATTGTAATTTTCATTTTCTACTGATGATGCTATGAATATTATCTTTGGCAATACAAAGTGCCAACCTAAATTATTGTAATATAGGCTATGACACCATTATTCAGCAAAATGCCTGTATTGTTTGTATCTGATCTGAGAAAGAATGGTCACTAAGTGTAGTGAGTACCTACCCGAGTAATGAATCGTGGACAGGTGCTAACGTATCAACTTGCTGGAGCTTATTGGGATCTTCTTCTTGTGTTACTATACGGTTTTCTGATACTTATTTAGACTTCCTGGTAGATAATTCTGTTATCATCTGTTGAAATTTCAAAAGGCATTTAAAGGAGTGCAGTGATACTTCTAGCCATTTATATCAATTAAAGAGGTGCAGTGGTAGACACTGGAACTACTTTGGTCAAAAGGGTCATGATAATAAACTTTGGACTCGTCTTGTCCACATAGGCCTAATTATTATTGCACTTTCAACTTGACATTTACACTGCAGCATTTTGTTCCCAGTTATTTTTTTAATCTTATCTTATCTTTTCTTTTCTTTCCTTCTGAATCTGTTGTTCATGATCCTTCAATGCTCTCAGGTATGGTTCTATCATTGTTGGTGCCATCTTGTCTAAACTAACAGCTAAAGGTGATAAGAAAGGAAGTGCTGTATCAGGAAAAGGAAGGAATAAACGGCGTCATTTTCATTTCATGGTGGTATGCAGGTATTCATTCGATGACATCCTGTCATTTTTTTGTTACTTATTAGTGTCAAAGATTTCAAGGGCAAACCATATTAACTTTGTTTGTGCAAATTGATATCTTCGAACTTTATAACTAAATGAATGATTCTTTCCGTGCCACTCAAAGATGTATATTAAGTTACTGAACTAGCATCATGGCTTTAAGGCCTCTCACAAGTCAGAAAACTGAAGTGATTTGTATCTGTTGTCCAGCTTAGCGATCACCCTGTCATCATCTATTTTGAATTCTTATTGACTTGCCACAAGTTTATTAGGTTGAGGATATTGAGTTTTAGCTATGTCAAATGAATGACCAATCATGTATACAAGTGTATCCCTTGATTATTTTTTAACATCATAGCAATCAAGAAATAAGAAATCTGTCATAAGGAATGGGCCAAAGGCAGCTACAATAAAAGAAACAGTTAAATATCACCAGATAGTTGCATTGTAGTAATGATGAATCACGCATCACTCATGGTCAATAGCATGTCATACTCATATTCCATTAAGCAACCTTGTGATGCAATGCCCCACTGCATGGTGCATGCTGCATGTCTTGTACTATCTAACATCTTGTTTGTTAAAGTTCTATTTTCACTGATTTTCAGACACTAGTAGATGCACTTCACAAAGAAGTTGGAGACGGTAATGTGAAACTTGGGACACAAGTGTTGTCATTGGCATGTAGCTGTGATGGACTCTCTGCATCAGATGGGTGGTCAATTTTTGTCGATTCAAAAGATGCTAGTAACAAGGAGCTAACAAAGAACCAACCCTTTGATGCTGTTATTATGACAGTAAGATACACTCATCTGCCCTCCTATTAAGTTCATTTGATGTGCAATCTGGCAAATTTACTTCCTGCTGATCTGTAAAATCTGATACTTCAGTACTCGCTCAGGACAGGCTATTATGACCGTTGAACATATGTCTGAAACCAAATTATTTACCCCTTGCATGTTCTCCTCTTCAGGCTCCACTGTCTAATGTCCAGAGGATGAAGTTTACAAAAGGTGGAGCTCCCTTTGTGCTAGACTTTCTTCCTAAGGTCAGGTTAGGAACTCGCAGTGTAGATTGACAAATGCAATAATTTGTACAGTTGCTCTCGCACACAAATTGGTGCTAGGTGAAATTCCTCTTATTGGCTCTGATGGCTTTTCTGTTTTCATGACCCACGATGTAGGATTGGTTTTTTTCCCTTCTGCGTTTCTATCACAACACACAATTTTCTTGAGCTATCGTAGTAGTAGTTAGTTAGTTAGTGATGTGGTATGTTTCAGAAGGCAGACATATATTGGTTCCCAAAATTACAAGTTTGAATTTTTGATGCGGTGTTCATAATGCATGTAAAGGTGCTTGCACTTTAAGTAACTTCCCTTGTACGGGGACAAAATGAGTAACATATTTGTACCATACTTTATTTTACTGACATGAATAGAGAATTGGAGTGAAGATAGTTGTATGCTTTTCCATTTGAAAAGAGGTCCCTGCTTGTTGAATTTTGATTCCCATGATGGAGTCATAACTTCTTATGATGCTTTCTTGTACTAATTTCCCTTCTATTTCGTATTTTGCATGACATATGTCAAATATGTTCATTTGGAGAATACTTTAGCAACATACTAGTGTGGTTACTTGTTAGAGCCTACAAGCTATTGTATCACAAGTTTACAGCTCTGACTTATGAGATGTGTGAATCTGGTTTCGTGTCATAAAAGACATGGATGTTTCCCAACTCTTCATGTATAGCAGAACCTTTGTATTAATTGATATTTATTATGCAGGTGGACTATCTGCCGTTGTCCCTCATGGTAACAGCTTTTAAGAAGGAAGATGTCAAAAGACCTCTGGAAGGATTTGGGGTGTTGATACCCTATAAGGAACAGCAAAAACATGGCCTGAAAACCCTTGGTAGGTTAACTCAGCTTTATGTTTGAACTGTTTTCAGCTTGCATTAACTTATATTTGAGCTATGAAGTGCCATTATATTTAGTTGGTACACAAAACAACCTTGCTATATTAGTTTACTTGTACTCGTGATTTTGTTAAATCTGATTTATAGGGTTTACCTCCACATCTTCTTTTTCCGAGAACATAGCATTGACATTGCTACACATGTGACTGTTTCTTGTATAGGAACTCTCTTCTCCTCTATGATGTTTCCAGATCGAGCTCCTAATGACCAACACTTGTTTACAACATTCGTTGGGGGAAGCCACAATAGAGATCTCGCTGGAGCTCCAACGTACGAAATTCTTATATGTTGTATGTTATTGCTTCTTTTTTTAGGTAGATCATTCTTATTTTATACTTCTGCAGGGCTATATTGAAACAACTTGTGACCTCTGACCTTAGAAAGCTCTTGGGTGTAGAGGGGCAGCCTACTTTTGTGAAGTAAGTATACAAACATACTTACTATATTAATTGTAGCAGCCATTGCTATACGTCCCTTGTGTGCTTGTGTTGTCGTTTGCTATCTTTCTAGGGAGTTCTGGATTTTGCACACAAAAATCGCCGCCACATGATCATGTAATTTAACACGGTCATTCTTTTGTTACTCAGACATATACATTGGAGAAATGCTTTTCCTTTGTATGGCCATGATTATGATTCGGCATTAGAAGCTATAGGAAAGATGGAGAGTGATCTTCCAGGGTTCTTCTATGCAGGCAAGTCAATAAAGGCACCATTGTTAATTTGTTATTGTTTCCCATAAAAATGTATGGTACTCCTTGATCTGCCGAAATGATGCTCTAGTAAAAGAAAACCTGCATAACATTTAATTAAACAGTGTGGTTGAATTTATCTGGAGCAAACCAGAAATAGTAATCCCACAAAGTAACACTTCAACTAAATGTTAAATTAAGCTTTGGTTATGTCTTGTAGGAAATAACAAGGATGGATTGGCTGTTGGAAATGTTATAGCTTCAGGAAGTAAGACTGCTGATCTGGTGATCTCGTACCTTGAGTCAGGAATCAAGCAAGATATTTAACATCCAAGGTATCTGATATGTCTTGCAGCATTGAGAGTCTATTTTGCTTACTTTCTGTACATTGAAAATGACAACATCACTGTATATTTCTATGAGGCTTAAGCATTAACCTGATATCCACTCACCGACCTGTGTAAAGACGGGCTAGGGGTGCAAACTAATTCTGGTTCTGATGGCCTGAGATGTTGTCACGTTGTTTGGATCAGTGATCCTTGACGTGTACCTGTTTTGACAACATAACTTACTTTTTTGAAATGTTTCCGTCTTTCCGATAATACATGGCATGTATAATTTGACAAGTTGAAATTTTAGCAGTAAGGCCTCCCAAATTGCTTGGAGCTCAAGAGTTTTCTTGGCGCTCACAAGTCACAAACGTATCTGATGCACCACGGACGTCAGTTTATATATTTTGGGACTTCAAAAAAAAATATGAAAAAATAGTATGCATAGTGTGCAACACTATAAAATTTCGCACCTAAGTTCAAAATACAGCTTGAGAAACAAAATTGATAGATCCTACGTCAAGAATGCTAATGGGATACTCTTAGCCAAATTTTGACTATACTATACACAGAGATATGTGTGTTTATTTTTTCTGGAGTCGTGCACTAAATAATAACTTGAAATTTTAGAGGATGGTAGATACATGTTTTGCCTATTTGCTGTTTTTTTCTTTCTATTTTTCGATAATTCCTAAACGAGTTTACCTGAGTTTGGGTGCAACGACAGGGCCTGGTGCACCACATATGTTCTCTGCCCCTCTGAGGGTCTGAACAATAATGATCCACGTGTTGCATGTGTTATCTGTGGAGTAAAACATACACCTTCTACCTCTAATAGATAGCAATAACCATTTTTGATAGACACACTTTGGTGTGTCTGGTCAATCACTCAATCATCTGAGAATAGGCTTCCCTAAAAAAATCATTCTGCGATATGCAAGAGATGTCCTTCAAGTGAGGCATCTTCAGTACTTGGAGACACAGTTTAACATCCCAAGTGACCAAAGGTCGGTAGACCAGGTCAGGTTGAAGCCAAACTGAAAGTCTTGTGAGAACCCAGGCAAAGGTATGCTCGTACGGTGTGCGTGCTGCACTTCCGATGTGCATAATTATGTTCCTGTCTTTTACCTTTGGCCCCCTTTTGACGTCTAGGGTACTCCGTGATTACCATGATCCGCATGATTATGTATGACGTTTGAAGCTTAGGTTTGGTTCGTATATGTATATGTATGCACTACTGATACATCATTATTCTCCTTTTATAAGGTATATGTTCATCTCTGTGGACATGCAAGGCGAGGTTGTGACTTGTGAAGTAGTGCAACTACCTAAAGTTGAGGAGGCATCAGTACTAGAAGATAAGATGAGCGGGAAAAGAGGAGGCATCGGTCCTAGAAGATAGAGATAAGTGGGAAAAGAAGGATACATTGGGGACAAGATTTTGCTTCTTCTGAGTTGATATTTGATTGTGCTTGGTTAAAAGAAATAAAACGGGGGTTGCTTCCTTGGAACTTTTAGGGCACAGGCAAACATGAGTAGGGCACTCCTTGGAGACTTTATGTCCGTCATTACACTTTTCTTTTTGGGCACATCCTCCCGTATTGTATGAGCATGGCGGCCACTGACCATAAAGGAGATATTAATATATACAGAAGAAAGCAAAGGTTAGGCCATGCCCTAATTTGTCCCTCCCGTCACTGGAGGACTGGATAGCTTGACCACCTTACCCATGAAGCTTGCTTCTGGTGTTTTATGTTGCCTTTGTAAAATTGAGGTAATCCATTTTAGTTTGATATGCACATGCATTCGTCTTAATTGGCACCTGTCATGACATGGTTTTCCTGCTCGTGACATGAAGATACTAATGGAATCAAGCAGTTTTTCCTCCTTTTCTAAGACGTATACTCAGTCTCAACCAATGCCGTCCACAGCCTGAATTTTCGTCGGGTGCCAAATGGTTTCTTTTGGCTAATTATATTTGTATGCAAAAGCTGGAAGCGTCATCAAGGACTAGAAGTAATCTTGCTTACCAAGCCTAGGTTTTATTTAATCCAAACTTTTGATTTGTTCAATGCATGCCATGGACCAAGACTCCGATAGTCGCTTAAGCCAAAGGCTAGGGACATCAACCAAAAGGATCTTGACAGGAGTTGAGCTTGCTAGCTTGCCGTTACGAACATGGCAAGTGGGAGAGGACAGACGCTCGATTAAGCTATGTACTTATAATAGCAATGCACCATGATTGGTTTTTGGATGTGTGATTGTGTGGGTGGACGCGTGGAATTGTGGATATATATATCCTCCTTAGCCACATGGATATGGGTAATCTAGCCCCAGAAATACACAGCACCCTAGCTAAAAGCTACCAAGCGCGATGTTTATATTAGAGCCTAGCAACAGCTAGCTCAAGACAAGAGGATAATGCCCTTGAACTGTCCCTAACGCATATATTTTGCTATGTGCTCGAGGACTAACAGTTCCTGTTTCGTATATGCACGCGAGCCATTTGTTCGTACATGCATGGCCGGTAGTTCTTGGACGGAAGCATTCTCGATTTCTCATATAGATTTCGCTATCTTCTCATCTAGCTCTTGTCTTTTGCGCCAAATTATGGATATGTTCCATCAGTTGGCTGCATGTGTGATGCATGTCATTTCTGACTAAGTCCTTTTTTTCACGGAAAATTTCTGATCATTGTCATACATGAGGAGAAGAGGGATAGGTCATTGGCAAAACAATTTTGCACCGGCATTTGGCTCTCTCGGTTCACAATCGTGTGGCCTTTTAGCATCGGTCAAATTGTAATTTTAAAATTTCGACTAATTCTATATTTGAATGGTTTTGATGCCTTAGACTGATGTGTAGATTCTTTTCTAAACGCAAAAGACTTGCGCGTCATTTCCATTAAGATGTGTAGATTTCTCACGATAAGTTCTTTTGTGACATATTAATTCTCTATCTCATAGGTAACAGGAATTAGTGGTCAACGACACAACACTGTGCGTTTGTGGATAGTGTTCATGTCCGTAGCGTTCTTTTTATGTGTGAATTGG
This sequence comes from Poa pratensis, assembly GCA_947311845.1. NCBI lineage: Eukaryota > Viridiplantae > Streptophyta > Magnoliopsida > Poales > Poaceae > Poa > Poa pratensis. Next base: position 72,250,818 of record CAMZMU010000107.1, on the reverse strand, counting down.
AGTGAGTATTTGAAAGGAAGGTCAAGATCAAATAAAATGGAGCTCTATCATTATTACTATACCTTTTTGAAGATTGTTTGGTTGATTAACATATTTTATTGCTTCTCTCCGAACTCTATTGTATCCGATGTAACGTCTTCGCTTAATTATTAAAAGTGCCTTTAGGTATTAAAAAATCACCCACTATGATGCGTCCGGATAGCGGAAGAAAAACTATCGTGGGAGGACCAGATATGGGTATATGGCTAAGGAAGTGTGACGTAGGACACAATGTGGCTATGACCAAATACACCGTGGGAAGTAACTTGAGCATGACAAGGGACAAATTAGCAAGAACATTTTTCTAAACATTAGCACCATAAAAAACGGATGAATAAAGTAAGCAAAGCATTGTGGTAGTACAGAATCTTGTCAGCACAAATGGTGGATCTCACACTCAGCGGGGGTACACGTCTACACGATACGGTCATCCCATGTTCCTGGTTTCCATTTAGCATAGATCTAGCTTCATAGTGTTCCTTAATCCGAATGTACATTGGTCTGTCCCTTCTTTACCACGTCCACCAAAACGTAAGCGATCGATATGTATACCTAATAATAGTTAAAAAGAAAGATATGTATACCTAATAAGTTCCAAAGTTTCCGGCTCAGATTGAGCCAGTTACTAGTTAGGGTCGCTTCCTCGAAGACTCTTTCATCTTACGATGCGATGCAACAACACGGATCGGCATCGAGGCAGATTAAGCTAACTGCATGCAACTAAATCTACTTAATAAATAACCACTCCAAAGCATGCATGGACGTAGGCAGCTATACGTGTTATAGCTCCATGGAAAAAATAGCCCGCTATATTAGCGCACGCTATAGCGTTTTGAAACTTGTCTCGCTAAATAAATTATTGTACAATGTCTCGCTAATAACACGATATATTACACTAATAATTGTATTTTAAGCGCTATTTTTTTTCCTTGGTTAGCTCACGTGTCGATCACATCACATTTGGTGCTACCTAGCCGAACATTGCGCGTGTCACTTGAGCCTATGCCTAGCTGCTAGCTTAGGCCGGTCGAAAGGAGCACGCAGTTAAAGCTAAACTATAACTAAGCCGGTGATCGAGTTGACCTCACGTGGTGGTTAATTACCTCGACAGACACCAGAATCAAACCGGATCTACAACGATCCATGCGTCCACCAGCGAGAGTTGACCCGTGCCGGTTTTCTGACCACCCAGCACCACTTCACTGCACTGCACTGCACCGCAGAGATGGATCACAATCCTTTTTGTTACGTCAGTTATCTGTTCTTCCTCTTTTCTTTCACTTTCTACGACCTGACGGACTCCCGTGCTTACTCCGTTACTCGAGTAATTTTGCGTGACTATATATGTAGGTTACCAGCCAACCGTAGTGGCGAGGGATCAGCTTTATTTATTCCTCTCACATCAGTACATCAGGGAAACAAAACGAAAGACAGACGTTTTGTCAGGTGTGCTGCCGAGACAGCTTTTCTTTTCCTTTTTTCCTTGTATTTGTTCTTTTTTTTTCTTTTTTTTGGTGCGTACATACACCACACCAGGGTGTGCGTATCTGGTCATATGGACGCGAATATCTGCAAGGGAAAGAAAAACACGGTGCGGCGCGGCAAATGGGTACGGCCTGAGCCAAGCCTTTGTCTCCTAGTACAGTTGCACACATGTTCCTGAGATTGTGATATCTACTAGCTAGCTCAGGTACTCACGTAGAGCGATAGCTGCCTGAGCAAGTGGCTCACACTTGATTGAGCTAGCTTAATTAACCAAAGCATGCATGATGCATGATGCATGTACTCCCATAAATCTATAATACAAGTGGAGTACTATAGTGATACCAGGGGACCCCGTCATAGTACTACAAGTTTTATTTCGCCTCCCGCGGGCGGGCGGGCAGGCATGTGGGCGATGTGTCCAAGGTCTCTTTGGTCGCCTCCGAATCTTGGCGTCGCGTTGGTATAAGTAGAGAGGAGGAGGAGGAGGCCGCTAGTACACTGGGGAGCGTATACGTACGTACGCGACAAGTACGTAGACAAGTGCATTTTTTTTTTTTTGCATTTACGTAGACAAGTGCATGCCATGCCACGGGACGCGTAGTTTTCCGCCAAAAGGACGGGGCGAGCGTACGTACGTCGTCCTGCAACATTCATACCGTCTAGCTAAGCTAGGCGTCTAGTGGATCGTGGGCTCCTTTCTTCTCTACACTACACACCGATCAGTATTCAAGTAATTACAACATGGTGCATATCACGTGATCCATTGATCAAATAGCCAAAGATCACAGAAATTTGTTAACGCCAACATATATACTTAGAAGAAAATAATACCCGAACGAGAAGCATGCAAGGTGTAGCTAGTGCCATTCCCGGCCGAAAATTCGATTTGGTGCCCGAGCACACATGCTCCCTATATCTTGTCCTTACGAACTCGTTGAGATCTGTGCTGCTCACAATCCTCTAGAATTTTTTACCACAGTAAAATCAGACGTTGGCCCCCCGAATTAAATGAGCACAGTGCACGGAAAGGACAACCACATCCCGTCTCCAGCCGGCATCACCCTCTCGAGATATGGAGCAGGCCCGACGACCTCCTCCTTGACGCCGCCCCTGCCATTCCCGGCGGCGCTCCTCCTAGCAGCATGGGCAGCAGCCGGTGCCGCCTCGTCCTCCGCAACGTCGCCTGCCGCGCCCGCCCGGGTGAGCTCCTCGCCATCGTCGGCCCCAGCGGTGCCGGCAAGTCCACGCTTCTCGAGGTCCTGTCCAGCCGCCTCCACCCCTCCAGCAGCGGCCACCTCCGCGTCAATGGCACCCCGGCGACGCCGCCGCCCTGCGCCGCCTCTGCGGCTACGTCACCCAGCGCGACGTCCTCTTCCCGCTCACAGTCCGCGAGACGCTTCACTTCAGCGCCCGCCTCCGCCTTGGCCCCGGCGCCTACGACCCGGACGCCGTGAACGCGCTCGTCACCGACCTTGCGCTGTCCCGCGTGGCGGACGCCAGGGTCAAGGACCTCTCCGGCGGCGAGCGCCGGCGCGTGTCCATCGGCGTGGAGGCCGTGCACGACCCCGTCGTGCTCATCCTCGACGAGCCCACCTCCGGGCTCGACAACCCATCGGCGCTCCAGATCGTCGCCGCGCTCCGCGCCATGGCCGACACGCCTAGGGGGGCCGGACCGTGGTGCTCAGCATCCACCAGCCTGGCGCTCGCATCGTCAAGATGTTCGACGCCGTCCTCCTCCTCGCCGCAGGCTCCGTCCTCCACCATGGTAGCGTCGACGCCCTCGGCTCCCTCCTTGCCGACGCCGGATTCTGCCAGCCGCCGCACGTGGACACCGTTGAGTTCGCCATCGACTCTGTGGACGACCTCCGCCTCCACCTTCACCTGCACCAGCGCCGAGACCGGTGCACGCTGCAGCAGCTCTTCCACCAGCACAAGCTAATCCAGTCCGCCGCCGACGACGAACAGCTCGGCATTAGCCATGGCCAGGGCGACGGGTACGCTAACTCGTGGCCGCGCGAGGTGGCGGTGCTGTTCCAGCTGGTCCTGGCGGTGGTGTTCGCCGCGCCAGCGTACTGGCTGACGGGGCTGCGGCGGACGGCGCCGACGTTCGGGTACTTCGTGCTGCTCATCTGGCTGGTGCTGTACACGGCGAACTCAGTGGTGGTGTGCTTCGCAGCGGCGGCGCCGGACTTCGTGGTGGGGAACGCGGCCATCCAGGGTGTGCTTCGCTGTTCAAGTGGCCGTTCGAGGCGATGCTGCTGAACAAGTTTGGAGGGAGGTGCGTGGCGAGGGTGATGGTGGTGTGTGTGGCGACAGGCGACGAGGTGCTCCGGCGGGGAGGGGATCGGGGAGGAGTGCAGGTGGAGGAACGTGGACCAAGAAATCAATCCGAGCCCACGCTCGAGGTGGGTCAACAGTATTCACCGCGTCTCCACATTTTTTACCAACGCCTCGCACATGCGGACAACGTACCTGTACCAAATCTCAACGCTACTTGCACGGTAGAGATATCGGGACCATGTGTGCTCGGGCACCAAATCGCCCCTCTCCATTCCCGGCCCGCATCAACGTCACCGTATCTTTGCTTGCCTGCTGCAGTGCAGTGCAGTGCAGGCGATCCATTTCTGTTTTCGGGATCGGTTGACCTTTCTTCTACTTCTCCGGCCCATGCGTGGACCACCAGCGCCAGGAGTCCACAGGCTGCAGTGTGATGACCAGCGCGAGTTTACAGACGTCCAGCTGCATGCCCCGTCGACTGCAAGCAAAGGAGGTCATGTACGAGTACGGAGACGCAGTCCAGCTGCCCCGTGTGAATTTTGACAAAAATAACCCTTTTTTGAAACTTCAACCAAAAATAACCCTTTTTCCGAAAAAATTCTGAAACTAACCCTTTTTTGTGGCTCCCGCACCGGGGGCGCCACACATACATGTGTGGCGCCCCAGCCGGGGGCGCCACACCCTTACGTGCAACGCCCCAAGCTGGGGCGCCACACGTGAATAGGTGTGGCGCCCTGTATGTGTGGCGCCCCGGCTGGGGAGCCACACATGTATGTGTGGCGCCCCCGGTGCGGGAGCCACACAAAAGGGTTATTTTCAGAATTTTTTCGGAAAAAGGGTTATTTTTGGTTGAAGTTTCAAAAAAGGGTTATTTTTGTCAAAATTGACCTGCCCCGTCGACTGCAGTGTGATGACCAGCTTTATCGGGGCCAACGAAGCCAACCAGACAGCATACACGCGGCGGACACGCCACAACCCGTCGTCCATCCACCTCGTCTCGTGGCTCCGGGTATTTTTTTGCCTAATCTGGCCCTTTTGCCGAACTAATGACGTATCTGGCCGCTCCCGAGAACTAATTGCAAATCTGACCCCCTGAGGTCGGCGCCAACGCAAATGGAGCCGAACTTTTTCGCCGAACTACACAAGTTCGGCTCCATTTGCGTTGGCGCCGACCTCAGGGGCCAGATTTGCAAATTTTGGTTGGCGCCGAACTGCACAAGTTCGGCTCCATTTGCGTTGGCTCCGACCTCAGGGGCCAGATTTGCAATTAGTTTCCGAGAGCGACCAGATACGTCATTAGTTCGGCAAAAGGGCCAGATTTGGCAAAAAATACTGGCTCCGGTCCGGTCGTGCCGGCCCGCGGCTCCGAGACGAGCCGCTGGTTCTAGCCAAATACCGGCTCTGCGTACAATGCGACGTCCAAGTTTTACCCAGAGCAGACGTATTTACTTGCCAGCTAACACAGTGCACTACGATAGTACGTATGTTTGATGTTTTGCAAGTAAATTAGTTTGGCCCGATTCGGAGCCAGAAGAATCAATTGCGTGTGCCTGCGTGTGAGGTGATGCGTGTTTCAGGCCCTACGTTACGTGTTTGTTTTTGTTGCTCACAAAAGTGCAGAGCCAACGGAACATATAAGCCAGGAAACTCGCAGACGCACCGTGGCCTGGTCGTTTACCTATCGACAACAAAGATTCATGGCCGGAAACGCCACAACCTTTCTGGTTCGGTTAGACCAACTAGCTAACATGCCCATGCATATTCCAACATCATGAAAGAAATATGTGCTTCCACCAAAATAGTCCATGCGTGCATACCTATCATCGTAACAAAGCTGTTATTTTGATGTGATCCAAATTTATATAAAGATAAAAGCTAAATTCGAAGCGAAGCGGAGCCCGTCGCCGGATGCTTGGGCTGTAGCGTCATACACTTTTCCTATCCTACAAATTAAAGGAGCCCTTACATCTAACCCAAATTGTTGATTTAGACCCGTAATACATATCTATCATGCGGGTCCCTATTTTGCGGTGGAGCTACAGAAGAAAAACTGAGCTGGCCAGCATGAAGAAAGCTAGCTAAATGGACTGTTATTGGCCTGGGCATTACTAATACTTAGGAAAGTTTTGCTAGTGAGCTAGGCGGGCCACAACACGTAACTCTGCCCTTGTCCATATTTTTCTACCGTATACCTCAATTATACAACAATATATTTTACTGCCCTTGTCCATATTTCTCTACTGTATACCGCAATTGTCCAACAATATTTAGAAAAACTTGGCAAAAAAAGGGTGCAAAACATAGACATTATGGACATACTAATTATTTGAGAATCAACATAACGCACTAATTTTCTTCCATGGTTTTATTGTTAAGGGCAAGAAGGGGGAGGGGGGCCTTGGCCCCCTCCTAATCACACACCAAGATAAGGTGTGTTGACATTTTAGATGTCGATTTCTTCCGCAATTCCCTATATCAACCGGTGATTTTGTCGATCTGGTGCGCAGATATGGCAAATTTTGAGAAATTTCAAGAAGTCGTGCAAATGGCAAGCTGAACTAGTCGGGTGGATGCCCAACGGCATGCGTATCCTACGCCAAATCGATCTGTTTGTTTTCTTCAAATGAGGGATAACATATGCGTTCAAAAATGACATGTTTAAAGAAATTGTTCGCATTGCTAAAAAATGTTCACGGAGTCAAAAAAGACCCTAAACAATATCTAGAAAAGCAATCAGGTCCTTCTCTTCCGCCAGCACACAGAGGGCCCGAATAGCGACTTTTGTCACCAACTCCAGGGACTACACCACTTGGCTCTAGAGAGAAGAATGGCGTCACCACGAGTTCTTCATCTGGCCTCCAACTGGAGGTTGAAACGTCGGTCTTCATCGCTGGCTTAGGAAGCCACCCGATGGCAATCGAAGTTGGCAAGTAATCAAAGGCTGTCGAGATTGTTCTCCATTGATCTGCACTATCCGTACTCTAACACAGTCGGTCTCTAGGTGACAGAGCACTACCCTAGTTCTTCTCCTCTCCGCCACAAAGCTACTTGGAGAAGCACGGAGCACAACACCTACAAACGAAGCCAAACTGCCAACAACGGCCTTATTGCCGGAGTAGCTAGCAGCATCTTGCCCCACCACCTCCGGCTCCACCTTTCAGAGCACCACGACAAGGAGAAACGCCACCAGCCGGTACCAGTTCTAGCCGGAAAGAACCGACGCCTTCCTCCCGGCATAAAGCCCAACAGGCATCGAGCCGAAACCCAACACAAAACATTGGTGTTATGTGCAATTTTTTCTTTAAAGGAGGATAAGCTCGGGTCTACATTGATAAATTGATTGATGTATATGTTTATTATTCAAAAGTTATGCATAATTAAACATGAACCCGACTGGTGTATGCCTCGGGAAAATACTCCCTCGGAGTACCAATAATGCTACGGTGAAAATAGAAAGAATCAAAGGTATAGGATAGGCCAAGCCCTTAGTCAAAGGTATGCCGACAAGTCAAACCATAAGACGATTTCAGAATTTTTATCCCACAATACCAAGATCAGTCAGTTCATTTTCTCAACAAAGCAAAAGCACTTCAAGTATGAGCCTTTCATTCGGTTCCTGTCGGTGCTGTTTGTTCTCGACGAATCTTGATCGGTTCTCTTCCTTGTGATGGAATGCAGGAGGTTCGGTAAAATTTTAGTGGAATAAGATGAGATTTGAGTCGCCACCTTCAACAAGGACACGACATAGGCGCGCGTGTACATTGTCTTATCAGTGATATAGTGCTTCCACGGGAGTGCGCATACTAGTCGTTGAAGCCGCCTCTATCGTCATCACTTGACGGGCTAACAATGACGGGGACGTAGGGACATTTATTTTATTTTATTAAATCGATCTAGTAAATCGTACTGGGACGTATCGATCACAGATTCACAGGTCATACATCCATCGAGTACGTCTGTACGTATGTTATGTTCTTACGATTGGAGTACACAGAGTACGTCAAATTTGTCACCGATCATTTCCTATACGTATGTACACGGTACACCCAAGCTACCGGTCCCCTAGCCGGCTACACAGCCCGTTTTCTGCATGCACCGCTGGCCGTATTTCCGGACAGCTCGTCGTATATACTCTGTGGTGGTGATACAATGTTCCAATGGTATACAACGAAGCACGGTACTTCTGTACAATATACTGGATCAGAGCTAGACGACGGTACTGCGTAGGAGGGCCTGCGCCTAAGCTGTGGACTGTGGTAATGTTCCAGTGGTTCAATCGGAGTTGGACCTCACGCGCGCCCATCACTGCTGCAGCAGAACAGACTAGCACTAGCTAATTTTTTTGAAGATAAACGGCAGTTGTTCTGCCAAATCAATTAAGAGGGGTGAAAGAGTCTGTTACATGCTAGAGAGGGACTAGCTTCTAAGAGAAACGAAAAGGAAAGGAACAATAAGCAATCAACGGACTACTCCCAAACATCAGGCTCAACGCCTGTCTCCTCATCAGTTTCCGTGGTCGACACCTCCTGAAGATAGGAACCCAACAGCAATAAGTCATCCTTGATTCGATCTAGCAGTTGGACCTCCTGAATGGCGTCCTGCTGAAAGACCCTGCGGCACCTTTCCTTCCAAATGTGCCACACCCCATATATTGCAACCAACAGTTCATCTTTGCTCAAGTTGTTCGACATGAACCTCCACCATTCAGCCGGGTCTGCGAATTGGTTTCTCTGAATTTGAAGATGTTGCGAGCCTGTCCATTGAGCAAGCAGGTGCCACACCCCTCTAGCACTAGCTAACAGTAGTGGTACTAGACACGTACGATACCTAGTCCGTCTTGTCTCACCAAAGCATTACTACGTACTGTACTCTGTAACATGTACAAGGACAGATCGAGGCAGCGTCTCCTCGTATGGGCCCGTACCGTCCACTAACTACTGTGTACGCGCAAAGTGTACCGTCTGCTGCAACCTCTTTTGGACTATAGGCTAGTACATCCTTGTATTGTACATGTACTACTACCACCGCGTCTAATACATGAAGAGGAACAGAAACATCAGTTCTTTAGCGGATTTCTGCAACTCGAAATTTAGTGATTTTTGCCAAAATAAAAACTCTCAACACGTCCACGAAAAAGTTCGGAAAAATGCTACTCTTGTTTGACACTTCTCTTGACCTAGAAAAGCTTCGATCGACAGAGGACCGTGCCGTCGCCCCCCTTCCGCTCTTGCTCGGATGTTTTCTACCTAGCTTCCTCATTGGACTGCTCTTCGCAGCTCCCTCCAACCCTTTTTCATCCGGGAGAGGTGAGGACATCGAGGACGTCGTCATGCGCCTCTACTGTTGTGTTCGAAGAAAGAAAGAAAGAAAGGGGAGGGCACCATTGATTGTGGTGCATGGGAGATGGGAGAAGCGGCTACAGAGAAGGAGGTGATGGTCGGAGCTAGTGCTAGTGTAGGGAGAGGCGCAAAGCTAGTAGTAGTAGTGCAAGGTGAGGAGATGCGCGGTGACAAAGAGGGGGCTGAACAGAGATGCATGTGGCAGAGGGGATCGAGGGAGAGGTCCGAATGCAAGGAGGACATGCGGATGAAAGGAAGGAGACTAGTGAGGAGGGAGCAAGCACCGACAATTTATTTGGACAAGGTGAGAGGAAAGAGGGATATGGTAGGGTATGATAGACAAGAGACCGAGAGAGACGAAAGGAGAGAGATATAGTATAAGGGTATATCAATTAAACATATTATAATAACTAATATTAGATCTAATAAATCTTAATAAAATTCATTAAAGATGTTATTTTCTTTAATTTTTACTCTATTGTATGGATTATTAGTATTTTGTGTATGTGGAGTCTTGTGTTGCCGATACATTATGACTTATCAACGCCAGCCGCTGCCAGCATCCAACAAAGTTGGTGCAAGGTTTTCATGTGGAGCTCACCAAACCCAACATGAGTCGACCTTGTTCGAGTCAACCACTATATCAGCCGATATTCCGATAAAACGGCCGATTTATCTCTTACCAGTGTCTGGCCGATAAGATAAATCAGTCGATAAATGGGCTGATATGTCGATAAATCAGCCGATATGCCGATAAACCGGTCGATTTACCCCTTATATTGGGTCAACCGATAAGTTCCCGATAAGCGATATCCCCAACATTTATCTCAGCATTGAATGTTTGAACCTAGACAAGCCAAGTTATTTGTTGAATCCTTAAGAACTTTTTTGTTCGTTTGATTAATTCTTTTTGGGATGTTTATTTTTCCTATAAAATTTTAATCTGAACCACATTGTATAGAAAGATTTAGCATCGACCAAATCCTCTTCTTTTTGTTTTGACTTTTCTATGATGCAATCAAACAAACAAAAAAATTCATAATATTATGTGAATCTGCGCTTCGAAAAAGAATTGAGCCACTAGAAGCGGCTGCTGGGGACCGAGCCGAAGCCGTCGTCGAGCCGCACGACGAGCCTGCGGGCTGCGGTATTCATGGCCGCTCATACCCGCTCTTTGATTCTTACACGTAGAACCCACAAGCCAGGTTACCGCGCTGTAACTTTAACCCCCATCACCGCCCGTGTCCAGCGCCCGCTATATATGCCGCCTCGCCGAGTTCCCGGCGCGCCCTCCCCTTTCAATCTCCACAACACAGACACACGGAGAGATCGAAGAGAAGAGCAGCTCGATACGCCGTCGTTAAGAGGAGACCGAGCTTCTAGCTAGAATGGCGGTGCTGCTGCGCCCGACGGCGATGGCGGGCGGCCGGCAGGTGTGGCCGGTGGCGGAGGAGCAGGCCGACGCGGACGCCGAGGCGGCGTCGCAGCGGCTCGTGGAGGCGGTGGCGCGCGGCGACGCGAGGGAGGCCGGCGAGCTGCTGGCGTCCGGGCGCGCGGATGTGAACTACGCCGGGGTGGTGTGGCTCGACGCGCGGCGGGTGGCGGAGGCGGCGCTCCGGGAGGGCGCCGCCGCCGAGCTGCGCGCCTCGCGCGAGGAGATCCGCGCCGACGTCTCGCCGCTCTTCCTCGCCGCCGGCAACGGGGACGTCGCGCTCGTCCGCGCGCTGCTGGTGAGTTGCTCGTCCTCCTCCTTGCTCCTCTGTTCGTATGGTTTTCGGAAACTTTGCTCTGCTGCTCCTGTTTTTGCGTGTTTGGAATTGGAGCTCAGATTTAGCCTTATTCGTCGACAATTTGTATCCATTCGGGGAGCAGAGCAGAGCAGAGCACATGTTTTTCTCACGCTTTTTCTCGTTCTAGTCTACGAAAGTAAACAACATCGAGAGCTCGCGCCGCTCGAAATTTGAAGCGCAATGCTATAGGGCGTAGGCTGGCCGTTCGCTTTACCTTTAGCTAGTTGGTGAAGATTTTGCACGGCATTTTCGAAATTTCTCAGCGGGCGCTGCCAACTCCAAAAGTACCACACGTCTGTAGTACCTGGTACTGGTAGATATAGAAGACGGACATCTCTACTTCCATGCGTAATGAAAAGTATCACGGTTCCATGTTCCTGGTACCTCTTTCACTTTATTATCAATAATCATCATATTTCAGTGTACTGTATAGACGCACGCTGCTGGACAAATATCGCCCTTATTTGGATATGTTAAAAGGGAGAACGCATGCCAGCCTCCCATCTAATTAAACACGCACTTGCCAAAATACTACAATTAGACGTAAGGAACAGCCATCATGAGATATTTTCCATGGAGTTCCACACCCAATCATGTGTTCCCTCGCCAGTCCTCACTCCAGGAACACCCATTTCCTCGCAAATTGGTTTCTGGAAGAGGGGGGCTACCAACACGCTACACGCATGGCGGCATTGGGGTCCATGCTTTGCGTTTGCAGTTCCTCTTTAATGTGTGTACGGACATATTTTTTGTTCTGTAGCCATGATGGTAATTGTGTGGTTGTACTAATGGGGACATGGAGGAGCTTACGCGGGGAAGCTTCTTGGGCACGCCTTCACTGTCCTAGATATACGTGTAAGCATCAATCGAGGTCTGTACGAGTAGTGTACATCTTGTACATACGTACAGTACAGGCATGGTACAACAATACGTTGCGCCACCAAGGAGCATTCAGTAGTACAGTAGTAAAAAATTGGTTTGTTGATAGCAGTAGTTTCTGTATGATGACCCATCAAGGACTTGTGTAGGAGTAGCTCACAGTACTGTAATCTAGGAGTAGTACAGTATATACTGCTGCGTAGGAGAGAGGTTGGCGTATTTTACAGAGGGGGTTTAAGGGGACAGGGGTAGATGGGTTTGACTTTAACCCTGACACAGCCCTGATTTGTTTACGGCTGCCCATAATGTAATGGGTTTAGTAGAAAGCGCTAGTAGTAATTACGTTGTACTCCTGCCGAGTACTCCTAGTAACAGGCAACAGCTCAACGCTTTGGTAGCAACCAATATATTCCCCCTCGTGAGCGCGGTCGGGGGTGGGATCACGTGACCTCCAAAACCCAGGGTCCCGTCCCCTGGAATCTCCCAGACAATAGTCGAGTCCATCTTGTCTTGTGTAGTGTACACTCCAGTAATCCCCATATTTGGTGGATCCTATGGTACTTTTGCCTTGCCATTTGGTTGCCACCTGGGCCTAATCACTTATCACCCCCACCGGGTTAGCGGCCGGCCTCACGTGCCCGTCATCTCCGATGTAAACCGAGCTCATGGCTGTGTGTCTCGCACTCGCAGCAGGAGCTAGAGGGCGATGTGAGATCCATCTCTCACTCTGCCATCGGTGGCGTGGTGTCCGGGTGATCCGCCGGTGTCATGGGGCGGCCGATGCGCCATGCCATTGAATGAGACTGTCAATGGCAGGGGAGTAGGTTGCGATGGCGCCGGGGCCGAGCCCGAGCATTGCCTTGCAGGCAAAGCGCACGGCGCACGTACCCGGCGCTTCCCTGATCTCTGCCAACAAGGCCAATAAATGTGTCCATCGCCACCAGGCACTTCCCTGATCCCTTGTCCCAGAACGCATGCTTTTGCTGCCAGCAGCTTGGAGCTCTTCGTTTGGCTGTTGCTAGCATGGAACGGGATACGGCCGTGTGCGATGTACCTTTCGTTTAGCTAGCCTGATGAAATCGACGGACACAGATCCAGTGACATTCGCCTGCCGCATGTCACCGGGTGACATTCGGGCAAAAGTCAAATTTAAACATTTCGAAAAAATCTGAAAAAAATCATGCATGTTCACAGCACATATTTGCGTGACCCCATAAAATTTCAGCTCAAAATTCGAAATATACATCGAGAAACAAAAAAGAGAAACTCAGATGTGAATAGGGTTAAAAGTCAAATTTAAACATTTCGAAAAAATCTGAAAAAAATCATGCATGTTCACAGCACATATTTGCGTGACCCCATAAAATTTCAGCTCAAAATTCGAAATATACATCGAGAAACAAAAAAGAGAAACTCAGATGTGAATAGTAACCCTATTCACATCTGAGTTTCTCTTTTTTGTTTCTCGATGTATATTTCGAATTTTGAGCTGAAATTTTATGGGGTCACGCAAATATGTGCTGTGAACATGCATGATTTTTTTCAGATTTTTTCGAAATGTTTAAATTTGACTTTTGCCCGAATGTCACCCGGTGACATGCGGCAGGCGAATGTCACTGGATCTGTGTCCGAAATCGACCCCCAAACAAGGAAACTAGTCTGCAGAATCGCCCATCGAGCAATGGCGACAGTAGCCGATTCCATGATCGGAGAGCATGGCCTGATCGCTCACCAGAACCACATGATCAGCGCCAAGGGTCTCGATCTGCATACCAACACACGCGCACGTGTCACAGAGACCGGGAGGTACTGCCAGTACGGAGCTCACCCACGTATCCTGTCGTCTTCGTTGGCTCGTAGCCACGACCTGCCCCCTCTGCCACCGGCCAGCTGTACACCCTCACTCAGTTACTCTCACTCGTACTCTAGCCAGCATACGCGCACTCGGCGGTCGGCGCCGATGCACAGCCGCGGGCGCGTCGTCCTTCGCTGCCCCTGCCGCGCGCTCGGCGTCTGCCTCTCCTCGTGTTTCCTGGTGTGGCCTCCCTCCACTGTGCGCCATTCATGGTGACATGGGGAGACCGTGTACTGTTTAGAACATCACCTCGACTCAGTGCAGCAGTGCTAACAATGTATTTACTGCGCGATGCGAATGCTGGAACATATAGGCTTCATTGCGAGTTCCTGGTTGACAGTAGATCTTGTTGGTACTGTGTGAAGGGATGGTTAACGGGAGTGCATAGGATGTGATCATCATCTGATGTGACTTTCATGGTTAACATCTCTCTTTATTGCTGGACGGAGCCATTGTTCATGCATCCCTTTTGTTCTATCTGTAAAAATAATTCGATCACGAGCACTATTTGTCTGAGACTGAGAGCTGAGCAAATGCGCGAGCTGAAATCTTTCAAGGAAATAAAAAGGAAATGCCGGATATTTTCAGTAGCTGTGGCCATCTTTAAAGCTACTGCCGTATGCAGCAACGTTGAGCTGACACTGAGGTCAAGCCAGACACAGAAATATTTCATATCTCGATGGATAGCGATGGCATCACCGGCAGAATTTTGACCAGATTCCTTGTTCCAGTAGGAGGCCCCCTTGTGTCTCTTGCGTAAATGAATCCTGGCATAGTGCCAACGTCACAGTACCTGCGCAGGCTCGCTCACCGGCCAGGACAGGCCAATCCATTGGTCACCGGCATCGATCACCGGCATCGATCACCGGCATCGATCACCGACGCGATCAGACATAGTAGTAACAGCGACATTTCCTACTCGGCCAGCTTTGGTTACCAGTCCCGATGGTCATTGCCCTTGCCTTGTTCTGCTCTGCCTTGGTCCCATCTTACCTTCGGTGCAGTGAAAGCGAACTTAAGAAACTTTTCTTTGCAAGGAGTTTATGCACATTAAAATGCCTTTAAGGGCATTCTTCTTCGATTTACTGACAAGACATCAAGACAGCAATTTCTGTGTTTATCATGCCGCAGTTTGTGTTGGCAAGAAATGTTTGCGTTAACGTTGATCACGAAATTTGGCTCAACACTCTCTCGTTTATTGACACGGTTAACTGATGGCTCATCTGGTGCATGTGCAGGCGAAAGGGGCGGACGTGAACGGCAAGGTGTTCCGCGGGTACCCGACGACAGCCGCGGCACGCGAAGGGCACGCGGAGGTGGCAGAGCTGCTGGTGCGTGCGGGCGCGTCGCAGCTGGCCTGTGAGGAGGCCATTGTGGAGGCGGCGTTGCAGGGGCAGGCAGCCCTGGCGGGCATCTTCATGCGCTCTGACCTCGTCCGCCCGCGCATCGCCGTGCACGCGCTCGTCTCCTCCGCTGCTCGTGGCTTCGTCGACGTGGTCGACACGCTCGTCAAGGTATGTCAATGTTTACATTCTTTGCTTGGTTTCCTGCTGTGGCTTCATACAAGTGTTGTTGCACGATTCAAGATACTGCATTGTTGACGCTGGTTAGATGGGCCTAAGGATTACATGGGCTTTGGGTAATAGTACTGTTTAGCATAAGCCTCAGTGGAGCAAGTATGGGCCTGGGCTGAGACTGTTGGCAAAGTCTGGACTACGTTGTTGTCCTGGGCTTAGACGCGTGGTTGTCGGAGCTGCAGTAGAGAGCGTTGGTTTAGTCCCACCTCTCTACTTTACTTGTGTTGCGACCTGTTTATAAGCACAAAGGGTACCTCTCACATCTGTGTTCGTAAAAAGGAGAGACGGTTGGCATCTCCCCTGACAGGGACGGGAACGGTCTTCGGACTTTCCTCTAGCACACTGCGGTTAAGGCTACCCGCTTAGGCGGATCTTACCCAAATTTTTTTTTTTTTTTTGCAGTCTTGTTTTAGACTTTGTTAATGCCAATTTGCCCGTAAGTGTTCTCGGTCACATATTGTATTTGAACTAAAGAACATGTTACAAATTATTTTCTCCCTTGCAGTGTGGGGCTGACCCAAACGCGACCTCCCGGGTGCTTCTGCGGTCTCTGAAGCCATCTCTGCATCTCAATGTCGACTGCACAGCGCTCTTCGCGCGATCGTCAGCCGGCAGGTCGCCGTCGTTCGTCAGCTTCTTCAGGTATGCAACGTTGCACACAAGCATACACACTCTCCTTTGGCAATCGACGCTTTTGACACCACTTTGTGCCTCTGTCCAGGCTGGTGTGAAGAGGGACACCAAGGTGAGGCTAGGAGCTTGGTCTTGGGACGCGGCGACCGGCGAGGAACTGCGTGTCGGCGCCGGCCTCGCGGAGCCCTACGACGCGGCCTGGTGTGCCGTGGAGTACTATGAAACCACCGGCTCCATCCTCCGCATGCTCCTGCAGCGCGGGTACTCGTCCGGCGCCACGCACCTTGGCCGGACGCTGCTCCACCACGCCATCCTCTGCGGGAGCGTCGGCGCTGTCGAGACGCTGCTGGCGTCTGGTGCGGACTGCGAAGCCCCAGTGAAGACGTCCCGGAGCACCAGGTTCAGGCCGGTTCACATGGCGGCGCGCCTCGGGCAGCCGGAGATCTTACAGACGCTGATAGACAAGGGCTGCGACGTCAACGCGAGGGCAGAGGGTGGCGATGTCGCTGCCATCCTGGCCGCTCGCCACAAGCGCGAGGATTGCCTCAGAGTTCTCGTGTCCAACGGAGCGGACGTAGCGCTGCTGAACATGGCTGGCGAGTCCGCGGCATCCGTCGCATCTTCTGGTGGCTGGAAGGCGGGCTTTGAACGTGCGGTTCTTGGTGCGATTCGGTCAGGGACCATCCCTGTTTCCAGCGACCGGAACGTCTTCTCGCCGTTGATGTTCACGGCGCGCTGCGGCGATGCTGCTGCATTGGAGGTGCTGCTCGCTCAGCCGGGCGTGGACTTTGACGAGCAGGACGCAGACGGGTGCTCGCCCATAATGGCCGCCGCCAAGGAGGGCAACGTTGACGCCTTCCGCATCCTCGTCTTTGCCGGCGCCAACGTGAGGCTTTGCAACAAGCGTGGCGAGACGGCCATCGGGCTCGCGCAGCAGAGCAAGAAGAGGGACCTGTTCGAGCAGGTCATGCTCGATTTCGCGCTGGAGAAGGGCATGCCGGCCGGTGGGTTCTACGCCCTGCACTGCGCTTCCAGGCGTGGCGACACCGCGGCGGTGCATCACCTGGCGAGCACGGGCTACGACGTCAACATCCCGGATGGCGACGGCTACACCCCGATCATGCTCGCCGCCAGGGAAGGCCATGCAGCCGTGTGCGAGCTGCTGATCGGTCATGGCGCCCGGTGTGACATCGTGACCCCACGTGGCGAGACGGCGCTTTCGCTCGCGCGGTCGGCGCTGGCCACTGCGGCGTTCAACAAGGCCGAGGACGTGATCATGGACGAGCTGGGCAGGCAGCTCGTCCTCCAGGGCGCGCACGTGGTGAAGCACACAAAGGGCGGGCGCGGGAGGCCGCACGGCAAGACGCTGCGGATGCTCGCCGCCGCCGGCGTGCTCCGATGGGGCGGGTCGAGCCGGCGCAACGTGATGTGCATTGAGGCCGAGGTCGGGGGCAGCTCGGCGTTCCAGCGGCACCGTCAGAGGAAGGGACGCCGCGGCGACGTCACTTACGCTCCGGGCCTGTTCCGCGTGGTGACGTCGACGGGGAAGGAGTTGCACTTCGTGTGCCAGGGCGGGGAGGAGGCGGCTGAGCTGTGGGTGCGGGGCATCAGGGCGCTGACCAGGGCGGTGTTCGGCAAGCAGGGGGACTAGCTAGCTAGTGAGATGGGCTTTGCTCAGTGTAGGCTTGGGAGTAGTTTGCAGCAAGCGTGCCTGTAAAGAGTAGGGGACGTAGTAGAGCAGTGTTGCGTGGAGTTGGCGTCTGGTCTTCAGCTTGAAGACTTTGCCAGGTTTTTTTTCTTTCTTTTGAGATGGAAGGCTTTGCCAAGTTGCCATGATGTTTTTGGTTCAGGGCCTCGAGTTTGTACAGCTTTGATGGATGGCTTTGGCTAAGTTACTTTAGCTTTTGCTTGTAGTGGCATTTACCATGTATCCAAGGTGTCTTTGATAAGTTGTCCACTCAACTGATTCCTTAGTTCAATTTTTTTATTTTTCTCCTCTGTTTTGGCAAAAGAAATAACTGAATGCAGCCTCTTACGCACGTGAAGTATTTTCTCAACTGAGACTAACTTTGCAGTTCAAGAAGTTGTACAAATTTGATCTATTCATCCAGATTATTTGGGTCATAACAAAGACCAGATGGACTCATGGTTATGAACAGAATCGCTAGATAAAAAGCCATGGCTACTTTGTGCTTGTAGCACACAATAGCCATAGTAGAATAGAGAAATTAAAATGGACAACGCAAACTAGTTTTCATTATCACAGCATCAATTCGTGACTCCCTGAATGAAACTTACACCAGAACCGAAGTTCCATCACCAGCACCTGCCAGCTTGCCCTGGCTAACAAATTGTCTTGAATTGCTAACAGTATAGCTACAATGGCAAGAGAAAAAACTTCTTATCTTCGATATGACTTCAGAACCGCAGTAACTCAACATCACTGCATCGAAGTTGTGGAAGCTAAAAAAAACGTCAGCTAGATGGACAGGTTCAGCTTCCTGAGATTTCCTTCTCCTTAGCTTTGCACATATCATCTGCCGACTTAATGAACTTCTTGGTCATTTCTTCGACCTGGAGAAAATATAATATGTAAATATTTACTAGTGTGCAACACATTTCCTTCCAGAACATCGTTCAGTTACTCACTTCCTTTTCAAGTCGCTTTATATCATCCTTTGGCATGCTAGATGAAGATTTCTTTATCGTATCAAGTGCCTAGAAACACAGAGGAATACGAAGGAACAAGAAAAGAATAAGCTGAACGTGATGTAATAGGAAGAATGACCATAAGAGACAGTTCAAATTGAATGCTAGTACTTCAGTCGGACAAACATTTCACTCTACATTATTCCAAGGTTTTAGAGAAACATAAGTAGTGCTGGGGATCAGATGGAAAATACTGAATATTGCACACGAGGGAAACATAGATCCTCCACTAATAGAGCAAAAATGCCGTATACTTAGTAGTCTTCAGCACCGTTATCTGATAACTGAACCACGATCACAATGGAATGAAGGTCTGTCATCATACCGCAGTTTTCTAAGTCTTGGAGAGAAGTCATAGTCAAATATTGACGAGATGGTAAAACATCAAGCTTGTGTAAGTGCATTCTCTTTGGACAGATGACAAAACGCTACTGATTTGGAGAGAAGTCATAGACACATATTGTACTGGAAATGCTACATCAGAACTCTTAGTTATTTCCTAAGTACAAGTTCCAAAAGAAAACATATACTCGATGACAATTGACTGACTGGACCATACAGCGATACTCCTAGTATCGAACTAAGGCTTCACAACATCAATCATCTTAAACTCTTAACTGAAGAAATGAAGTACAAATTACCTTTTGGCGTGCTCTTCTAATACTTTGCTTGAAATCCTCAGCAGATTTAGTGACAACCTTACACAGAGCCTATATTCAGGCAGCAGAAAATTGTTAGTCTTTTCAATAATAAAAATGAGATTAAAGCCTAGTTAATTTTACCTGCATAGTCTCTTTTGTCAATCTGCACATGCACAAAAATTAAATTAGAAGATGAAAACAAACTTAAGACTGCAAAGCGCAGATAGTAAAAAGATGAAACATCCGAATGCAACCTATCACAAGTTTGTGGATAGTAGTTGACCTAGAAAGTAACTCTTAAATCACTCACGGATAAGTACAAATCTATGATAAATATAGAGGCACGCGAGCAATGCCAATAAGTGATATTAACACTTACGGAGGGATAGGTGCAATAATCCTATTGCCGTCAGGTGTTGGATTGATGCCCAGTGGAGATGATACAATTGCATTCTCAATAGCTTTCATTGTCTGTACAACAATTAATTAGAATCAGTCACATAAAGTTTAAGTGGTCTACAGTAAGGTACTAAATGGCATTTGTAATGCCTGCATCAGGAAATAGTGGATTGGAACGTATAAGCCGCTATATCGCCACAATATTCCATCTCTATTACAGCAAAACCAACAAAATTGTCTTTTCGTAACTTGCACATCCAAGTAAATCTCATCTTGAGTTCTGCAAAAATGCAGAACGTAACTTACATGTCCTAAATATTAGAAGAATAGTCAAATATCTCAATTTGATTTTGCCAAATATGCACGGATTCACACCTACTTGAGCATATGTCCATTTCTGCTTCGAAGTTATAATTGATTCAGATGTCTTACATGTTGTACTACTACTACATATGTCTACACTAGTAACTAGTGATAAATACAGGATTTACACAAAGTTGCCACAGCTATTAGAATTGCAGTATTGGTAATAGCATCTGCTATCCGCTGTGCTGACTAAATCCGGTACGGCCCTACTATCGGCTATTTAGTAATTTGGTCGATAGTGTGTTATAAATAAATCATTAAGGCTAGGACCAAACAAAGTATACATGGTTTTTCCTCGAACACCAAAGCATGCACATTTACATGAAACTATGACATGGAGAGCTCCGATATGGAAAGCACCAAAGTGACATCAAAATGTAAGGTATAACCGTATAAGGGAATCGAAGTTCTTACACTAGGATCATAGGGCATGACTGAAAGGGTATGCGAATCTAAAACAGAAACAACAGCGAGGCGATTCAATCCAACTTTGACATCCGCAGTTTCCACCATGATGTGGTCAAGCATGCCTGCAGAATACTTTGGTTACATCATCTGTGCGAAATAGCACGGACCAGTATAAACAATGCCACTACAAAGATGCAAACCATAGCTATACCTGGAGAAGCCCTTCCTGTCCGCAGTTTACTCAGCTCTCGCGATAGCGCAACGACGGCAGTCTCCATTTGTGCGGTCGTGGCCGATTTGACAGTCGGCCCAATATCAGGAGCGGCGGCTTCAACCGTATCACCTCGACTATCATTCTCTAGAAAATCCCCAACAGAAAAATGAAACATCAAGTCTTCGCTTACACCACTATTATGATCAATCCCACAAAATAATTGCATTACCCTAATTTAGGAATTGCTCGATAGAAACTATAGCATCTAATAAGGGACCAGCTAACGAGAGTGGCCTCTCCGGGTCCAGGGAACCAACAGCTTCAAAGGGGCGAGGTGAGTTGAGGAGGGCGGGTGCGGCAACTTACTCGATTTCTTCCCCTTCGCGAAGCCTCTCCGGGTCTCGAGTAAGAAAAACTGGGTGCGGGGGAGGAGCTCTCTTGCGGCGCCAAGGGATCCGGCGGCCGGTAGGCGGTGAACGGAGGTGGAAGCTGAGGAGGCGGCCGCGGCGCGCAGGGAGCGGGCGGCGACTGCGGCGCCTCGCCGCAGAAGAAGAGCCATGGGGAGGGGGTGGATTCTGCCGAGAAGGGTCTGTAGAGGTTTCGGGGTTCTACGGTCTTCGCCGGTGAGGGGCGGCGGCGGCGGCGAGAAGAGGGTTTTGTCTTTCCGATGGGTTTTTACTGCTTTTCGGGGAAAACAGAGACACAGGATTCGACTGCTGCTCTCGTAGTTGGACCGTCTCAAAGCAGCCCATTCGTGTGAGTAAACTGTTCTCTGTGTCAACTGGGCCATGTGTTTACACTTTACTCACCGTTAACTCATTCGCAAAAAAAAAAAAAACCGTTAACTCCCATCATTTTTTTTTTGAATTTAAAATCTCAATATATTAAGCAAGCAAGCCCGCCTCATTAAAAACCTTCCAGTCCCCTTAGGTACCCTGGAAGGAAAAGAGTGCGTCTGAAAACTTGCTGCTTTAAAACGTTAAGCACAATTACATCATCCCGGATCAACCGGATTACTATCGAGTGTGACCAGATCCCGAACGCAGTCGGGCACAGCATCACGAATAATCTGGGAGAACCCTGACTTACCTAGCTGGGCTAAGACATGGGCAACTCCATTACACACTCGATCTACTTTGACAACCGAAATGTCTCGAAAAATCTTGAGCAATTCATGAGCTTCTAAAATCAAGGTCCAACTAGCAGAACCCTCCTCAGTATCGGTTGTTATTGCATGTACAGCCCGTAGGCAATCGGACTCAAGAACAGCAGGCCACCAGCGTAAACGGACCAGGTGGCGGAGCCCCTCCAGGACGCAATGATCTCAGCTTCTTCTGCACTAGAACAGACGGGAATGAATTTCCACTCCGTCAGGAGGGGTTTCCCAAGGTGGTTTCTCACGACGATGCCCACCCCTGCGTTCTTCGTCGAGGAGTCCCAGCTGGCATCAACATTGGCCTTGACAGTGCCGGCAGCCGGCGCCAACCAAGCAGCAGCAATGGGGGCCATTGCACCCTTGCCAAGCCCCGAGAAAGAATGGAGATAATTCACCAGGTAGGGGACAGAAGCCGAGACCGATGCCTTCCCATCCCCATGTACAATATTATTCCGATGATGCCAAGCTCGCCACAGTGTGAAGATAATCATCGGCCGCTGCGATTTTGAGGCATTCCCAAGCAGCGAAAACAGCCAATCTTTGTCTCTCCCATAAAAGGCTTCATCAGGTGGTAAATCCCAATGGGCACGTAACTGATCTCGGAGAGCTCGGGCTAGAGTACAATTGACAAGAGCATGATGGACGTCCTCAATATCATGCCCACAGATAGTACAGACGGGATCAGTCTTAGGCATTCTACGCTTTAGGTTTTGACGAACACCTAGCGAATCCGATGCAACCCTCCATGCAAAAACACGCAGCTTAGGGGGAACATCCAGTTTCCAAATAAGGTCCCAAATCCTTCGGTCACCCGAGGCTTCCGAGCTTGACTGTCCAAGGCTCAGGCTTTGAAGTTTTGGAGACAGTCCAATCCTGTACGCCGACCGCACGCTGAAAGTCCCGTTCGGTTCACCGCTCCAAGCCACGAAAATCGTCGGACGAGCGGGCAGGAATTTTAATGTTCAGAATAGATTCAGCATCGTGGGGAAAGCAGCACCCACAGACGGCAGCCTCATCCCATGTCCTGGTAGTAGGATCGATCAGTTCAGAAACCCATTTACGACGGGACGGACCTTTCCTGCCGTCAACCTTCAGAGTGCCCGGCCTGGGGAGCCAATTATCCCGGAAGATCTTTACACTAGTACCCGATCCAATGCGCCAGATGACGCCCTTCTTTAGAAGCTCCAGTCCATGAACAATTCCCTGCCAGGTTTGTGACTGATTTTGAATAAACACGGTGTCCAGAAGATTACCCGCCGGGAAGTACCTCGCCTTAAGAAGACGCGCACACAGGCTATCAGGAATTGACCAGCATCTTCCCGAAAACTATTTCTGAAGAGCACCTTTGTTCTGGAACGACTAATAACTACTGATGATTGGAAACCGAGTTTCTACATTCGATTGAGATGGAATATATCAAAGAATGACCGGTTGTGCACGCTAAAACTGGATACGATGGAAGTGTATGATCGGTTAAATGGTGTTACCCGGAATCAATAGTTTTTTTTTTAGAAATGGGGTGAAGCCCCAGCCTCTGCATCGAGCGATGCACACAACTTTTTATTGCAAAGTTTAGGTATCTCAAGTTTACAAATCACGGATCACATAAGATTGAGACATGAATCAACCATCGAAAGAATGACAACATAAGGCACCTAGGCATCCCTAATGCGTTTAGTATGCTGCCACGAAGCTCGGCTGAAAATATCTTGGGTAACCGCCAAAAGCCGTGTACACCCAGTAGCCATAAGGTCCCGCTGATCCGGCGAGAGCAAGAACGCCCATAGCTGAATCCAATGGGCCATCATGTTGATTACGTGTAAAACATGAAAGTTTTTGGCTCTGTTAAAGACAAGATTAGTTATATTTGTCGGAGGAGGGATGTTATACGTGGTATACACCACAGACCATATAATTTTTGCAAATGGGCAATCAATAAAAAGATGTTCTACCGTTTCCTCTGAGCCACAAAAGGCACATTTTGTACACCCTTGCCAATTCCTTTTAGCAAGGTTGTCTTTGGTGAGTAGAACTTTATGGTTCAGAAACCACATAAAAACTTTTATTTTAAGTGGTATTTTAAGCTTCCAGAGATATTTACTAAGAAATCTTGTATGTCCATTCATCAAATCTTCATACATAGACATAACAGTAAACTCACCAGAATTAGTGAGCTTCCAAACAAAAGTATCCCTAGTCGCTTGTAACTGGACATCTATCAAACGGTTGCACAAATGAGACCAAGCCTCCCACTTGTCACCAACTAGCAACCTTCTGAAACTCATATTCAAAGGAGGAGCCGCAGCTAGTACATCATGAACAAAAACATTTTTTTCGATTCGTGATATTGTAAAGTGAAGGGTATTGTAATTGGAGTGGGGCGTCCCCTAGCCATGCATCTTCCCAAAATCTAATCATTTTTCCATCCCCAAGTTTAAAAGTGCCTCGACTAAAAAACTCATCTTTAACCCCCATTAAACCTTTCCAAAATTGGGAGCCAGTCGGTTTAGCCTCGACCTCGGCCAAACTCTTAGAAGAAAGATATTTGTTATGCAACAATTCCTGGCAAACCCCTTCTTCATTTATAAGTTTGCTAAGCCATTTACTTAGTAAACATTTGTTTTTTAGTGTCAGGACTTCAATACCCAAACCCCCTTGATCTTTCGGTCTACAAATCATATTCCACTTAGTAAGTCGATACTTACTTTTATTTTCATCACATTGCGAAAATAAACGTGATCTATAAAAATCTAGCCGTTTCCTTACCCCAACATGTATTTCTAGAAACGATAACATAAACATAGGAAGGCTTGTTAGGACCGAATTAACCAAAACGAGGCGATCCCCATAAGACAACATCTTGCCTTTCCAACATCCCAGTTTACTTTCAAAACGACTCTCTACCGGGTACCATTCAGAATTAAGGAGTTTTCTGTAATGGATAGGAACACCTACGTATTTGAAAGGTAGAGATCCAGACTCGCATCCAAAGATTTGTTTGTACTGGCTTTCAACTTCCTTTGCCTTTCCAAAAAAAAAAAAAAATCACTTTTATGAAAATTTATTTTAAGACCCAAAAGCTGCTCAAATAAGCATAGGATTAACTTCATGTTAACTGCCTTTGCCAAATCATGCTCCATAAAAAGGATAGTGTCATCGGCATATTGTAATATCGATATCCCTCCCTCAACTAGATGAGGTATGAGACCACCAACCTGACCATCCTCTGTTGCTCTTTCAATAATGATAGCCAACATATCAACTATAATATTAAAAAGCATTGGGGATAACAGGTCCCCCTGACGAAGACCCTTCTTAGTCTGAAAATAATAACCAACGTCATCATTAACTCGAATGCCTACACTACCACCTTTTACAAAATTCAGGACTTGATGGCACCAACGGTTATCAAAACCTTTCATACGCAATACTTGTTGAAGAAAAGGCCACTTGACTTTATCGTATGCCTTCTCAAAGTCTATTTAAAAAATGACACCATCCATTTTCTTCCTGTGAAGTTCATGAATGGTTTCGTGGAGTACAACAACTCCTTCTAAAATATGCTGGCCTGGCATAAAAGCAGTTTGAGTAGGTTTAATCACATTCTGAGCAACCTCAGTCACACGATTAGTAGCTACTTTTGTAAAGATTTTAAAACTTACATTTAAAAGGCAGATTGGTCTATATTGTTGGATCTGAACCGCATTTTATTTTTTGGGAATTAGGGTAATTACCCCAAAATTCAATCTAAACAATGGCAAGTTCCCTTGTTGAAATTGAAAGAACATAGCCATCAAATCAGCTTTTATAACGTCCCAATTTTTTTGATAGAATTCAGCTGGGAACCCATCTGGTCCCGGAGCTTTATTTACCTCCATTTGAGAAATAGCTTCGTAGACTTCTTTCACCGTGAAATTGGCCGTAAGAATACCATTATCCTCCCTAGTTAGCTGCGGTATATCATTGTTATAATTTTCCATAAGAGAAAAAGTGTTTGGTTCTGGCGCCCCAAAGTAGCTAAAGCTGGGATTTGAATCCAGTTGAATTTTTGTGGAGATGGGCATGGTTTGCTCGGTCAGTTTCTCGATGTTATTCGATGGTAGTAGGTTGGAAGATTTTAAGCCTACTTGAGGGATCCATGAGGGAGATCCTATTTCACCCTACCTATTCTTAGTTGGCAACAAAGGTCTTTTCCTGCCTACTAAATATCGAAATCAGGCACCACACGTCAATGATACTAAAGTGGCTAAATCGACTTCGTGGATGAACAATTTACTCCTTTATGTTGTTCGTCAAGACATGTGGAGAAGGGGCAAAAGAGGTGAAAGGATATTTTTTCCGTTGGATTTCTTTTAGATGGATTTCATTGCGCATTTATTATTTTTAGTGGATGGTGCGTCGTCTGTTTCATGCCCTCCCGAGTGAGTTTTGAATGATTGATGACAACACCATTAAGGAACTAATATATTTATTTAGAATACAAATGAATATAGTCCCTGAAGTTGGTTTAAACACGTTGAATTCAAGACAAACGCCACTTCATCAAAATATCATGTGAATTTGAAGACAACGTTAAAGGTAACATCTACATGAAGATCTCAAGGCGCACATACTTTTTTAATCAACTGGCGCCACGTGAGGTATCTAGTGTGTGTACTTGTCGTGGAAAGTTCAGAGATGACCACAAAAGATCTGCCATTAGTGATCGGGCAAACTGCGCAAAGCTTCACTAACATAGAATAGGGATTAGCAGCAAGTGGGTGATACTAGCTGGGCAGAGTGTATGCGTGCATATCCGTCCCAACGGGGACGTAGGGATGGTGCCAACAGGTTGAACTCCGGTAAACAAATAGGTGTACTTGTTCCAATCTTCTCTTGGTTTTACCGTTATTTTTTGTTGATCTTGTTTTCTATTACTTGCCTGTATTGTTCCATTGATATAAATTTCTCTGTCTTCTTCCTTAACGCATAAATTTATCTTCTTCTTACCTACATATGTGAGCAATTATTTTTTGAATCTCCTATTCAACCCTCCACCCTCTAGTCCACGTACTTGGTCCTTCAAGAGGCCTTGCAGGTTTTGGATTCTTATTGCCAAGCATGATTCCAAGCATCGGGCCATCCTGGGCCTCGGCGACCAGCCAGATTGGGTGCATGGCTACCTCATCATTGTGTCGTTCTCCGCGTCATCGTCGTTGCCATGTGGATGCCACTGTGGTGTGGCAACCTCCCGCGTCTTCCTGACCTCGACTTGGCATGAACCAGTATGGGTGCTTTTTGGGGCAAGAACCTACGATGGCACACTTAGACGATTGCACGAGTTCACAAGCCATTGACTAGCGGTTTTACACATGCATGCTTTGGAGTACTTTGTGGTCTGCCCAGATGTGTCAGATAGTCATGAACAGTGCAAAACAACAATGCATGAAGATTGTACTCTTCCTTTCTATAAGTGTTGTATACTAGTACTCGCTCTTTATACAACACTAGTTCAATGCCCGTGCGTTGCTACGGTTACTCAGATATATTTTGTTGACATAATGTTATAAATAAAATAATTGGTTTCTGAATTTTCGGTGAATTTCTATAAACATCCCAGTTTAGTAAGAACAATCAGGTTGGCAGAAGGAAAGCATGCTATTTGTTGAGAATTTTTGTTATAACAATTCTGGATCACGAATTTTCTAGTCGACATATCATTGGTGAAATAAAATGATTTCTATTTGAAAACCATAACCAAAAAAATAATTGCTAAAAAGGCACCCGCTATGGAACTACCTTTGTTATGATAAGACACCAAGTTCTTCAATTTACGTTGTTCCATCCAAGAGGAGACTACAAAAAATTTAGTCCACATTGCTTTTAATCAACAATCAAAATATGATGTTCTCTCACTCTCCCTCTTCGCCCCTCCCTCTCCCCCTCCCTCCCTCTCCCTCTCTTGCTTTCGCCCTCTCTCTCCCTCGTCCTCTCTCTTTCTCCCTCTCTCCCTCTCTCTCTCGCTCTCTAAGGAACATGTCGCCGCATTGATAAGGAGTAAGAAATACACAACGACTTAGATTACGACGCACTCCGACGGGTTTGAATTTGTTTTGGCGTCTCTTGGGGCGGCAGCTAGGAACCAGCACCCCAAGACCAAAAAATAGCGTCGGCGGCCCCAAGCGGCTCATTATTGCGCCGGCAAAATGCCAAGGGCACGCACCGCTAGGGATGCTCTTACAAACAACCACCAACTGAAAGTCTAAAATAGTAGCAAAAAAGGAAAAATTAATCAAGCAGCACAAAGATGAACTTGGCGGCCATTGTTTAGAAATCACCAACATCTCAACGGGTGTTGCTGGAAGGCACGCATCTGATCGACGCGCGCGACCGGCGTGAACTCATCGGCTCAACCGTTACCCCCTGCCCATGGCGAGTGCGACCGTCCCCTGCCGGACTCCATGGCGTCGTAGCGCGACTGCGCGGGGTCAAGGCCGCTAGAGCTGCTACCCAACTTAGTCAGAGGCGGAGGTCGCCGTAGTCCTTGCACGCGAAGCAGAAGTACCCCTCGCTCACTGGCCGAAGTAACCTTCTGCAGTTCTGCCCACACCCCGCGCCGCTGCAGCCTGCAGACCTGACGGTCGGCCTCCTGCTCTTTTGCCCATGCGTTGACTACGGACGAGTCTGTCGTGGCGAGACGGGAGGAGTTCGAGCAGCACGACAGCGAGACACCGGGATTGATTGATTGCGTGCTAAGAATGCCTAGGGACCTGCCAGATTGAAGAAACCCCTGGTATGCATCAAAAGTGAAGGAAAAGGCTTGCAACACGTTAACATCTCAATGTCAATTCCCACCTTTTCCATTACTACAAGAACCGACGAGCACTGGCATACAACAGATAGTCACCCAAAAATCAACAACAACAACGCAATGCACAACGCACGAAACAAATAGGAACACATTTCTACAATACATGCATACCGAACACAATGAACTGAAACCGCCGTGATGAGCAGCAACAAAGGCAGGCTGCACGAACCATGAAGGCCAACTATTGCTCCTGACAGGTAAAGGCACCTTCATCTCTGTAGATTTACAACCTCACAAAGCAGGGAGAGTCGCGAGAATGGAGGTGTTCTGGAGCGGCGCCATCGTGGTGTGAGCAGAAGCTTGAGAAGCACAGCCGGGCGGGGCTGCGTGCGTGCCAACGATTTGGTCGCCTGAGGGAAACAAATCTTAGCTACCGGCTTAGATTTCTGGGCGTGAATATCTTCTACGTCTTTGCCCCCAAAAATCGGAAACAATGAGCTGGTCTGGTTAACTATCGATCGTATCGGTCGGGATACCTTCAGGCTGGTGGCTGTTCCTATTAGCAAGGAAAGATATACAGGAGGGTGTTGATTTTGTACGAGCGTGAGGTGAGAGAGTCCGTTTTTTGTGGTAGCTTCAAACGTTTTTTCCACGGGAGGATATGACGTGGTGGCATGCCCCGTAATTATTTAGAAGTATAACACCATTTAAAGTGTGACACCATACCACGGACTCTCTTTTAATAGTAAAGATATGTAGTACATCTATAAATAGTTTCAAGTAAGTGTCAAAAACATTCCAAGGTTGTTTCAGTCCATGGATAAACAGTAACAGCATGATGTAATTTTTCTTCATATATAGTCAAGGAAAAAGGTTATACATGAAAATAAGCACCGGCCAAGTGATGTGTTTACTGTTGATCATACTGTCAAATGGATTTATTTCATCCGTACTCAAGCCAAATCTTCCATTTATAAGTTTCTTGTCAAAGGTCTTCTACTTCGCATATATTTTTCTCCACTCGATCGCATCAGCTGGGTGTCTTGTTAGAGAGTTTGTTAGCATGTTGCGCTGAGGGTTGTGTACAAGATACGAACCTGATTAGATTATAAGATCAGGTCGATCTCCTCTTATCTCTCCCTCAGTTGTAACCTCTCCGATGTAATCACTGCCGATGTTGGCTGCCTATATAACACGGAACCGATCCCGAGACAAAGGGCGTCGTTAAACCAAAACCTCGCTAGAGCCTAATACTCCTTATGTATGCGATTAGAAGATTTATAAATTGCCCGAACTCTACTCAGTGGTCTTATCCGCGTCGATCATGGCGGTTCGAAGTCTGACCCGAGCACCAACCGTTTGGTTACGTTGCAGCCTACAGGGCAGGTGAGCTCGGTTGTAACTGCAGCTGCCGCGTGGCGTCGGCTCGGCAAGGCGTGTCATGTAGTCTCGTGCATCATCAGACTTTGGTCAAAGCACAGACGAGGCGATCCTTGCATGCGTTTGACGAAAACAAACCGTACACAATTATTTGGCCGTCGATCTCGGATCAAAGCCTTGCACATGATTTCAATTTTTATACCATAAACAATATGGTATAACACACAGAGCGCTCCATGTGTATGCGATTAGAAGATTTAAGCGCTTGTTGGTTACCCGCACCGTTTGTTTTTGGGCCTCCCGTCTCCGTGGCTCAGTTGGGCCTGGCCCCGGAGAAACGCGGCTTGAGCCATGTTGTGCAGCCCGTTTGATTGCATGCATATCGTTTTTTTTTGCCTATTTTTTCACATTTTCGTGTTTGGCTGTCTGCATACTTAGCTGTGGGGTGTTTAGATACAACACTCGGCTGTTTGGTTGCATGCAGGTTTAGGGGTACTCTCACCACTTTCAAAACTGGTCATCTCACCACCTCCTAACACAAGCACACAGCAAGCAGCAATCAGCCTAACACAATCACAAGAACACAACCATAATGACTACCATATGTACTATCACGGTGGATGATCAAGTGCATAAGTATCTACTTAAGTACATCATAGCATGGGACAAAAACACCCTCATGAAGCAACAAAGGGAAGCACGCACCCTGATCAAAATAAGTCATGGGCATTCTAAGCCCGGGTTACAGCTAGCAGGGGCATCCCATGCCCTGATCAACACTAACAGGGGCGGCGCCGTTGCCCGCATCGCTGGGGCATCAAGATTGACACCAGCGGCGGCGCCGTCGCCCGCATCGCTGGGGCTGCAGGCCAGGCCGTGGATGGCCCTGCCATTGCCGCGATCGATGTTGGCCGCGGGCGACAGATGGGGGAGGGCGCGTGGAACTGGCGGCGGAGCTCCTTCGACGATATCTCCTGCACCAGGACGTTATGCACCCACCGGGAGTGCGGGTCCTCGGCGGGGGGATGCGCGGCGGCGGAAGAGGTCCCGCCATTCCGTTGGGCGGTGGGGCGGTGAGGGAGCAGGCGGAGAAGTTGAGACGAGGGAGAGAGAGTGGGCGGTGACGGGAGTGCGGATTGGGGAGTTAACGCGAAACGTTGCGTCTCCCACCCTTCCCAACGCGTGCAACCTCGCGGCACGCATGGCTCGCCACAGCCTGACTCTAGAAAAACGGCCGATTCGGCCGTTCCTCCAGGGCCAGGCCCAGTGTGTTTTAAGTTCCGTGCGCATGCAGGAACACGGCCTGGTCCCGGGCAACCAAACAGGTTTTACATCCACGGGCGTGATTAGGCTCTCCGTGGGCTACAAACACGCCCTAAATTGCCCGAACTATACTCGGTCTTATCCGCGTCGGTTCGAAGTCTGACCCGAGCACCACCCGTTTGGTTACGCTGCAGCCTGCAGCGCAGGTGAGCTCGGTTGTAACCGCAGCTGCCGCGTGGCGTCGGCTCGGCAGTGCGTGTCATGTACTTCAGTCTCGTGCATCATCAGACTTTTGGTCAAACAAGAACACAGACGAGGCGACGCTTGGACCTTGGAAGCGACCGCCGGGTCATCGTCGGGACGTGCGGGCCGATGACGCCGTGCGCGTGCCGTCGTTCAAGCTCTAGTGATTTTTACTACGTGCAGCGCGGGGCCGGGAGGTTGGGTGCAGAAAACAGCCCGTAGCAGCTGAGCTACGTCCGGCTTGAGTGTCTCCGGCCGGTGCAGCCGTCCCGCAGACCTAAACGAACCGCGCAACCAACCTCACCCAACAGCGACCGAACCTAACCCAACGAAATCTCACGCAACAGCCGTCCGGCTTGAGTGAGGACGATACGATTCAGGTCACTCATCAAAGTCAGATAAACAGAAACAAAAAAGATTTTTAGAAGAAAAGGGCCTCGCCCCGGTTCCATTTTATAGAAACCACAGGTCTTCCGTACATCATTCAGTTTTCGAGCATAACAGAACTACCCTCCCACAGTTCTGGGGCAACATAGCCCAAGACCTAAAGGTCCTAAACCACCACTAGAAAGACTTATTACAAAACGCTCACGGAGACAACCAACTTAAGGCATGACAGCAAAGCAGGGAACTAGCTTGATCGATTGTTCTGCCAGACGCTGCCTCAGCCCCTCCGTTGTGATCTTCCACGCATCTTCATCAGCATCTTCCAGGCGGGAATGTAGAGCTAGAACTAGTTTCGCACCAGTCAGCTCTTGGAGCATCACCCAGGATCCGGCCAGAGCAAAGGAGGTGGAGCCTGAACCAGATGCTCCAATCTTCTCACCATCCTGTCCACGTCTCCACTTGTGTCCCCGGAGAATAGGACCCTCCACTGGGAGAGCGTGGAGGCCAGCATTCTCCAGATTCTCTGCATACCAGCCCAAGGAGTGCGGTTAAAACATAGGTCGTTCCTGGTAGTCCAGACGACCCAGAGGGCAGCAGCAATGGCAGAATTATGAACTACATGCTTTTTCTCACATAGCCACATGCTAGCAACAGAGGTAAAAGAGAACACCATGTCATCAAAGCCCATAATATGTCTCAGCTCCTTCCTGTAACAGAGACGCTGGCAGCTCTGCTACCTCACCGTGCGCCAACTCCTGCTCAGGGATCGATCGATGAACTCGTGAACAAGCAGCTAGCAATGTGTAGGGCCAGCCCATAGGCCAGGGAATAAGAGCAACCGGCCAGTCCTGGAGAAGACAATGACCCAATTAAAGTATTTATTTACTCCCTTTGTACGAAATTTAATGCATGAATGACTTTTTCTAGTAGCTAACAACGGACAACTTTAACTTTGTTTTTCAATTATATTATGTCTAAAATAAGGATAAATACATGTGAGATAAAAGTCTTGCACGAGACACAGATGCAACAACGTCATTTATACAACCTCATTCCATACACTTTCTGGTATACATCAGTGTTCCTAGACGACGTGAACTAACGATGGTGAAAATATATGTGCCTCATAATTTGGGACAGATGGATAGCATAATTAAATTGCTAATCTCGATAGAAAATATACATCACATGCCTCTTTACACGTGAGAGAAATCAATACTCTAAGTTTCTGTAAATATGTTTATGTAACCATACACATTAGAAATCAATACTCTATAAGTTTCTATAAATATTAAACTATTATTGAGATATTTATTAGATCTTTCTCCTTACAAATTGTTACCATAAATACATATAAGTTATGTGGATTAAATATTGTAGAAAAATACTTTTATAAATGATTTTTTAATTTTTAAACTATATTTCAGTGATATTCTATAATAAAAACACCCTTATATTTAGTAACATTGTCAGTTATGTGGCTAAACTATGCAAACAAATAGAAAATCATACATGTAATATGCTAAAAATAACATCTAGAAAAGTATAAAATTTTAGTACAAATTGTATTCATTTGATTTTACTCAACATAAAAGATTTTCCGTTGGCCCAAATTTTCATAAGACCGGTTCACACCGTGTGAGGTAGTTATGATTAGGACGTAACAAGAATATATGCATTACCTCTAGATATGTGGATCAACATGCAGTTTTCGTTTTGGTATTCATGTTCTTAATCCTCCTAAATACACTAAAATAATAAAGGAAAGGTATTATATGTGAATTTATGTTTGGTGTATACCTTTTGTTTTACAATTTGCTTGACTTTAAGGTTATAACCTGTGTGACCTACGCGTGTCTCGTTTTGGGTGTACATACCGACGCGTCTTGCATCACTGTGGCCTGGTTCGCGAGTCACGCCATCCAACGAGGTGGCGGGGATCACAAACGTGGGCCGTGATGTGGGTTAAGCGGATCTACTATGGCCTTGTCATGCGGGCTGTCATAGGGCGGAGAAATTAGCCATTCCTTTCACTGTTCACTTACTTCCCCACTTCGCCACCACATTCATTCATCTGAAATCCACTCACCGACCCCCTTCCCCTCCCCGTTACTGCACCATCTCCCCTGATTGCGATGGTCGCCACGAATAGGAGTTGCTGGACGGATCCAACATTACTGTGGAGCGGTCGCAAGCTCTCGCCGAAAATGGTGTGCTGCCCAATTACGTTGTGTGTAGGTGGCGTGCTCCGGGAGACGAACGCGCCAATGCACGAGGAGAAGGTGTTATTTGTAAGTTTTTGAGGCGCGGTCTCTCGCTGCCATGCTCATAGTTTTTCATCTGGTTGCTCCGTTTATATGGTATGCGGCCACATGAGCTGACTCCTAGTTCCGTTCTACACATCGCTTGTTTTACAGTTTTGTGTGAGAGCTATCTGGGTACCAGACCCATGTTCCCGCTCTGGCAGGGTATTTTCTACGGGTGTATTCAGAGAGATAGCAGGGGCGGCCCGCTGTTAAGTTGCGGCGGTGTTGCTTTACATGTGCGTCCCAGATCGGTTTATCCTCGGATGAATTTTGCCGATGAGATAAATGATTGGTAGAAAGTGTTCTTCTACTGCCCCGCTGTGGCTCCGGTTGGTGAGGTTGGCATGTTGTTTACTGAAGCGAAGTACATCCCGAGTTCGCACCTTGCCGATAAGCCGGCTTTGGAACACGAGTCTTTGATTAGAGACTTAGTTGGCAAGATCGAGGATTTTTTGAAACGCGACCTGATGTCTAGGCTCTGGCCGTCGCCGTCCCGCAGAACAATGCGCAACCAACCTCACGCAACATAGACCGCACCCGACGAAAGCTCACTGATTAAGGCGGCAGGTTACTCATCAAAGTCAGATAAACAGAAGGAAAAAATGTTATTTTGATGTGATCCAAATTCATATAAAGATAGAGGCTAACTTCGGACGGAGCGGAGTGAGGCCTGGGGTGCGGGGGCTTACGGATCGTTTCCGAGCGGACCGCAGCTGACTTAGGGTTTTGCCTCCATATACACCTCTTGTAAACCGTCGGTTTGGGATAAGTCGAAAGTTGTAAATACCCGGCGTTTGTAACCTCACCCGATCATAGTGAAGTATTGCAGGCTGGCGCTAGTGGTTTTTTATCTTCCATTGTTAGAAGGGTGTTCCACGTTAAAATCTCGTGTCCCCGTTTGGTTTGATCTCTTGGTTCATCGTCTATTTGCCTTTGGTTTATAACCCCTCCCCCCCCCCCCCCCCCCCCCCCACCTAGGGATGCAAGTGGACAGTCCAACAGGATGGGTGGACAGTCCGCTACACAATTTTTTGCTAATCGATATGCAGCTGCATACGTACGAGTCTGCAGTGGATACGGTGAAACACGTACGGGGCGGACATAAATTTATTTCTGGCGGACGTCCGCCAACATGCCTACCCCCACACCCCCCCCCCCCCCCAAAAAAAAAAAACCAGCAACAACGACACTGGCAGCTGCACGTCATCTACCTCGGCTCACCGTGCGCCAACTGCCCAACTCCCGCGGGATTGGTCGATGAACTCACGAACGGCATGATCGGCCGTTGGGGTAACAAGCAGCTAGCAACCGGAGGGAGACTTGGTCCAACGGCCTGTACTTGACTACTGGTACGTTCCCTGGATGGGTCCCCGCACGCGAGGAAGTCCGCGGCAAGATGTCACGACGGTTCGCGACTGGTTTCCAAGTCTCGGTACTTTGTCCAGTACTCCCCATGCCTGTCGCCGTAAGCCTCCTTGCAGCGATGTCGTCCACAATAAAGTAGGCAGGAAAATTTCAGCAGCTCGATCGATCAGTGCTGCCGATAGATTCCTTGGGATATATACCAGAGCGGACAACATCTAGTCAGTCTCTCATCTAAGCCATTTTCTTCCTTCGTTCGTTCCGTCAAACCTGTACTACAGCTAGCTCGGTGCTGCTGTTTTCGTCTGTGCCGCCGGTGATGAGGTGGTGGGAGAGCGTCAAGACCATGTTCGCCGACGGCGGCAGCCTCGGCTGCCTGCCCCGGCTCGGGAGGAAGGGGGGCAAGGATCTTTACTCCTACCCGCTGGAGCCGGCCGGTTAGTGAAAGAGCATGCTGATTTCTTCCTTGCATGCAGTCGCTCGCAACCAATCAATTAATTTTTGCTTCAATTCCTCGTCGTGTCCAGAGCCGCTCACCGTGGAGGTGCCGGCGGTGGCGCTGGGGGAGATCAACGAGATAACGGACTCCTTCTCCGGCGAGAGGCTGGTCGGGCAGGGGTCCTACGCCACGGTGTACAAGGTCACGCTGCGGAGCGGGAGGCAGGCCGTGGTGAAGCGGCTCGAGAAGCCGTCCAAGCACGCCTCCAACGACGTCTTCCACCGCCAGCTCTCCGTGGCGTCCAAGCTGCGGCACGAGTGCTTCGTCCGGCTGCTCGGCTACACCGTCAGCGGCGACCTCCGCGTCCTCGTCTACGAGTTCGCCACCATGGGCACCCTCCACGACGCGCTGCACGGTATGCATCGATGCATGCATGGAATCCAGCAACAGCTCGCCGGCCGCCATTAATTCTCAACCTCTTGAGTAGTTATATACAGCACTGACACGCAGCGCCGCGTCGTGGATATCAACGGTGGCAGGGCCGAAGGAAGGCATATCGGCGCCGGCGAGGGAGGAGGAGGACGCGAGGCCGGTGCTGAGCTGGGAGCACAGGGTGCAGATCGCGCTGGACGCCGCGAGGGGGCTGGAGTACCTGCACGAGAAGGCGGTGCCGGCGGTGACGCACAAGGACGTGCGCTCCACCAACGTGCTGCTCTTCGACGGCATGAGGGCTAAGATCGCGGACTACAACATGTTCAGCCAGGCCGCCGACATGGCCCGCCTCAACCGCTCCGAGCACACGCTCGGCTCCTTCGGCTACCAGGCGCCAGAGTACGTACTGACGTCCCTCCCGGCACTGATGTCGCCGCCGGCATCCCTCTTAGTTATTTACTTGTTCGAGTTTGATGAACATATTACCAACTGCTTAATTTGCTTCGTTCCTGAACTGAATGCTGATTCGAATGGGCAGGTATGCCATGACGGGTCAGATGACCGCCAAGAGCGACGTGTACAGCTTCGGCATCGTTCTTCTGGAGCTCCTGACGGGCAGGAAGCCGTTGGACCGGACGTTGCCGCAGGGGCAGCGAAGCCTGGTCAACTGGGTGAGCAATGCCATATGTTTTTCCCTTTTCTTTTCTTGACAGGTTGAGCATTTCTTGTTTGTTGATCACTATTCACTCACTCCCAAAGGACATACAGATACTGATCATATGAAGGCTCACCGATGTCAATTGAATTCAGTTTGCTAGAGATTCTTGATGCAGAGTGGTCATTGTTTATTCTATTTCTAAACAAACTATAATTTCGGTTCAATTTAATGCCATGTAGTAACATTTTTTTTTCCTTTTCTTTGGTAGCTTAAAACTGGGACATAATAACCCAAGTTTTGCTTACAGAACTGAATATTCTCGATAATTCAGGT
The DNA here is from genome assembly GCA_947311845.1 of Poa pratensis. NCBI lineage: Eukaryota > Viridiplantae > Streptophyta > Magnoliopsida > Poales > Poaceae > Poa > Poa pratensis. The sequence goes on along the minus strand of CAMZMU010000107.1, from coordinate 72,213,458 downwards.
AGATTTTAAATGAGACACAAATAAGTTAACGTGCAAACAGATTTGCATTTACCGTTCTGTCCAAGAACAATGTTTGATGTGTCTCCTGCTTCCATCGACACCAGGCATCTCCTCTGCTGACTGAAGACAGAGCTCAGGAATGCATCGACCCGAGGCTCGGCGACCGGTATCCTCCTACCGGAGCTCTCAAGGTCTGTCCCTAGTCTCCACCCCTCCATACGGTTTACATCTCAGGATTTGCTACACCTGAATCCACCTCCGTTTTTAGCCTAATCTAACCATGCAAAATATCCGTTGCGTTGCAGCTGGGGAGGATCGCGGTGCAGTGCCTCCAGTACGACCCCACGTACCGGCCGTCCATGGGCACCATCGCCCGCGTGATCAACTACGCCGTCGTGCGGGACCAGCAGGGAGTAGTCTGATGATCCTGCGGGAAGAAGTTTTTGCCGTTGGCCACCCTGTTGCCTGTAATTTTCTATGCTTTGCAAGACGTGTCTGTGCGGTAGTTCTTGCCACGCAAACACGTTTCTGAAGCACAAGCACATGGACATGTGTAGATGATAATGACAAAATGATCATATTTAGATTTTATTTTCTTCTGTTTTTGTGTGGAGAAACATTTATGGGCAGATGCTGGGCAGAGCACATAGCTTGTCATGAAAATCAGTTGTTTAGCTATTTAATGGTACAAATGGTCAGTACAGATGGATATTCTGCTGACTAAAATATTCAGTACATCAGTTTTGCCAAATGAAAAGGAGAACCATCGTATCATAGCTATTGTTTTTTTAATAATACGTTTTTTTAATTAAATTCGAAAAATATTACGCAAAATCACAAAATTTCAGAAATAATACGGCCTCGGCCCAGGCTGGGCCGATTAGTACCTGTCGGCCCAGGCCTGGCCGATTAGTACTAATCTAATCGGCCCAGGCCTGGCCGATAAGCTACTAATCAGGGCACGGCTGGGCTAGCCCAGTGGGCACTTATCGGCCAGGCCTAGGCCGATTAGTGCCTGTCGGCTTAGCCTGGGCCGAGGCCGTATTATTTGTGTAATTTATGCAAAATGCGTAATATTTATCAAATTTCTGTAAAAAAATGTATTATTAAAAAAAAATTAGCCGTATCATATCAGTGAATTTGTATGGAATAAGTAACATGTGCCAGTCTCGTTTGTCGCCCCAAGAAAGTTGGCGTGAAAAAAGAAAGAAAGAATATGATGGCAACTTACATATATATAAATATATTTCCTTTGCTTTTACAGTTTACAGGAGCCGTATGGTTCAGTCTACCATGCTACATAAAATGTGTGGTTCGCGGCAAAAAGAATTTTTCTTCTATATCTACCTGCAGAACAAAAAGGAAACAAGTTCATACAAACTCTTGAGAATGAGATGCCTTATGTAATAATGATTGTTAGTTATGTGTACTGAATACAATACTAATCAGTAGAACAAACAAAATGTTTTCTTTGTGTTGACAGAAACAATACAGATCATTAGGTTGATGGTACCCATTACCCAAAAGGTTGTTTGGTCCAACAGAATGATGAAAGTGTTTTCTTTTTGTTGACAAACAAACAATATACAATATTATGATGCTGTAAATCAGAAGGGCCACACTAGGTTACGTTTGGTCGAATAAGTATACTTCTTGTTCTAAGGTCAAGCTTGTGGCTGACCAAGTGGCAACGACCCAACAACAACTGAGTTCTGTCATGAAGGGGACACCTTTTTTTGTCCATCTTTGTCCTCAACAAGATATAATAGAGTTGTAAACTCTGACTAAAATGGTTAAATTCCAGATGCAGCAAAATGGTTGTTCCTTCCACATTCAATTTTACTGTTGTGCCACCATAATGAACAGTTCCAACTATTGTGTTCAAGGTTCAGCATAATAGTTGTTAAATGCATGATTTACAATGTAAACCAGTCAGTCCTCTCATAAGAGGTAAAGAGGAGAACTGGACATCGCTCAGTTGGCTAGAGACAGACGTGCTCACCCAGCCCACCTGGATTCGAGGCTTAGCTTCTACGGTATCTTCTAAGTAAAATGATACAGGTGCTACGCCTATAGGTCGAGTTTTGCTATGAGAAAAGTCAGAAGTACGAGACTCACCTCAAGTATAATGTTAAGTTGGCAACAATGGTTTTCTATCATCAGTTGGGCCAAGGTGGCTTGCCTGAAATAATGCCCAGCACAGGAAATAAGTCAATGCAACAGAAGAATGGTATTCTAAATTTATTTAATAAAAAAATGTGGCACTTACATCATCAGCACTAGCAGTCATATTTACAAAAGAAGAATCAGACAACCTGCCAAAAAAATCTTTTTATCAGACTAGATATTCAGGAATATTTGCATACATCACAAATTCATGCTAACACCAGTTAGTATGCACATCAGAGCTACCCTAGAGAACCAACTAAACAATTAATTAATGTATGAATAGCACCATGACGAAGAAACCAGACAAGAAATTCAACTATAACTCCGACTCGAAGAAATTAGAAATTTTATTAGGTTGTTTCTTTGATACTTCACTTCACGTGGCATTAACATAAAGTAGAAAAAACAAGGCAAAAAGGAATATTTACTTATGTTTCTCCAACTCTAAAGTTCCAGATGGTTGGTCAACTTTAACTTTGGCTAGTGGGGAGAAAAACTGCACAGAAATATAGCTTATATAAGTACAGTTGAGAGTAAGAATCAACTCGGCACAAACAAGCTAAAGAATTAAAAAACAATCACCTGGTGCATTGAAATAAAGACTATTGAGATGCCTAGGAGAAAGTTAATAGTCAACGTATGTCCCAAAAATGCAGCAGATGCTAGACCAGTAAAAATCGTGGCCACTGTTGATGAGTACTTCTTCAAAATCGTATCTGCAGTATGATTTTAGTTAATAATTCGAAAATATGATATTATGAAAGCATATAAAGAAGTGTGTGTGTACAGAAGTGAGATTATGAAAACAGAGCTAAGGTCGGGTATAAGAGAGTTATATGTGTATATCATCCTTTACCTGCATACTTAAAGAAGAATGAAGAGAGTATTCCTTGAGCAGCATTGTTACAGATGAGAAAAACTGTGGCTCTTGAATGCCCTCGAAGGATATCAAAACTCTCTGGCCCTGCAAACACATGGGGCAAAGTTATATCGTTAATAGCTTGTGCTGGAATAGCCAATAGTTACAAGAAAACATAAGACGTGGCAGGACATTCATGAAATAATTCATTGATGTTCAAACATGTAGCAAAAACAGTTTGCAAGAGCACATGGCTTAAGTTACCGAGTTTCTAACTTATGATATTTCTGTAGGATCTACGATGCTCAAACCATAGTTCACAGCACAAAATGTAGATCAAAATATCAAGCAATAAACAGCCATCTAACTGCATTTGCTCTCCTCGAAGGAAAAATAAAAACCTGAACCATGCGGTTTGTAAAACCTGAAAACTACTTGGAAAATATCATACATAATCCTACTTTCCCAGCCACACCCATACTGAGCTTCAAGTACAACAGTCATAACGCATAAAAACCTTATTTGGTGCCAAAGAAAGTAAGTTTTCATGTAAAATGCTTACCTTGAAATATGACAGTCCCTAGGATGCCAAGGAAGTTAAATATTGCACCATATCCATACAGAAACACATTCTGAAAATTATGTAAAAGAGTCGGTGTGCATTAAGGGAGGAAAATGACAGATGAAAAAGGAAATGGGGAAGTGAATATCGGATATAGGTCTGAACTCTAAGGTGATATAGGTCGAACTGGTAAGCATAAAACGGCATGATAAGGAACCAGTTACCAACTTATTGTTCACAGGCAGAGAACAAATTACGGCATTATGCACATGGACTATAATTATTTGAAAGGGCAGGAAAGCCAAACCTTTAGCTGAAATTACCTGCAGATAGATGCTTGTCTCGAACTGGCTTTTCAAGGCGTACTCATTGTAGACAGAAGCAAACGATGGGACGGTAACCTACAATTCCACATAAATACATTTTAGATGCATGAACCCTGGACCTGTTAATGGTTCAGCCATCTGAAGCAACAGAAATACAGATAAGTATAAAGAGCAAACAGTTATGTACAAACTTACAAATATTAGTGTGTATATGTATGCAATTGCGGTAACTGGAAGACCAAAAGTTTTGGCGCCCTCAGGCATTGAGCGTAGTTGATTCACACTGATTCCAATAAGCAACAGAGCAAGGGCTTCCCACTGATATCCATCAGAAAAGAAAGAGGTGATTTATCAATATCGTAAACAGCGTAGAGTGACAGCGTTTTGCAGAACACATACTTGCGTGCACTACTTCTTACATCTCATTTTTAACAAATTCAGCATTGCAGCTGAAATATCAACTATCATTGGTAGCAACGGATTTAGATTAGGACTACAGAGGTCATGATAAATATAGTCAGAAATTGGGAGGACAAAACTGACAAAAAATGCAACTTTCCTAATGATTTGAACTTCTAGCAGAGTAAATCTAATTTATTTTCCATAAAATAATGAATAGTTTTTCTTTGAAAAAACACCTAAATGGATAAATCCTCAGGTGCACACAGCCGCACAATCAGTATAATAACTGTAATAATTATCCTTAATGAAGATATATAAATAGTTGTAAAAACTCATGCTCACCTGAATTGTAGAAAATTTTCTTCTCATTATAAATTTTAGGAGGACAGCTATGACGAGGACCTGGAGTGTAAGCAACAGGTATGGTGTTAATAATTTTGCGTTTGCAAAACACGGGCAAGCACACATCCGCAGACACCGCATGGTTAAGCATGAGAACATGGAAATACACGAAAAATGAGTACCTTCAGGTTGCCTAGCATCTTCACAGTGGAGGGATTGAAGTATAACTGCATGGTAAGTATAACAGGATTTTGTTTAGACAATGGAAGAATCATGTTCAGCCTCTGTATCTAGGTATGCACACAACACCCGTAAGTATGATACTTGTTACTAAGACCAATGTAGTATTAAAATACCAAAAACTATGGTAAAAAATATTTACATAGAATAATATAAATCAAAGGAAGGCAGCGAAGGCTCCTGTCCACACTCAAAAAATAAATTCTGAAAAAGAAGGTAAATGCATTCAGCTGCACTCCTAATATAATGGTTTTAGTTTCTTCCTTTACAAAATTCTTTTTTCCCTTGTATGCCAAGGAAAAGAAAGAAAGGCATCACTAAAAGACCTATCAGAAATTCATGTAAAGACAAAAGTTCTTGGTAAAATGGTACTAAATTTTTTTCCTGCTGTCTGGCTGATACCTGTTACCAACAAAATTGATTTGAATCCAGCTGGTTGAGCATTCAAATAGATTTGAAATGCTGTAATTAATTAAGAAAAACAAGAGGTTTGATCCTCCCAGTGGAAGGTGGACAAAAGGTGACAACTGATACTCAAGTTTGCTCCCAGAGACTCTTCGTAATAATAAAGTGTATCAATATATACTGTAAGCCATACATATCAAAGGTACCAAAATATTTACTAAAGAAAATTAAAAAAAATTAAGCACACTGAACAAGAAATGGGATTTCAACTGGTTTAATGAAATTTTACCTGCATGGTAAACTTTAGGTAGTTGTTGATGGCATATAGTAGGGCAGGAATAGCTAATAGCACGTTGTTACGGGCTGCCTACACAGGAAATGGATTGACGAGAAACGGTTAGTTGCAATGACTTAAAGTTATAGCATATAATTAATAAATAAATAGGATAAAAGAAAACTGAATGCAAGTCAGTTGGGCATAAATACACCAAACGAGATAAGCATCACTTATTCTAAGGAATTGAAAACAAATAGAAACATCCTACATGCTGTTTAAAATTAGCAGCATAAGTAACATATCTTAATTTTTGTGCATGTTGAGCACCGTCAAGACGTCAACAAAAGAGTGCATGATGTTATATCTTCCGAAAGACAAATCACCTGTACAAAGGTCGAAATTGACAGAAGTGGCTTCTCCCCAACCTTCTGTTTTCTGGACTGTCAAATAGAAGAGCAACATCATTAGGGGGTACCACTTCAAGACAACAGACCAGAACTTGTCGTGTGTTAAGCCATTGCTGCTCTGCTGTCTTGTTTGTCTAATGAAAATGAAATCCTAGTTACTATGACAGTTTGATTGGCCAGTGGCCAACAAACCAAAAAATTATCCATTGCAGGATTGTATACATTCACAAGGGTTGAAAAAAAATAGTAACTGATGAAAGCAGGGGTCAGCAAGAACTAACCTGGATTATGAGCATTATGATAGCAAAGAAAACTTTTGCAACTTCCGTCAAAAAGTTAACGCTGATGGGACTGAACTTAAACTTCCCATCAACCTTGCACATAAAGACTAGGATAGGCTGCAGAGCAAATTAAATAATTAGCAGGGATGCAAATTGCAATCAGATAGATGCTACATTTTTGCTATCTGTTGTCCAGAACTCGATGTTAAAAATGTACATGAAGTCATAGGTATATTGAGCATTTACTTCAGGTAGAAAGTTACCAGATCTGCCATAAGTCTTTTTGAAAAATGATGATCATGTATTTTTTTTAAGGGAAAGAATGGCTGAATCTGATGGCAAGACTAGTGAATGAAATCAACAGATGTCTACCATGTTTAGCAAAATTGGAAAAATGCACCACATTGGGCACAAGCAAACCTAAGGTATTGCATGTATCTTCTTTTAAGTTTTAACCCATTATCTACCAGACAAAAAAGTATCAGAACAAGCACATAACATGAATTTAGATACCTATTATTGTGTTACATTTTTCAGTAAAATTATGTCAAATTCAATCCTATCCAAACAGGCATTGTGTGGACATGAAGTTAAACATCTGCATCGAGATTGAAATACCTGGAGGCCGACCAAGACGCAGTCCCCGGACACAAGAAGGAAGGTGAGCACACGCTGTTTGGACGATATCTTGCTCTTGTGCTTGTCATATGCTCTTGATATGCTCCTGGGGCTCGGCGCCACCACCTGGGAGCGGCAGACGCTGCATTCCAGCGCCCCATTCCTCTGCATCTTCTCTAACCAAACAGACCCAGCAGCACCACGAACAGCACCGGCCAGAGATATTTATTACTCTATAGCCGTGACATGTAAATGATCCCCTGCACACACCTGTGTCCAGGCACCTAAAATTTAAAACGAGCAAACTAATCAATGTAACTCGATTAACAGGTAGAAGCTGTTTCGCGGATTCATGCATAGCAGCGCAGAAAATAAAATTTAACAAAAATTGCATTGATGTGAACATAAAAACATATAGCAACTCTCGAAGTCCGATATAGTCCCCCGTCAGCAGCTAGCTAATCCATGACAGATCGCAAGACCCCTAAAAATCACGCAACACAGCTAAGTCACTATTACCCGCGAAAAAAAAGAGTCACGATCAAATGCAGAGCAACCGCGTGCTGCTACCTACGCCACTGGATCACAGGACCGGGCTACCCGAAACAGCTTCGAAGGTCGCAGAAATGAGTCGAGAGGACGAATAGATTCAACGAACGCGTGCCCGCGACTGTACCTCGGGGGAGGCGGGATCTCGTGGATCTATCCCGGCCTGAGCGCCGGGCACGGGGCGAATCTGGACTACCGGCTCGGCGCGGTCGGGCTGGTTCGGCTCCGCTCCGGCACACGCAAGAGCGTCCAGTGGATCGGGAGCCCGGTGGCGCTGCGAGATCTCGGGTTTGGGCGGGGCTGGAGCCTGGAGGGAAGAGGGAAGGGAGGTGTGAGCGCGGAGGTGGAGCCGTGGACGGTGAGGGTGGTGGTGATGGCAGAGGAGGAGCGAAGTGAAGGCGGGTGCGCGGCGGGTTCCGTTTATTTATTCGCAATTTGTTTGTTTTTGGTCGCCTTCCTCTACGTTGGAGGAAGAAATGCTAAAAGGTCCCCGGATTTTACATCTTCCTTACACCATCCCTCCGTTTCGAATTATAAGATGTTCAGGGCTCTTGGATTGTTGGTTAGATTTACGGAAAAATATTTCCCTCCCGCTCGTCGTAATTTTAGGAGGGCCTTACCAGGTCCATGCGGAAATCCCGTCGTTTTGCCTAATAAACGACATTCCAATCGGGGCCTTAGTCTTATCTGAATCATATGTATCTAGAATCATTTAAATATGTTGGTTAACGCATTTTAGTACGTACGTAAACAACATTGAAATATCCAATACATATTATAATTCGGAATGAGGGAGTAGCTATTAACCTGATTTTCTATGTCTCGTGTGTCGGCACCTATATCTGAAATACATTTTTTTCAACATGTAAAAAAATCATAATAATAACATGATATTTTGACCGTAACAATTTTCCATTCTCGCTTATGCCACATATGGTCATATTTTATTACGAACTTTTGCAATCATAGTTTTTATAGTCCCTCATTTTTTAACTCAAAGAAGATTATGACATTCTTTCTGGACGGAGAAAACATGATGTATAGCGTCGAATGCACCTACTAGCGAACCACTACTACCTAAACCAATTCATTAGATTGTGCATCTTCTGACATCTTAACCAGCTTCACTATATGAAAACATAAATCTGAAAAGGGTAAAATTAATAAGTATCTATATGGTGCGAACGCAAGATGAGATTTATCTATCATCTCCCATTTTTTTGGTATCCGCAAATAATCCGCTTCCATCTCACCTTCATCTCTTCATTTCAAATCCAATCGTGTTGGGCATGGATAGGGATGGAGAGGAATGTCAAAGGAAGAGACTGTGCTAGGTAAAAGATGACTTCACACAAAATGTTTGGTAAATTTGGCAAACGATTTGGTTTGTGGCAAACTATAGTCATCATGCATGCTAAACGCATATCTACGGAGATCCATTAGGAACGGAGTAAATCCTCGATGTCGTATGAAAGAATCATACGAACTGCTGAAAAATCAATGGGCTAGCTGGGTAGACTGATGAAATTATGGACGAAACAAATCGATGCAGGGTTCATCTCTATTTCACTATTTTGCGCCATACTCCATGTGTAACACAATAAGGGTTTGTGTTGGATGGCAGGATTGAGAAATAGGAAAACATAGAAACCCAAGAGTTTTGCCGTGCAAAACAAACAATTGTTAACATAGAGAAACTACATGAAAAGTATCTCGGCTCTATGCGATTGAGTCTTCCTAAGAGGTCGGAGTAGTTATACAATTTTCTATGAAACTTACTCGTAGGAATTCAATCCCTGGAAAGTTTGGTACCACTTTACTTTTTATCCAAACACATTACATAGGAGAAAAGTTATATGAGTTAAAATCGTAGAAAAACATAAATTCTAACATTAGGCATGTGCCCGCACGTTACTCCAAATATGAATTATCCGAGGTAGAAAAATGCAAAAGAGAAGCACGCACATTTGCAACGTGCGTTGTCCTAGCATTGACGTCTCTCTGGATCCAGGCGAGTCGGGTACCCTGTCACCTTTCGCGTCAGGTTCCACAGAGAAGTGTAGCTGCAGGCTTCTTCTCTGACTTCTTTCCTTCTCCTGCTTTCCTTTTGCAGCACGTTGCCAGCAAATGCTGTTCCCAAGATTTTCCATGAATGTTAGGTCCGAGACCATGCACACTAGCGGTGCTACTACTAGTAGCAGTACTACGTACAGTACGTAGGGATATACTTTATTTTCCATGAATGTTAGGTCCGAGACCATGCACACTAGCGGTGCTACTACTAGTAGCAGTACTACGTACAGTACGTAGGGATATTCTAAAGTATATCCCCGTTTCTATTTGTCTTCTTTGAGATGAAACTATCACACACACTACCAAACGATTGCCATCTAAGGATGCACAAACGGGACTCGTTTGTCCCACTTTTTATACATTTTATGCATAGCTAGTACAAAAATTTGATCTAAAAATTTGTACTAACTATGCACAAAATGCACAAAAAGTGGGACAAACGGGTCTCGTTTTCGCATCCCTATTGCCATGTAATTTGGATCGAGAGCTCATCCACTACGTCGCTTGGATTTGATTTTCTTGGAATTAGCGAAGATTTTGTCTACTTTTTTCAATAAAGGTAATACATTAATTCAGTGAATATTAACTACATCCAATCTTTGCAACAACTCAATATCACAAACTATTCGAGAAATCGAGTGTGCACGCAACCAAAATACCTAGTCTAAAAACATACCGACTAAGAGAAGGTTCTTCAAACATAATGCCTTGAAGAAGGTAATGATACACAAATGTTGTCGTTTCTAAATCCAATCAAGTACTGGATCATGAGTTTACATCCTACGAGTACGACTGAGAAGAAATCATTCAGTGACTTAAGTAAGGTAAAAATATAGAAACAATGTCATTGCTATGTTAATTAGATCAAGATTTTTACCCCGGGGCTCCAATCTCGGTGCTAAAATAGCACCACCAAAAGTCAACCACAATGTGTTGTATCATCCACTTGACCATCAATTTCATTCTCTCTAGGATTGACATTGCCAAACACAAACATACGCCGATACTCATATATGAGCCGTCCTATACCACTCACAACGAACATGCACAAGCGTCGTTGCAAAATCAAAATATTGACCAGAGGGGGCTGAATGTGCTTTTTTTAAACAATTGAGAGTTTTTCTTGAAACAATGCGGAAATAAACTGCTTTTGTAGCTATAAAACACAAATTGTAAATGTACTATGCTCAACTGAGTGGACCAATAATAACTTAAGTTAAACAAGATGAGACAAGATATAACGCAAGTGATAAGCAACATATAAGAAGATATATAACTTCAAGCATAAAGGTTATCATAAGGAGCTAACTCGGGTTTAAAGCTAATCAGAGACACGCCGACGCAGATGTATCCCGATGTTCACTTATCACGAAGGACCCATTAACACTACGGAAGCTCACCTTATTCTCGGAACCACCTCCATCAAGTTAGGGCTTCTACTCTTATGGTTAGCTTTTGCTCCATCCTAGAGTAGTAAAGATCTCCACAAATCCCACGAAGTGAAACCCGATGCATGTAAAATGCATACATGAACTTTGCATTATTTCTACTTATATTCCAGTCATATTTGCATCATATAAGGGTTATATCACTGTTTTATAATGATTTTGGGAATATTTGACATGTTTCCTATTTTTATGGAATTAACCCTGCGCAGGCAGAAAACCCTATTTCTTTCCTTTTATGTTTCAGGGACCCAAACGACGTCCAAATCACCTGCAAATTTACGGGCGTCAATATTTGGAAGGAAGAAGACTTGTGGGCGAAGGAAGCGAACAAACGGAGCCACGAGGGCCAAAAGGAGTAGGCCCACGCGGCCCATGTACCTGGCTGCGTGGGACCCCCCATCTTGGGCCTCGGAGCTCCGCTGCCGTCGATCTTTCCTCCACCGACTCCGTTTTGACCTAAAAACGCCTATAAAAATTATCCCCCGACGTTCTCTGGAAGGAGCGCCGCAGAAACACAGAAACACCGAAACAGAGACCTGGAGTTGCAGATCGGAGGGGGAAAACTCCGGCGGGGCGCTGCCGGCGTGGTCTCCATCTTCTCCAACGACTTCTCCACCGTCTCCATGATGAAGAGGGAGTAGTCCACCTCTGGACTATGGGTTTGTGGAAGTAACTTATGTATCTCTCTCTCTCTCGAGCTTCACTAATTAGTACCGTATGAGCTGCTGAACATGATTACGGTCATCTATGTAATACCTTTGTGGTGGATCTTTTTATGAGTTAATATATGTTTGAGATTGCAATGGTTTTGTTTCAGTTGTGAAAGTAGATGCATATTATGTACCCCGTTCTTATTTACTTGTTATGATCAAGCATGTTTATGAGAGCGTGTGAGGGGGAGCGTGTGCATTAGTTGGAGTAACGGGGGGTGGCTAGTGCGGTGAACGTGAGAGAAAGTTCCGCGATCCACTTGGGTGTTTTACCTTACTTTGTTACCTCACTAGGGATAAAAAGAAATACCATGATACCGGAGATGTGGGTGTGACCATTGCCACTACTCCATGACTAGATCTAGCATGTTCTTATTTTAACTTCATGTCATGATACTTATTGCTATACTCTGAGTTATCTTAATTATCGAGGTGTTATGATTTAGTTCGCATCTTGGTGGAGTATAAGAGAGACTAATAACCAAAAGGTCTCTATGTTAGGACGTGATGCCCATATAATTATAACTTGTCATTAAACTGTTGTGTTGCAATCTCATATGTCAACTCTAGTGTTCCATTGTCTACCACATTATTAAAGAGAGAGTGCATTTGTGAAACCATGAACCCCGGTCCATTTTTAATCATAAGAAACACCTTTCCAACCACTTTTACCACTTTTCCATTTTCTGCCATTATTAAATCCGAAAATACAAAAACACTTTTACATCTTGCCTTCATCATAAAAAACCCAAAAATATCATTTATCATTGCTACCACCATCCTTGCATATTTATTTGCCACCATTGCATGTTTATTTCTTGTTTGCATTGCATATTATCTTGATATCATTCTAACACCTTGTGCTTGACAACCACTAGGTGAGGTTGAGGACCAAAACTTTTACTTTGTTTTGTAGGTAACCAAAAGAAGGATAGGAAGATAAATCTTCACTACTGATTCCCCGAGAGTTCGATATTAAACCCTCGAGTCACCCTCGTGGGGAAAACACGTCTTCCACTTACTACACACCCTGCACTTGGAGTCTCAACCTAACCCATTTACTTTTCACGCAGGTACCACGCGAAGGGGCTAGCAACTGTTTTCTGGCGCCATTGTGGGGTAACTACGTGAAGGGCCATCAAGACTGTTTTCTGGCGCCGTTGCCGGGGAATCATTGCTGAAAGGTTTATCCAAGGATATCTCACCAAGTCAACTTCATCACCAACTTGTGCTAACACCTAAGCTTGGGGAGGTTGCACCTACGTGAGCATCATCTTATCAATCTTTACCTTCAAAGCAATTTATTTTGTTTTGTCATTGTCTTGCATTTGTTATTTCGGTTTGCATATTTATTTTCAGTTTTGCATAAAAAATTAAAAACACATAAAAACTTGCAACAATGGGAGATAGAACTAAGTTGTGTGATTACACAAACACTCCATAAGGAAACTTGAAAGCTGAATTTTATTTACTGCTTTATCTCATTGTTACTATGGCACTTAATCGTGCCTCGCTGCATCTTGCTTTATATGAAAGTACTTATGCTATTGCTCCTAAAGCTGTTGAAACTACTGTGTCTGAGGTACCTAAAGTGGGATTTAAAATTCCCATTGGTCATGTTAAAAGTATTATGAAAGATCCATTTACAGGGGATGGAACTAAGTTTGCACGTGAACACGTGGAGACAATTGAAGACATATGTGGTTTATTTAGGCTTCCTGGTATTTCTGATGATCAGGTGAAAAGGAAGTTATTATATTTGTCTTTATCTGGTAATGCTCGTATTTGGTTGAGGTTTTTGGATGAAGAAGTCACTATTGAATGGAGTATTTTGAGGGAGGATTTTCTTAAATATTTTACTCCTAAAGAAGCTTATGAAAACCCATGTTATGATGAAGCTAATAATGCTCCTTTACTTTTCAATGCTACTAGTGAACTTACTGATGATAATGAGGAGTGTTGCTTAAATATGCTATATGATAATGCTTTAGATGATGGTCATATGCTTATTGATAATCCTCCATGTTTAGTTGTTACTAATTTATGCGAGGATAAAAATTATATACTTGCTGTTTGTGATAGTGCTCTTACTCATGAGAGTCCTACTTTGTTTTTGAACTCTCCTAATCACACCATAGAGGAGAAATTTGCTTATGTTGAGAAATACTTATGTGGTTTGTGTCACGCCCCAATTTTGGGAAGCCAGAAAATCACGGTTGTTAGATAGCCAAAAATCAGGGGCAACAAAAACTTTTTGAAGTTGCTCCATTGATGCTTGTGCTTCACTCCCCTTTTTGCTTTGTTTGACTTTGGGTACCTTGTTGGTTGTGATTGTTAACACCTAATAGTAACCTTGTGAGCACAACCTACTTAAACCCTACCTCTTGGTGATCATGTCATGACAAGAAAAATATTCCATATTGAAAGTGCATGTGTTGCCCCATGCGTGGTTTTGGTAATTAATGACAATCCTTATGGACTAATGTTTGCTTTGAGATATACTTGTAGATCTTGTCCATAGGCAAATATTGGAGTTCATGTGTTGGACTCTAGAAGATTACATGATGACCAAGGTTCCATCCAAGGGTTTATATGAAGAATGGTCATGAGAATAGTTGAGCTTATTGCAAGCATGGCTTGGAAAAGAAGATTGAGTGAACTTCATGTTTATCTCCAAGCCATCATCTATATCAAGAGAAGAATATGAAGCGCAAGTGGATTCATGAAGACGGAGCTTAGCGAGGCTCTCCCATAATGGAGTATGGGGGAGCATTTGGAGATGTCTTCATCAAGCATGTGCTAGCAAGCGCAAATCAAGAAAAGTGGTCCACTTGAAGAGATCAAGATCGTAATCATCGAGCTCAAGTGGAATGCGCAAGGCAAAGGTATGATCTTGATAGTGTTTCTATTTTACTGGTCTCATCGTGTGGGAGACCGGGTTATAGGATAGTTGCCGTACTATCAAGAGGGGCTCTCAAGTGAGTAACTTGATCGCATCTTTGTGGAGAGCTCAAACCTTTGCATACTTGGCATTATCATCTTTCTTGGTTCTTATTTGGCTTTTATCCATGTGAGAATTTAGAGCTTGTGTTCATCTCCATACCAAGCTCTAGTTCATCAAAAAATGGATTTCATTTGAATATCTTGTGATGTTTTTGATGTTGGAGGTTTTACCGGTTCGTCTTTTGTAGAGAGGTCAAACTCTCCTCTTGTGGTTTCCTCCTCACATGATGGACTATGATGTGTATATACATAATCTTGTAGAGCTTGTGAGTATCTTCTAACAAGCCCAAGATCATAGAAAACGGAGTCCGGATGAGAAACATATTGCGGTTTTGGTTTGGAGGTTTAATCGGTTATTCTTTTATCGAGAGGTCTAACCTTTCCCCATTTGGTTTTATCCTCCATTGTTGGACTATGATGTTTCTCTGCATGATCTTGTAAAGCTCTTCGTTACGATTCCAACGAGCCAAAGATCATCGAAAACGGAGTTCGGATGCTCAAGATATCGTCGTTTTTGTTTGGGTGTTTTCTGCAGTTTTCAGTCCAGCGGTAGTACCGCCCGGGTACCGCTGGGAGTCCAGTACCGTGCGCGTTTTGAGCGCCTGAAATCACCCGGAGCGGTAGTACCGCTGCCGGGGCGGTAGTACCGCTGCCTGGAGCCCGTTTTGAGCCTGTTTCTCTGTTCTAACTCCCCAGGGGGCGGTAGTACCGCTGGGCTAGCGGTAGTACCGCTCCTGGACGCGTTTTTCAGGTAACGGTTGGATTTTGGAGGTCCTATTTAAGGGGACCTTCTTCCCCAATGCCCCCAAGCTCTTTAGCACGAAAAAGCCCCCCGTTGTTGACCTTCTTGAGCTTGGATTTCTCTCTATTCCTCCATGATTCTTGCCTCAAATTAGAAGGAAAGAGAGAGGAGATCTAGATCCACCTTTTCACCAATCATTCTCTCCTCTAAGTGAGGGGAAGCCTTTGGATCTAGATCTTGGAGGGATTTGGTGTTCTTCCTTTGTTCTTCCTCTCCTCTCCCCCATAAGCATTAGTTGCTTGTGGTGGGATTTGAGAGTGAAGGACTTGAGCACTTCTTGTACTCTTGCCTTTGCTTTTGTGCATCGGTTTGCTCTCTCCACGAGGATTCGTGGAAGTGAAGTTTGTGAGCTTGTTACTCTTGGGTCGTTGGACCCTAGACGGTGTTCTTGTGACCTTTTGTGGTCAAGGCCTTTTGTGGCTAGTTGGGACCTTTTGTGGTCCACTTGGGAGCTCCCAATCCTTTTGTGGGTTGTGCCTCAAGATTGTTGTAAGGGACTCGATTTCCGCCCAAAAGGAAATCAATAGTGGAAGGTGAACCGAGCTTTTGTGCGAGGTTCATCGGAGAATAGGGTGAGGCCTTTTGTGGCATCTTGAGTTTGATACTCACACCCCTCCAACGAGACGTACTCCCCTAAAAAGGAGGAACTCGGGAATACATCGTCGTCTCCGCGTGCCTCGGTTATTTCTATACCCGAGCTCTTTACTTATGCACTTTACATTGTGATAGCCTTCGAGCTTGAAGTATTATATCTTGCTATCACCTTGTTACTTGTCTTGCTTAGCATAAGTTGTTGGTGCACATAGGTGAACCTAGTTTATTTAGGTTGTGTGCTTGATAATTTAAACACCTAGTTTTATTCCGCATTTATCAAGCCTAAACCGGAAAAGTTTTTAAATCGCCTATTCACCCCCCTCTAGGCGACATCCTTGTCCTTTCAATTGGTATCAGAGCCTGGGCTCTCTTTTTGGGCTTTACCGCCTAGAGAGTAAAGATGTCGTTTAGAGAATTAGTGCACGATCCCACTTTATATTCGATGGCACAAATTATGATGTTTGGAAAATTCGCATGCTTAATCTTTTTAGGGCCATGGGTCCAAATTATATTGAGAGATTGTAGATGTGGGTTTTTCTCCTCCAAAGGATTCCCAAGAATTATCTTTAGAGGATGAGAAAAACTCTCATCTCGATACTCAAGTATCTAATGGTCTCATTTGTGTTTTGAGCGATGTAGTTCTTGCTCAATCATGCCTTTCCGGAACGCTCATGAGCTTTGGACCAAGCTTCAAGATAAATATGAAGTGTCCAACATTATTGAGGATGATTGTCTCCTTCCACCTCCGGCCGTGATGAGTTCACACTTCTTCCACTCCACCAACATGTGATTTGTCACAAGGTAATGACATGGTGAGTGGTGATAGAAATTGCATTGTTGATGGTGTATCTACTATTGACTATACTTCATCTCTATCTCATTGCAATGTTCTATCTTTGGACTTAAACACTTCTAGCACTCAAATGTCTTACATGCTAGTGTTGATAGTCCTTGCATATCATGTAATAGTTGTTTAACTAAATCTCATGATGATATGTTTCATATGTCTTGTTGTCATGAAAACAATATTTCCATTCCTCTAGTACTTGTGGCTAACAATGTAGAGGAAACCCAACATTTGTTGGAACAAGACATGGATCTCAATGGTGCTTCAAGCTATTCTTCATCATCATCACCCATTACACACTTTGCCTTATGGCTAAGGATTCAAAGGTATCTCCACCTTTGGAACCCTCTACTTCTTATGATGAGGATGAGATTATTATGGATTAAAAGAGATGATATTGACTCCTTAAAGGAAAAGAGTGAGATGGTTTTTGGTGCTCTCCCTAATGATAGTAAAGCTTGCTCTTATTTGTGTGAAATTTTGACTTTGCTATTAAGTGCAAGGAAATCATTGAAGAAAAGGGAAGGATCGAAAGAGAGGATGCTATGGAAAAAGCATCCTTAGAAAATGCTCTTGAGGAAGAGCATGAGCTTCGAGTGTCTCTTGAGGAGAAACTTGAATCTCTTGATGAAACAAATGATCTATTTTGCTAAAATCATTAAGGAAAGAGATCATGCTATTGCTAAATATAAAGTGCTTAAAAAGGAAAAGTTGAATTTGGTGTTGGCAATGCTAGACTAATTGAGGATATAGAGAGACTTGACAAAGCTCATAAGGCTTTGGAAAGTGAACACTCTCTCCTTACCAAGTCTCATGATCAACTCCAAACTCAACTATCTAAAAATGATGTGCCTAGTTCCTCTACTCTCTCATGTGATCATGCTAATATTATTGAGGAAAATGCTAGGTTGAATGATGAGCTTGCCAAGTTGTCTTCTTCCATTTCTAATTAATGATGCTTGTGCTACTAACTCCACTTCTCGTGAAGCATCTATTTTGAAGGAGAATGTTGAGCTAAGGGCTCAACTTGAGTTGCTAACTAGCAAGTATGGGAAATTGGAAGAAAGTCATGAAAAGCTCTCTAGCTCTAATGAGGATCTTCTAGCATCCCATGCTAGCTAAAGTTAGCTCATGAGGCTATTACAAAGGTAACATCTTGTGAGCCTCATGTGGACAATGGCACAATTCTTCTCTAATGCTATATTGTCTTGTGCTAGTCCTAGTGATTCATCCACTCACAATGTTGCTAATCTTGTGATGAATTACTTTCCATGCCTTGTTGCTCTAACAATGAAGCTTCTACTTCCTCTAGTATTTGTGTTGATTCTAACCATGTAGAGGAATTAAAAGAGCTCAAGGCCCAAGTCACTTCTTTGAAGAAAGACTTGGAAAAGCGTCATGTGGGGATTCTACACTTGACAATATGTTGAGTGTTCAAAGACGCCCCAATGACAAGAGTGGACTTGGATTCAACTCCAATAACAAGAACAAGTCCAAGTATAACAAGAAGAAAAGGGCCAAGAACAAGTTAAAGATTCGGCCAAGATTGTTTGCTTCAAGTGCAAAGTTGAAGGGCACCATGTTAGATCTTGCCCTTTGAAGAAGAAGTCCCTTAGTGAGAAGCAACAAGGGAAGAGGCCTCAAGCTCAAACTCAAGTCCTCAAGTTGAAGAACGGTCTCTTCCCAAGAAGAATCAAGCTATTCCTCCTCAAGTGAGATTTCAACTAAGAAGAAGGGAAAGCCAATGTTGCTACTTATGCCGTGAGAAGGGCCACTTTGCTTCTTCATGCACTAATGGTACCTTATCCAACCCCATTATAATTGATGATATTTATTCTCTTCGGAAGGATAAGGTTGGCAATGTGTTTGCCAAATATGTTGGTACTCAAAGTGGTGTCAAGAAAAGAACCATTTGGGTTGCCAAGCCTATTGTGACTAACCTCTTAGGACCCAACTTGGTTGGGGACCAACAAGCTAAAACTTGATCAATAGGTGTTGTTGGAGGGCATTGGAGACTTGGCTACATTATGAAGAATTAAGGGATCTTCATCAATTATATTCTCTCAAGTCAAGTCATTTGGATTATATTGTTCTATCTCATATCCAATGTTCCTCCTTGCGGTAACTTGTGCTTATATCATTTATACATTGAAAGTTGCTTGCACCCTTGCATGTGTTTGGTTTTGTACCTTGCTAGTGTTTGTATGTGTTGTGCTCTCTACTTACTTATCTTGAGAAATCAAGTATGTGTATGTTGGTTTGCACACCACTTACTTGTTTTGAGCCTTATTGATTTTATTTGATATCTTATCGTGTTGGCTCTTCTTGAGAGACTAATAGACTATCCCATTTTGGGTGAGTGATGCGCTTTGTGCACTTCACAATCCTAAAAATGTGTTTACATGAGGAATACCACTTAGTGATGATACATATATATTCTCTATGTGGTATGTCATTCTCATGAGAAATTCAAATTCTATAATGTCCATTAATTTCTCGAGTTGGTTTTGTTTGCCTCTTGTATTAAAATAAATGGGTTATCACATTATGGGGGAGTAATAAGCTATGTGCATATTACGAGCCTAGAAAATGTGAACATGTGAGGTTTTGCCACCTAGAATTGATGTTGTCAATTATCTTGTTCTTATGTGGCATGTTTCTCAAACAAGTTCCCGTTTGCTTAAATGCTTTTTGCACCTCACCGTTGGATCTTGTTTGTGATGGAAGTTCTTGATATGGCTTTCCCTAAATATGTTCTCATATATCTTTTTGGGAAACCAATTGCTTCAAGCTACTCTTTGGAGTTGCTTTGCATGATCGCGTGAATATTTGAAGCTATCAAGAATATCTATCTATCTAAGCATGGCTTTTAATTCCTATCCTTTGCCATATGCTTATGTTTTGTGAATATGATCTTGAATATATCTTTGCAATCCACCACCGAGAAATATCTCCATATATTACTTGTCTTGACAAGTGATAATCATATTTGTGGTAAATATATTGATCATATTCACTTTGGCTCTTGCTTTAAATTGCCTTATTTGATTGCCAAGGATTTGCTTTGATCTAACTCTCATTTGTCTTCCTTGTATCTTTTGGATCCTTGTTGCTTTACTCAAAATTTATTTTGTGCTCTCTTGGTTGGGAAAAGCAATGATCCAATTCTTGTGCATTGACATTCAAAAGTCATACTTCTTGTTAATGCACTATTCTTTGGGAAGCTATCCTACTTTGAGTAAAACACCGTTCTTTAAATTGGTATTGCAATTTCTTGCCTTTCTTGAACATGACTAGTGTTTGAATAATATATATATATGGAGAGTGATGATCTCATGTGTGTGCATTTTGTATTCAAATGCAAAATCATAAATAATGCACACATCTTGAGGGAGCAATCCTATATGCTTTTTGAACATTAGTTGTCTTCGTTTGATATTTGATCCCGATGACGTGTCTCCTTGGAAGACAAACATTTTTCGTCTTGGTACTTTGTGCCATCATGAAAAGTGTAGAGGGTTTGGTTTATTCCTTGATGGTATTTTCATCAATTTGGTATCTTGATTTCATTGGTATCTTTTCAAAGTGGTATCTTCAATCATGTGTTGATTTGGATCTTTGATATATTTGGGCAATTTTTTTCTTGTCACACTTGTGTGTGCTTTGTTGGTTTATTGGTGTTTTGTCCAAATTGTATCTCGTTTGGTTCTTGAAAGTCTTGTGCATGCATATTTATTATATGTATATCTTATGGCATGCTTACTTTCATTGATCCAATATATAGGATAAACTCCATCAAATCCTAAATGGCTAAGATGTGCATGAAATTCAATTTCATATCAATATGCACATATTTATGTGGAGTTTGTCCTATGTATTGTAGTTGCTCTAACTACTTGGACCCAATGAGTTTGGGTACCATTTTGTACTTGAATTTGTTTTAGGTACATTGGAGATGCATTGGAAGCTTGTCTCATTTACAAGGAAGGTGTTATCACCATGTGCTTATTGGAGCAAGCTCGGATGATTGTGAACTCTTATCTTCTACATCAACAATGCTATCTCGGTAACAAGTATCTACCTCATGCATACATTTCTAGCTTTCAACCTTGTGTAGGTTGTATCTTGGCATGGATTTCCTTTGTGCGATACTTGTTATCTTTCTCGGAGCATCCCGTTTATCACCTTATCCCTTGTGGATACTTTTGATGCTATGATGAGTGTGTGTTGGAAGTTCATCTATATTCCTTTAAGATAAAATTGGGCTTTGTGCTATGCTTTTAAGCAAAGATCTTATTGGTATATATATGACTTCCCTTGGATATCATGTTCTCTAGCTTTGTACCTATTTTGTGTGTACATGTTTATTTGTGGACTTATATCTTCGTGATTGGTGTCTACTTAGAAACTTATACACATGAGAATAGTTACATCTTTAATTGGTATTCCAATTCTTTAGTGACCACCCTTTATTCCTTTTTGATTCTTTGGTGGTTTCTAATTGGCACAAGCTTTGTTTTTATTTGTTATGCTTTTGCATCTTAATAAGCTTGTGGACCTATTTGCTAGATGTTTCTTGGTTTGTGTTCAAAATTTCTAGGAGGGAGTGAGGATTCCATGTTGTGCTCACCATATTAAATTGCAAATCCTACCTTGTGCACGTTCCCTCTTGATTTTTAGAACACCTTTTTCGGATCTTTTTGATTGCTTGCTTCTTTCGTCGAAGTATCTTTCTCTTTGATATTCTTTTGCAATTTTTGGATCCTCGATATAGTTTGATCTCCCTCCATCTATTCGTCATTGGATATGTGCATTTGATTTCACTCATATCATGAGAAATGCACACATTATGGGGGAGTTCTTATCATATTGGCCTTCTTGATTTTTCACCCATTTCGGCAATGGATGCCAATGGGGGAGAAGTTTAGAGGGTTTAAGGGATTTGGTTTTATGCTTTAGTTTCGTTCTTAAGCATTTGCCTTCCTTGCTCTTTGTGTGCATGGTTGCTTAATTCATTATATAAACCCTCGTAAAAGGGATTGTCATCAATTACCAAAATGGGGGAGATTGAAAGTGCATGTGTTGCCCCATGCGTGGTTTTGGTAATTAATGACAATCCTTATGGACTAATGTTTGCTTTGAGATATACTTGTAGATCTTGTCCATAGGCAAATATTGGAGTTCATGTGTTGGACTCTAGAAGATTACATGATGACCAAGGTTCCATCCAAGGGTTTATATGAAGAATGGTCATGAGAATAGTTGAGCTTATTGCAAGCATGGCTTGGAAAAGAAGATTGAGTGAACTTCATGTTTATCTCCAAGCCATCATCTATATCAAGAGAAGAATATGAAGCGCAAGTGGATTCATGAAGATGGAGCTTAGCGAGGCTCTCCCATAATGGAGTATGGGGGAGCATTTGGAGATGTCTTCATCAAGCATGTGCTAGCAAGCGCAAATCAAGAAAAGTGGTCCACTTGAAGAGATCAAGATCGTAATCATCGAGCTCAAGTGGAATGCGCAAGGCAAAGGTATGATCTTGATAGGTTTCTATTTTACTGGTCTCATCGTGTGGGAGACCGGGTTATAGGATAGTTGCCGTACTATCAAGAGGGGCTCTCAAGTGAGTAACTTGATCGCATCTTTGTGGAGAGCTCAAACCTTTGCATACTTGGCATTATCATCTTTCTTGGTTCTTATTTGGCTTTTATCCATGTGAGAATTTAGAGCTTGTGTTCATCTCCATACCAAGCTCTAGTTCATCAAAAACGGATTTCATTTGAATATCTTGTGATGTTTTTGATGTTGGAGGTTTTACCGGTTCGTCTTTTGTAGAGAGGTCAAACTCTCCTCTTGTGGTTTCCTCCTCACATGATGGACTATGATGTGTATATGCATAATCTTGTAGAGCTTGTGAGTATCTTCTAACAAGCCCAAGATCATAGAAAACGGAGTCCGGATGAGAAACATATTGCGGTTTTGGTTTGGAGGTTTAATCGGTTATTCTTTTATCGAGAGGTCTAACCTTTCCCCATTTGGTTTTATCCTCCATTGTTGGACTATGATGTTTCTCTGCATGATCTTGTAAAGCTCTTCGTTACGATTCCAACGAGCCAAAGATCATCGAAAACGGAGTTCGGATGCTCAAGATATCGTCGTTTTCGTTTGGGTGTTTTCTGCAGTTTTCAGTCCAGCGGTAGTACCGCCCGGGTACCGCTGGGTACCGCTGGGAGTCCAGTACCGTGCGTGTTTTGAGCGCCTGAAATCACCCGGAGCGGTAGTACCGCTGCCGGGGCGGTAGTACCGCTGCCTGGAGCCCGTTTTGAGCCCGTTTCTCTGTTCTAACTCCCCAGGGGGCGGTAGTACCGCTGGGCTAGCGGTAGTACCGCTCCTGGACGCGTTTTTCATGTAACGGTTGGATTTTGGAGGTCCTATTTAAGGGGACCTTCTTCCCCAGTGCCCCCAAGCTCTTTAGCACGAAAAAGCCCCCCATTGTTGACCTTCTTGAGCTTGGATTTCTCTCTATTCCTTCATGATTCTTGCCTCAAATTAGAAGGAAAGAGAGAGGAGATCTAGATCCACCTTTCCACCAATCATTCTCTCCTCTAAGTGAGGGAAGCCTTTGGATCTAGATCTTGGAGGGATTTGGTGTTCTACCTTTGTTCTTCCTCTCCTCTCCCCCATAAGCATTAGTTGCTTGTGGTGAGATTTGAGAGTGAAGGACTTGAGCACTTCTTGTGTTCTTGCCTTTGCTTTTGTGCATCGGTTTGCTCTCTCCACGAGGATTCGTGGAAGTGAAGTTTGTGAGCTTGTTACTCTTGGGTCGTTGGACCCTAGACGGTGTTCTTGTGACCTTTTATGGTCAAGGCCTTTTGTGGCTAGTTGGGACCTTTTGTGGTCCACTTGGGAGCTCCCAATCCTTTTGTGGGTTGTGCCTCAAGATTGTTGTAAGGGACTCGATTTCCGCCTAAAAGGAAATCAATAGTGGAAGGTGAACCGAGCTTTTGTGTGAGGTTCATCGGAGAATAGGGTGAGGCCTTTTGTGGCATCTTGAGTTTGATACTCACACCCCTCCAACGAGACGTACTCCCCTAAAAAAGGAGGAACTCGGGAATACATCGTCGTCTCCGCGTGCCTCGGTTATTTCTATACCCGAGCTCTTTACTTATGCACTTTACATTGTGATAGCCTTCGAGCTTGAAGTATTATATCTTGCTATCACCTTGTTACTTGTCTTGCTTAGCATAAGTTGTTGGTGCACATAGGTGAACCTAGTTTATTTAGGTTGTGTGCTTGATAATTTAAACACCTAGTTTTATTCCGCATTTATCAAGCCTAAACCGGAAAAGTTTTTAAATCGCCTTTTCACCCCCCCTCTAGGCGACATCCTTGTCCTTTCACATATATCTTCTCCTATCTTATTTGTGGCCAAAATCTTTTTCAAAGATGCTTTGATTTTATCAACTACCCAAAGGCCTAAGATTTGAGAAAGTAAAGTATTTGCATAAGTACTTGTTTATAAAACTATGGAGATCTATCTAATCTCTCCTGCCTATTTCCAAACTTTGTTGCCTCTTATTTTAAAACTCCTTTTATCAACACCCTTTGAAAACTAATGCAAGTGGGGAGTATATTAACCCACAACTTCTCTATATCGAAACCTTCTGAAAATTATTAAGTTTTGAGTTGAACTACCTTTCCAAAATCATATTGACATGATCTTGCTTGATCACCAACTCACGAAAACACTTTGGAAATTAGTTTGTAAACCCAACTATTTGATTGAACTTGTTGTCTTGTTGTGACTTGCTAGAGGTGTGGTC
This sequence comes from Poa pratensis, assembly GCA_947311845.1. NCBI lineage: Eukaryota > Viridiplantae > Streptophyta > Magnoliopsida > Poales > Poaceae > Poa > Poa pratensis. The sequence goes on along the minus strand of CAMZMU010000107.1, from coordinate 72,188,720 downwards.
AAATTCCTATGTTTATCTTGGATTGGTTATACTTGTTTGTTTGTGAGTGTGTGTGGACTTAAATAGTTTGAGTACTTCAAATAATAGATCTTATATATAAAGATCATATTAGGATCCTATCTTTGGCTATCCTCCTAGCTATTGAAATCCTCCAACTTTGGAGACATGCCTTTGTGGGAACTCTTGTTCTTCTCATCAAGGCATCATCAGGGATCTCAACTTCTTTATCGATACTTTCTATTCAGCTATGGGAGTTTATTATTAAACTCTCTAGCATCTTATTTCAAAGTTCTTTTGAATGGCATTCCATTGTAGTGACTATATCCTTCTTATCTGGGCAACCTCTATACAATCACTCCTCATTCTTTATGATCTCAACACAATCTTCTTTTACCCAACCTCATGATTGGTGTTTCACATCTTATTTATCCATTGTTCTTATCTTGGTCATTATACCAATTTCTTCCCTTCAAGTTTTGGTGTTTATTAAAAAGCCTCTTGTTTTCCTTGTTTTCAAAAGTTATCTAAAATACTTTCAAAGAAGTTGTTTATTAAAAATCACTTTTGTGATCCCTAATATATCTCCTCTTATATCATTTCAAAAATATATGTTTTGAAAACATTTTCTTATTTATTACAAATTATTTACCAAAAGGCCAGAAATGGATTTTAAAATATTTTGTGAATAAAAGTATTTCCAAAATTCTTAGCAAAATTACCAAACATTCTTTTGGTCATATGTGACCACTTTATTCAAAAATATTTGTTTATGTTATACAAAACCTTAAAGAAAACTTTGCAAGACCTTCTTTAAAAAAAATTCTGTTAATAAATTCTTGGGTGAGGGAGAGCAGCCCAAAAAGGCCCTGCCAGCCCATCTACACCGAAACCCTAGGGTTTCCCTGGAAACTTGCACTTCCTCCCCAGCCGCCTCCCTCCCTTTTCTTCTTTTGCATCCAGATCCTCCCACCTCGCAAATAGGTCCCTGGACCTTATCCAGCCACCAACCCCCTCTTCCTCTCCTCCCAGCCACACACGCACGCACACCACGCACACACCTGCACCAGCCGAGCTCCTCTCCACCACCAGCTCGACCCAGCGCCGCCTTCCCCCCCCCCCCGTCGCCCGGCCGGCTGGTGCCGCCGCTTGCCCCACCGCTGGCCGCCTCCTCCCCTCCTTCCCAGCTCGCGCCACCCAGGCAACGCGCCCGAGCTCCGGCCGCTCTGCCCCGGCCCGCCAACGCCTCCTCCAGCCGAAGGTCGTCGCGCCTCGACCCGGCCGTCGACCGCCGCCGTGCTGCCGCCCCTCGCGCCCACGGCCTGCGCCCCTTCTTCCTCTGTCGTGGCCGCCGGCCCGAGTTGCGCGCCCCGGCGCCACCACCTCGTCTCCTCCTGCGACCGGCCGTCGTCAGCCCCGGCCGCCGCCCCTCGCCTTCCCCTGCCATGGCAGCCGACGCCGGCACCCCTGCCCAGCCCCCTCCACGTCAAACGGCGCCGCCGTCCCGTGACCGACGCCCTCCCGTTTGCGGCGTCCCAATGTTCCCGTGTCCGTGTCTGTCCACCCTTCGTGGTGCTGCAACGCGCGCTTGTGCTGTCCGCGCGCGCGCTGTCTCCGTGTCCGCCTTCCGTTCCGGCGTCCCGACGTCCGTCCCGGCGTGTCCGTGAGCCTGCGCGCGCTAGTGATTTCCGTGCGCGCACTGTTCCGGTGGTTTCCCGATGTTCCCGATACCGTGTTCCCGATGTCTCCGGTTTCACGATGTTCCCGATGTCGTGAGTCCGTCCAACGGATCCCTCCGTTCGTTCAACGGATTCGATCCCGACGTTCCCGATATCTTTCCGATGTTTCCCGATGTTTCCCGACATTTCCCGATGTCTTCCCGACATCTTCCCGATGTTTCCCGATGTTTCCCGACATCTTCCCGATGTCTGCCCGATGTTTCCCGACATCTTCCCGATGTCTGCCCGATGTTTCCCGATGTTTCCCGACGTCTTCCCGATGTCTCCCGATGTTTCCTGATGTCTCCCGACATCTTCCCGATGTTTCCCGATGTCTTCCCGGTGTCTCCCGGTTCCCTTCCGGGCATGTCTCCGACCAACGGATTCCCCTCCGGCGCTTGTCTTTATCCGACCAATGCCTCTCCGTGTTCTACGACAAGAGTGTCACCGGCACCGTGTACCCCGACCGTCGACAAGACCGTACCACGACAACTCGAGTACAACCACTTCGTCTACTTCCACGACACCGACAAACTACGATGTCCCGATTCGGCAACGACTACTTCCACGACGACAACTACCCCTACGGATCAAAGTTCCCGGCTTTGACCCTGGAAGTTCCTCGACCCCTCCTTCCGACTGTTGTTTGATTATTGTTGCTTGTCATTGCTTGGTAGTGATACCTAGTAGATGCCTACTCACTACCCTAGCCATAGGTGTAGTTTAATAAATAGTGTTGTGGTTGCCAAACATGTTTGTTAGATAATAGTATTGTGTACCCTTCTTGTTGTATTGTTAGTAGTTTTGTTATTTTAGATTGTTGTCAACACGCTCCTTTGTAGTAGTGTTCGTGGTGTTCTATTGAATAACCCACCTGCACCTTAACTCCTAGTCATTAACTTGTGTGAGCAGTGTTGTGAAACTTTGTTGGTTGCCTAACTACTTATTAGTATATGTCCCTAGAGCTAGTAGCATGCTTACATGTGAGTGTGCTTAACGCTTGTGGTAATGCCTGCTTGTTAAGGTACTTTTGTCTGATGTATTCCCTGAACTTTTGTAGCAGCCCTTGGTTTTTGACCTAATCACCCTAAAGGGTGTTCTGCTTTAGTGTTTAGTTAGAACTACCTATTTAACTATTAGGGTTGCTGTGTATACTCTCTTAGGTGTGTTTGTTGTTTGTCTTAGCTGTATGTACTTGATGCTTGTTGTTGTATAACTAAGTAAATTGCTTGCTTTTGGTTGTTAGCTAGTGTCTTGTGCAATGCTTGCTGTTTGTTATGTCCTTGTGGCATTGTCTTGAATTTTGAGCGTTGTTCCTTTCTCTGTTTACGACGTTAGATACAATCGGGAAGGAACTGGAAGTGAGGAGTGAACCTGAGGAACATCAAGATCAAGACCAAGGACATATTACCAAGCCAGGCAAGCCACCTCAACACCCTATTGAACTCCTATTATTTGTACAAAGCATGTCTTGTTTTCAAAATAAAATAATGCATGTTTTATCTTTTCTGTGGCATTTTGCCACCCTAAAACTATTTTACAAAAAATATTGTTTGGCCAAGGATACATCTACTAGTACATAATAGGTTTTATAAAAATAAGTCTTTACTTGAGAAGCCTTCTGCCGAAGGCGCTATCAAGAAAATTATATTTTCTAGTGGTATATCTTTATAGTCTTACCTCAAAACTCTAGGATGGGAGCCTGGATTTGATGAAATGTTTTTGAAAGAAAACCCGAGTCGCTGGGAGCGATCGGCGAGAAAGTGTTTTATAAAACCCATGTTGCTGGGAGCAAATGGAGATGTTTATGAAAACCCGAAGTGCTGGGAGCATTCGGTGAATTTACGAAAACCCGAGCTGCTGGGAGCAGTCGGAGATGGAGGTTTGTTTACGAAGTCCCTGCTGCCGCCCGAACAATTAACCCGTACAACCACATTACCTCAAAATGGGCACGGGGCTTAGCGGAAGCTTGTTGGTGTTAGTATTCGAATACTCCTCAATTGGCTAGAAGGGGTTAGAGTCCCCGGAACCGAATGCTGCAAGGGAATGGGCATACAAAGTGTGGACTGCGTGTGCCACCGGGAAGCAACGGTGGGTCTCCTGTCATGGCGGTGTGAGACTAGGGGAAACCGGATTGATACGGCTAGCTCACTCGGTGCCGGGGAGAACAAACCCACTCGAAGAGGATATTCTTATACTAGCGCTGACATAGTGGAAGTTAGGATCGGCCGTCTGATGTGTGCATGCTGTCTCTGTACAGTCCGTGGTTGATCCACGGCAGACCATCCGAATCTTGTGGTGAAAGTGTACCACCTCTGCAGAGTGTAAATCTATTCGAATAGCCGAGTCCTCGGTCATGGACGGTTGCAAAGGCCACACTGGGCGACTGGTGAAAGAAGAAAAGTTGTTTTCTGTTTTGGACTAAAAGAAGAATCAGAAAGGTACCTGGGAGGTACGGGATTTGAGAAAAGATGGTTGGTCTCGGGGAGTCAATCAGTCGGATCTCGTGGAAAGAAAAAGGGGTATCCCCATCCTAGTGTCCTTGAAAAGTTTTACAAAGTGTTTTACAAAGATGTGGAGATAGTTCCGGCGATCTCTACAAAAGAGAATTCTATCTCTAAATGTTTCTTTTTAACAAAGATATTGAGATGTTGTATTCTCTATGTCTAAAAGCATCGTTTGCGAAAATTAAGCCCTATAGTCATATATAGCAGCTATCCCAGTTTTCGAAAAACGCTTTTATTGCATTACCATGAAAACTTAAGCCTGGTGGTGGTCTTGCGAGTATGTAATTGTACTCATGGTTGTGTCCCTGGATATTCCAATGTCTAGATTTTCAACGAGAAGACCTACGCCGAAGATGAGGAGTATGCTGAAGATTGAGAGTTCGTCGACGTCTTTGCGAACTAGGTCGTCTTCCCAGTCAGCTGCCTGTAGGTGTCTTGGCAACTGACTTGGGCTCCACGTTGTTTGGTGATTCCGCTACAAGAACCTATTGAAGAAGTATTACTTCAATCAAGTAAGTATTATGATTCGGTATTTATGGATGTTCTTTCGATACAAGTTTGATTGTGCTCAGCGACACACTGATCATGGGATCGCTGATGTTGTAGGCACAAGGGAATTTCGGACAGCTGATCCGGGGTCCCCACAGTTTGCAATTATCTTTAGTTCCAAATCTTTGTTGCAACCATGATATTAAACTTGATATTGATCTTAATAACTATTTTGAAAGAGGGAAGCATGCTAATGAATTCCAAATAAATTTAATGATCCTCTTTATGTGCCTAAATTATCTAAGTTGGAAGATTCTATTGGTTATATGGTTGAATACACTTCTACTACTTGCCACTATTATGAAAGAGGAGGTGATAAGAGCCCTCTTTATACTACTAATAATTATGGGTTGCAAGTAACTATTGTTAATATGCATTGGAAAACTTCTATTTATTGTGATTCATTCATATACAAAATGCCAATGCATAGAAAGAAAGTTAGACTTCGTTGTTATTACTTTTGTGTTTTGTTTTTCTCTCAACTAGGGTCAACTTGTATTATTTTGATTGGATTGAGAACACCATGGGACCCTGGTATTATGCATGGAACACTTCCAAGGAAGAGGGGCACATCATTCAAGCTCCCTCATGAGCTTCGTCACAATAAACATCAAGTAAGAAGCCTAGCTATATGGCTATAAAGAAAGCGCTTTACGGGAGGCAACCCGGTTGTTTTTATTTGTGATTTTCTTTGTGTCCTCTTGCTGTAACAAGAGACTTAGTGTTTAGTTTAGTTTCTGGAATTTTTAATAAAGTGCCAAGTTTTACTCATTTTGGTATGAAGAAGTTGCTTATAGCGTTCGGAGATATTATTCCTGCACGAATCTGTGCACGGTATGATTTTTAATTCTTATTCTGTAACTCCGAATGAGCTCATATTTAAACTGTATGCAACTTTTCATCCTCTGTATGCATGAATTTTTCGGAATTTTCCGACAAAGTTAAGTAGGGTAGAAAAATACGTTTAGCTGCTGCTGTTTTTCTGGACAGATTCTGTCCCATTTTGTTTGATGCATGCTTAGAACTTTTAACATGAATCTTTTTGATCCAATTGAGTTTATGAGTAGGCATACAACATTATACATTTCTGGACATTCATATGAATTTTTGTCTAAGGATTATATGCAGCAAGAAATCTATTTGTTTATCACTACTAATGTGCCCCACAGAAAAAGAAATGGGAGAAACGGTGTTTTGAAGTTTTTTCACAGGGATTAGAGGAGATGCACCAAGAGCTATCCAAGGATGGTGAAGACCATAAGCTTGGGGATGTGAAGACAACCCCACTGGACCTACACACTCTCGGTTTGCACACGTCTAACTTCTGTTTTTCGATCGAAACACTTTATCGCATAAACTTGGAGCGTCTTTTTTTGTTTATTAGATTTTTATTTTGTGAGACCACCACACTATCATTTATATATGAGAGAGCTACTGGAAATTTGGGTTGAATTATGTTGGATGCTATTATAAGATTGGGAAAAGGGATGTTAAGTTGATTTTAAAAGATACATATAATTGCATGATTCATGAGCTTGTTAATGAGTAATAATTTGCAATATTTTATCAAGAGCTATCTTTTATTCATGTTTTGATGCTAAATGTTATTCTACCTTGTTTAACATGGATTAGTTAGTTCTATGGACACTCATGCATGCATTTAGATGGTCAACTTTCTCCCTCTTGCTAGCCCAAAAATTCCAACAAGCAAAAACTTGTTTCCAACACCTTCAACCAAAGTTTTTCCAGTGAGTCCACCATATCTACCTATTAGCTTTATGCTATTCCGAGTATGTTTATCATGATATTTGTGTTATCTATACCTCTGAATGAAAATGCTTATGTTGTTAATTGTTGTGGGAAAAGTTGGTTATATAGCTCTCGCGAACTTGATGCACACTTTACTTTCATTGCATAAATAAATATGACCCATTGTGATTAAAATTATGAAGTTGTGGACTTGACAAATGTCTTTGGTTGAGAGTTAGCCATATGTGCTGTCACATGGCAAGCTTTCAACATTGCACATCATCTCATTTAGTTGATATCATGTACTTTTGTTTATGGATGCTTACCATGGGTGAAATAAATGGGAAATGAAGTGAGTTTAAATGAGTTTGTATAAATGGTTAGAGAGACGCCTGGGCCGCTAATCTAAGCCATGCATCATTCATGGTGGAAATTTACTTACATGCTATGGTGAACCTTCTGTGATACACCTTACAATAAAAAGCTATCCAATGGTAAATAAAAAGGGTGTTGAGATTGTTCATTATGTTTGTTTGTCTTGTCATTTTGATATGGGCTTGTTCCATATCCTGGGACAAGAGGTACCCCAGTTGACGCTCTTAATGATACTTTATTACTTACAATGATATTTAACTTGAACTTGCTTTGTTTTCAAGTTGAGTAACACATGGAGTAGGTACTTGTATTCAAGGGGCATGAGACTTTCAACCTGTACTTTGTCAAGCACACTACTCTATTGCTTTCACTTTAAACTTAATCATTCAAGATGCTATGATAGGGGAATGAGAGCTTGACACCAAGGATTACCATATTACAATCATTGACTTAAGTAGAGAAGTTCAGAAGTTAGATGAAATTTATTCATGCTTTACCTCTACTCATATATATATCTTTCCAAAGTGTCCACCTTTTATATTCAGATTTTCACCAATACTCTATGACCATTGTAGGATGTTCTTACTTATTATTATGCATACATGTGGTCCATAGTACTTTTCTCTATGTTACACTTTGTGAATTATCATTGAACATCCTTGCATTGAATACTTGATATCACTTCATAAACTATCTTGCATATTGCTACTCCTTTTAAGAATGAATCATTTTACTCTATGTAGCAATAGTAATCATCTTTGATATCCATTGATAGTATTAAATTGCAAAGTCCATGTTAGTTTTATCACCTTCATACTCGAGGACGAGTATAGGTTAAGCTTGGGGATGTTGATGCATGTAAAATGCATACATGAACTTTGCATTATTTTACTTATATTCCAGTCATATTTGCATCATATAAGGGTTATATCACTGTTTTATAATGATTTTGGGAATATTTGACATGTTTCCTATTTTTATGGAATTAACCCTGCGCAGGCAGAAAACCCTATTTCTTTATTTTAATGTTTCAGGGACCCAAACGACGTCCAAATGACCTGCAAATTTACGGCGTCAATTTTGGAAGGAAGAAGACTTGTGGGCGAAGGAAGCGAACAAACGGAGCCCGAGGGCCAAAAGAGTGGGCCCACGCGGCCCATGTACCTGGCCGGTGGGACCCCCCATTTGGGCCTCGGAGCTCCGTTGCCGTCGATCTTTCCTCCACCGACTCCGTTTTGACCTAAAAACGCCTATAAAAATATCCCCCGACGTTCTCTGGAAGGAGCGCCGCAGAAACACAGAAACACCGAAACAGAGACCTGGAGTTGCAGATTGGAGGGGGAAAACTCCGGCGGGGCGCTGCCGGCGTGGTCTCCATCTTCTCCAACGACTTCTCCACCGTCTCCATGATGAAGAGGGAGTAGTCCACCTCTGGACTATGGGTTTGTGGAAGTAACTTATGTATCTCTCTCTCTCGAGCTTCACTAATTAGTACCGTATGAGCTGCTGAACATGATTACGGTCATCTATGTAATACCTTTGTGGTGGATCTTTTTATGAGTTAATATATGTTTGAGATTGCAATGGTTTTGTTTCAGTTATGAAAGTAGATGCATATTATGTACCCCGTTCTTATTTACTTGTTATGATCAAGCATGTTTATGAGAGCGTGTGAGGGGGAACGTGTGCATTAGTTGGAGTAACGGGGGGTGGCTAGTGCAGTGAACGTGAGAGAAAGTTCTGCGATCCACTTGGGTGTTTTACCTTACTTTGTTGCCTCACTAGGGATAAAAAGAAATACCATGCTACCGGAGATGTGGGTGTGACCATTGCCACTACTCCATGACTAGATCTAGCATGTTCTTATTTTAACTTCATGTCATGATACTTATTGCTATACTCTGAGTTATCTTAATTACTGAGGTGTTATGATTTAGTTCGCATCTTGGTGGAGTATAAGAGAGACTAATAACCAAAAGGTCTCTATGTTAGGACGTGATGCCCATATAATTATAACTTGTCATTAAACTGTTGTGTTGCAATCTCATATGTCAACTCTAGTGTTCCATTGTCTACCACTTTATTAAAGAGAGAGTGCATTTGTGAAACCATGAACCCCGGTCCATTTTTAATCATAAGAAACACCTTTCCAACCACTTTTACCACTTTTCCATTTTCTGCCATTATTAAATCCGAAAATACAAAAACACTTTTACATCTTGCATTCATCATAAAAACCCAAAAATATCATTTATCATTGCTACCACCATCCTTGCATATTTATTTACCACCATTGCATATTTATTTCTTGTTTGCATTGCATATTATCTTGATATCATTCTACACCTTGTGCTTGACAACCACTAGGTGAGGTTGAGGACCAAAACATTTACTTTGTTTTGTAGGTAACCAAAAGAAGGATAGGAAGATAAATCTTCACTACTGATTCCCCGAGAGTTCGATATTAAACCCTCGAGTCACCCTCGTGGGGAAAACACGTCTTCCACTTACTACACACTCTGCACTTGGAGTCTCAACCTAACCATTTACTTTTCACGCAGGTACCACGCGAAGGGGCTAGCAACTGTTTTCTGGCGCCATTGTGGGGTAACTACGTGAAGGGCCATCATCTCTTTACAATGTTTCATGGAAAATTCACTGTGTTACCGATCGCCAAGCCTATTAGGGAAATACCCTACACGAGTAACAAGCTCACGTATTTTCACTCGAGCGAATCAACGTGGATAGCTCAAATAGATAAAACAATACAACAAGAATAAACATGATAGAAGACCCAAGCGTATGAAGGAAGACCCAGTTTTTTCGTAGTGTATAACTTTCTAGAGGTGTGTAATTACGCAACTAACCAGGCTTAACTTAGGCGTGTGACCCCAACAGGTTCGATAACAAGTAGACATGATACAGAGAAACTTCTCCGATCAATACTCAGCATCGGGACCATGGACATCCATATTGACTCCCACTGTTATACGAAGAATACTTTGTTGAACCTGTTGACTTTTTATATATCATTCTTATTACTCACGATACTAAACTTTACCCGAGATTATGTATTCCGATATTTCCATGAATCAATTCTTGACTCATTATATCTTTATCTATCTCGTTAACCGACAAGTATCCTTTTACTTGTTCCCGTGTTACAATATCCCACATGATAAATATTCATCATGCATTGTCTACAGAACATATTGGATATTTCTCATACCGAGTGGGCCCAGGATGTATCTCTCTTTTGATAGAGGAGTAATTTCCCATCTTGAAACATTAAGATATATACACACCTTTGGAATTACCCCTATGACTGCCGTTTTGATCACCCAGTTTACGGCATGATACTTGACAGTACCAAAGTAACACTTCGAGAATGTATAACCTTAATAACCTCATGGTGTATAAGGACATGTCATATAATAACCTTACTGTGATAAGTGAAAGAACATGTCCCTCCTAATTGGTTTTGTGTGTTTGTTAACAACATAAGGTTGATCTCACCATGTGCAAAACAGCAAAAGGTTGTATAGGTACATTTGTTTATTTGCACAAGATGGTGGTTGTCACTTCAAAGAAGAGAAAAGATCGAAGAAACAATGGTGAAGGAGGTGTGGTTGCAGGAACTCCCAGGCCGGAGTCTCTGGTGTACCCACGTCGGAGTCTCCGCACTCAGGGGGGCCGGAGTCTCCACCCTGTTGTTTTGGTGCTCATAGTCCCAGAGGATGGAGCTCTCGGTATAGGGGCCGGAAGTGCCCCGAAAGTGACCCAGAGACTTCGAGTGTTTCCGGTCAGGCCGGAGTCTCCGCCCTCCCTGAGGACCGGAGTCTCCGCCCAAGCCGGAGACTCCGGTCTCCCCATGCCGAAGTCTCCGGAGTTAAGTTTCTGCAATGGTTACATTTCATGTTGCAAGCTCCATTGTTGATCTTCCAATCACTCCAACCAAACTTTGACCAACATTGTTGCAAGCTCAAAACTCATAGATCTCCCAATCCCTCCAACCAAACTTGTTGATCTTTGGAGGATTGAAGGAGAAGGCCCGAATCTACATCTTCACCAAAGCGTTCTTCATTTCCCACTCATTCACTTGAGGGATTTGAGCCTAGGGTTTCCACTAGGAAAACCTAGGCATCTTGTTGTACTTACTTGCTTGCTACTTTTATGTAGCAGATTCGTGGTGCTTGGGAGCTCCCAATCCAGTTGTGGGTTGTGCCCCAAAATTATTGTAAGGGCTTCGGATTCTGCCTTGAAGGATTCCGATAGTGGAAGGTGAACCGAGCTTTTGGGCGAGGTTCATTGGAGAATAGGATGATGCCATTTGTGGCGTTGAGTATTGAAACTCACACCCCTCCAACAAGACGTACTCCCCTAAAAAGGAGAAACTCGGGAATACATCCTTGTCTCCACGTGCTTCCCGTTCGGTTACTCCCTACTCTCTACTTGTATCTTACCTTGTTTAGGGTTAACTTATCATATAGGTAAATTCACTATAGTTGCATATCTAGAGAATTTTTACCTTTGTGTCAAGCCTTAATCGAAAAAGAATTAAAACTTGGAGTAGCACCTAATCACCCCCTCTAGGTGGTCATACGATCCTTTCAATAAGTCACTAAGGACAAAAGACACTTTAAAGGAATCTCTTAGCATATTAACGATTTGGGTCTACCCAGCCATACTGTTTCCACCAACAGTATGCCATTTATTGATGCTGACATAAACAATGTCCATGATAAGACCAGGGTATCTATTAACTGTTCATGTTTACTACACATGCGTGTGAGTTTTCTTCTGAATCTCACATTCAGGAGCCACGACAGTTATATCATAGACACATGAAACATAATTATGAATCAGATGTATAATAATTATTGCCTTTTAGACATACATCCAACATTAATATGCTAATAAATATAACATTCCAATTGATTTTCCAATTTGGATTACTAATTTCCACCAAAACAACTAGTTGAAGAATCGTGATATCATGCAATCATGACGTGGTAAATTAGTGAATATATATGTATAACTTATGTTTTTCGTTGACAAAAACATGCATATGAAGGGTGGGTACACACATTAAATTTGCAATTCCGTAGAACAGATATGGTCGTTTACGAGTTAAAGAGAAAAAATTAGGCGATGTGCTTTATGCTATAGTAAATGCAACTTGGTGTAAAAAAATAGAAGTAAAAATAAACTACGGACCACGAATGGTCATATGCTTTTTCCGGTATACATGGCTACCATTATTCTGCATGGATGAGACTATTCACAACCTCTTGTAACATAAGTGATGCTCTTTTTGGGAAAGGATAGTGAGAATATAATCCCCTTGGCCCCGTCCTGCCCACTCCCGCGAGTGGGAGGGCGAAAACTTAACTCTGAGCGCGTCTCACCTCCCTCTCCCTCGCAAAAGGGACAAACAGGCGCTCCTATTTACCGCCTTTAGCGGCGTAGTTTAGCGACGCTCATATAATTATAGTTTGATGCATATTGGTTTCCTTTCGCTGCTTATTTTAGGGACGTTCGATTTGTCTGGGCTGATTTGGTTTTGTGTTACCTAGCTTTTTGAGATATATTTTCCATTTACTTTTTTCTAACTTTTTCTTTTGTATCTTTATTTTTTACTTTCTAGAATTTGTTTTATGTGTTTTTTGTTGAATATTTTATATTCTTCATTATATATCCACTTTTATTCATATTAATATTATTTTTAGACATAACATGAACATTTGTTGTATCTTGCCAAATTTTCGAGTATGTGAACATTTCTTTGAGTACTTGTTATTTTTGTAAAATAACTGTAATCTTTTTCCAAAGCATATGTCAATTTTTGAATTAATGAAATATAGTTGAAACCATTAATATTTTATGAAACCTTTGATCATTTTGAAATTTTGAAGCTTTTTTGGAGCCAGCGAAAAAATCGTCGACCTATCTTTTTGAACACATGAATAATTTTCTGAATTGCGAACGGTTGTTTAAATTGCTTGAACATTTTTTCGAACTACGTGGACAATTTATAAGAGAACATTATTTTTATCCATTAACATAATTTTTAACCCATGAACATTTTTTGTATTTTCATCTTATTTTTAAAATCCATGAACATTTTTGAACCTCTTGAATTTTATTTAAACTACGTGAGGAAATTTTAAGATGAAAGAAATGTAAAAATGAAATGAAAGAAAAATGAAATAGTTTAGAAAAACATCAAATGGAAAAAAAGATAGAAAGAGAGAGAGAGAGAAAAACGGAGAGAGATAAATTAAAGAAAATAAGTAAAGTCAAAAAGAAATAAATAGAAAATGAAAATAAAAAGACGTAAAAGAAAGTAAACAAAAAACGGACGGGAAACTGTAAAACAGAAAACCGGTGCCCACAAAAACTGTTGTAATGGCTCGCTCGAAGCAATTGACCCACACATGATCGATCACATCAATCTAGTCGAACACACACGCGAAAACTTGTGACCAGTGGTGCATGTCGCACCCTCTAAATTCTACTCTTTACTTCTAACTTCTGGTACAAACTCACAGCCACCCTTTGTGTGCTTATATAGCACACATGTAGTACGAAAATCTAAAATGGATCCGGGGCTACATGGTGTTCATTTTTCAAGAAATCAAAATCGACATTTTTATGTTTTAAAAAATCGAGAAAAATTCCCGGATATAGATATTGTTAAGATCTACAGTCGTGCAAATTTTTTAACTCCAAATTCAGTATATTTTGGGCTGTACAAAAAATACAAATGTGTGGATTTGGGTGTTGAACAATATACTGAATTTTAAGATAAAATTTTGCACGCTTGTAGATCTACTATATAATGCGGCCTAACGACCGTACTTATGTAGGTACGTCGGGCGCACGCGTTCGCGAAAAAAACCAAACGTTCGGAAAAAGAACGAAGTCAATCCGTGATCGCTAAAAAAAAACGAGCAATGGTGCAGGATCGCTAAAAAAACCACCACCCGTGTGCGTCGAGTGGCCCAAGCCATCTCGGCCCAGGGTCACGATCTAGGCCCAGACCGTACTTCGCACGGGTGTTTCGTAGGTGCGTACGTCCCGATCGATCACTGAAAAGAAAAAAACTAATCCCAGGAGATATTCAGTTCAGCAACTCAGCAAGGACGGGTGTTTGATAGAGCAGTTCTGATGTGCAGTTTTGAGCAGTATGCTTGGCAGTAATAGTTAAAATAGGGTTGTGTTAAGTCCGTCGTTTCGAAATTAGCCTCTAAATATAAGTTGTAGACTATGTTTCGGTTTTTCATAATTTATCTAATTGCTTAAATTGGTTGTAAAAATTTCAAGCAGTGATTAGTTTGGTGATCTGCCAGAACATTGTTTTTCTATATGCAGTGATCTTCTTTGCAACTTTAGGCCGACTATAATTGGAACTAAATTATAGGTTCAACATGAAATTTGTTGGATGTTTTCTAGATTCTAAAACGTCTGCTTGATTTATGTTGAACATTAATTTCTATGAAAAGGTTTAAGTAGTCTACCCAGTAGGGATTTGAATCTGTAATTCTCAGATTTTGGAAAAAAATATATTAAATGACACATAAAACTAGATTATATGGTTTAGCTTGAAATTATGGTCAGACTTCTGAAGCGTTGAGTGTGTTATTTGTGCTCTTGTGCGTAGGAGCGATGCTATATTTGTCTTCTACTTTAGACTTGCAACATGTACATGGCTGTAGTTTTGCTAATTATTTCAACCCTTATAACTTATTTACTTCTGTGGGATCTATTTATGCATTCGTTGGGAGGTTCCTCAGAGTGATGAAATGTTATTGTAATTGTATCCTCAAGCTACTTGGTGTAGATGTTGTGAAATGTATATTATATCCTCAAACTTATAAAATGAAGCACACGTTATATGTGTATAAGAAGGGATTAGAACCCGAGAAGTATATTTCCCTTCTTAGTTGTACTCAGCTATACATTGACACCTTGCGCTCATTGTAATTTCGCTCTTTCTAATATTATAGAATCATTTTTGTACCATTTTGTTGTCGAACGGTAATATATAATAACAATTTTATCCATTAAGCAACACGAAGTCTAGCGAGTATTACAAGCTTTGTACAATTCACCACAGGAAATAAACTCATAATTTGTAAGCCGAAAAGAAGGGGAACAACAGTTCTTATGACCTTCTCCCCACTAGATCCATAAGTCTGACTTCTCTGTAGCTTAAAACCAAAACAAATGAACCTCATTGATCTTGAGCATACAATTTATCTATTAATATAACTGCATTGTCGACCAGTTCATTGTTGCATGGTTCATGATAATCGGTGTTTGGGCCGTAGCGAAGCACGAGCATTGTGCTAGTCCATGTAGCCGGGTTATAAAAATCCACCCTCGCATACAGTACGTACTCCTACACGAGTTGGACTAAACTCTCTAACCTACATGGACTCAATCTCTCTTCATAACATGCAAGCTTGTCCAATATTCCAAACCAACTAATCTACTACGGAGTAAGATTTAAATAGACACGAATTACACACATACCCAAACCCAAATAAACTAGCATGGACAACAATGCATGCTACGGACACTACCAGACGTTTCCTAACTCAGAAACACACAATACTAAACTGATTACAAGTCAAACACTTTCTAATCAAGATTATGCTAACACATTCGTCATCTCGTCGTGAGCTGATTCTAGCATGTGGCTTGGATTATCTTTATACAATTGATTTTTTTAATACAAAACCGATGACTTCTTTTAGAAACACCATAAAACTTGTATCATTTCTTAAATGAAAATTTAACTTACCGGACGGATTCTTCTGGCTCCTCCACCACGACGTTGTCTTCTAGCCACCATCGTAGCCACGGTGTCGGTGGTGGCGGATGAACTGGTGAGATGGGTTCATCTTCATCGACGCTTTCTTCTAGCCGTGGCGGTGGCGCTCCATAGAAATTCAAAGCTTGTTCACAATATATCATTGTTTACATGGTCATGAGGGGGCAATTGCCCCCCTCCCCATGGTAAGGATCTAATAAATATTTGAAAGGGCATGGCACCCCTATGTGTGGTTTTTGGTAATTAATGACAATCCCTATGGACTAATGGTTGCAATGAGTTATCCTTGTAGTGTTTGTCTGAAGGCAATGCTTGAACTCCATATGTTGGATTCAAGGTTGATGCCATGAATATATTGATATAATGAAGTATTTGGTATCAAGATCATCGAGGTGTATGGATATATATTTGATATGATCAATAAGAAGAGTATGTGATGACCAAGTTGTCATTCGAGGAGTTATCCGATGATTGGCCATATGTGAGTTGAGCATATTGCAAGTATGTCTTGAAGAAAAGGATTATGTGATCATTCATGGTTATCTTCAAGACATCATCTATTCAAAAGAGAATAAAAGATACAAGGTTGATCAAGATATTGATCAACACACAAAGCTACAAGATGTACCAAGTGGGATCATGTATCTCTTGGTATGGTAAGCAATTGTCCATATAGCTTTGTGAACTAACCATGATATGTGTGTAGCATTTCTATGTGTGGTTAGGTATCTTTATATGGGCGTGCATCAAATGAAGATTTCATATAGCCCATGGGGATGACGTCAAGTGGTGATCGTCATCAAGCTTGAGATGTGCAAGTTCAAGAGAAGTATCTTGAAGTTATCATATGCTTGATGCTTGCCACCCTCTTGGATATAATGGTCAAGTGAAGATGTACCAATAAGAGTCTCTCCCATAGTGGAGTATGGGGAACAATATTTGAATCTTCACCAAGCGAAGCGCAATCAAGAAAGGTGGTCCACTTGAAAATATCAAGATCATCAATATCTAGCTCAAGTGGAATGCGCAAGGCAAAGGTATGATAGGGTTTCTATTTTACCGGTCTCGTGGTGCTAGTTGGGAGACCGGGTTATAGGATAGATACCGTACTATCAAGAGGGGCTCTCGACTAAAGCTTAAGCGTATCGGTTGGAGAGAGCTCAAACCTTTGCATACTTGGTATCGTCATCTTTCTTGGTTCTTACTTGTCTTTTCTCCTTGTTGGGTTTTGGTGCTTGTCGTGTTCTTCATGACAAGCACAAGTTCTTCGAAAACGGATTTCGTATGAAAAACCATTTGCGTTTTCGGTGTTGGAAATATTATGGTTTCGCCTTGATGAAAGGTTCCACACCTTACCATGTGTGGTATCCTCCCTCCATTATTGATTACTAATATTTCCACCTTTTGTATGGAAGCTCTTGTCGATAGCTTTCCATCAAAATTGGTCTCACCTTATTTGGAGTTAAATTGCAAAAGTTGTGGGGTTTACAGTTTTGCTGAGTGGCTGTTGGAAACAGCCCGCAGACTCCGGTGCTGTCTAGGCCGGAGACTCCGGTGTCCAACACCGGAGTTTCTGACTCAGGGCAGCCGGAAACTCCGGCCTATATTTTTCTGGGCTGGGCTCATTTCGCCAGCGCGTGGCGTAAGCCTCTGGTGCCTAGTCCGGAGACTGGCCGGAGACTTTGGAAGTCTCTGGTCTAGGCGGAATTTCCGGTCCCCTCGTGGGCTGGATATTCCGTCCAGGCCGGAATCTCCGGGGTTAAGTTTCTAGCAACGGCTCTATTTCGTGGGGCCCTATAAAAGGCCCCTTCTTCCCCATTGAGACCAGCTTTGCAGAGCACGAAATTGACCTCCATTGTTGACCTTCTTGAGCTTAGCTATCTCTCTATCCCTCCATGATTCTTGCCTCCATTTAGTGGGAAAAGAGAGAGGAGATCTAGATCTACTATTCCACCAATCAATCTTGGAGGGATTTGGTGTTCCTCTTTGTTCTTCCTCTCTTCTCCCCCAATAGCATTAGTTGCTTTGGTGAGATTTGAGAGTGATGGATTTTGAGCACTTCTTGTGTTCTTGCCCATTGCATCGGTTGCATCGGTTTGAGTTCTCCACGGTGGTACGTGGAAGTTGAAGTTGAGAAGCTTGTTACTCTTGGGTACTTGGGGTGCCCTAGTGCTTGTCCTCTTGGGTACTTGGAGTGCCCTAGACGGTCCTTGTTGATCTCGGAGTTTTGGTGGCTCGCGGGATAGTTGGGAGCCTCCAATTAAGTTGTGGAGACGCGCCCCGACCTTGTGAGTCTTGTGGCTTTGGGAGCCGCGGGATTCGGTGAGAGCCTCCAATTAAGTTGTGGAGTGTGGCTCATCCTTGTACGGGTTCGGTGACCACCCTCAAGTGTCCCATAGTGGATCGTGGCACTCCGCATTGGTGGAGGCACGAAGGAGATTACGGTGTGCCATTGACGGCTATTCGGGGATCACTTTGTGACTCCGCACCGCTCTAACGGAGACGTAGCTTCCATTGGGAAGTGAACTTCGGGATAAATCATCGTCTCCAAGTGCCTCGGTATTTCTATACACGAGCCTCTTACTTATGCTATTTACCTTGTGATAGCCATTGAGCTTGAAGTAATATATCTTGCTATCACATTTTTGCTTATCTTGTTTAGCATAAGTTGTTGGTGCACATAGGTTAACCTAGCTTGTTTAGGCTTCGTGCTTGATAAATTAAACGCTAGTTTTATTCCGCATTTATTCAAGCCTAAACCATAAAGAATTTTAATCGCCTATTCACCCCCCCTCTAGGCGACATCCGTGTCCTTTCAATTGGTATCAGAGCGGGTTCTCTCGTTTTTGGCTTCACTGCCTCGAGAGTAAAGATGTCGTCTAGTGAACTAGTGCACAATGCTTCGTTTGTATTAGATGGCACAAATTATGATGTTTGGAAAATTCGCATGCTTGATAGTTTTCGGGTCACGGACCCATACATAGAGCGAATTCTAGATAGGGGTTATTCTCCTCCAAAGAATCCCAAAAGATTATTTTTATTGGATAAGAATAATTCCTATCTAGATGCTCAAGCTTCTAATGTGATTTTCAATGCTTTGAGCGATGTAGTTATTATGTCGGTCTCTCCTTTTCGAAATAAATATGATGTGTCCAAGAATTGTGGAGATGATTGTTCTCCCTCCACTTCCGGCCGTGATGAGTTCTCAACTTCTTCTACTTCACCTACATGTGGCAAGCCACAAAGTAATGCAATGGTGAGTAGTGATAGATATTGCAATAATGATAGTAAGCTTATTGTTGATGATACTTCACTCTATCTTATTGCAATGATTTATCTTTGGACTTAAACGCATCTAGAACCAAAAATGATCTACATGCTTGTGTTGATAGTCCTTGCATATCGTGTACAAATTGCTTGATTAATCCTTGTGATGATATGATCTCTATATCTTGTTGCCATGATAAAAATGCTTCTATTTCCTCTAGTATTTGTTTGGCTAACAATGTAGAGGAAACCGAACACTCCATGGAACAAGATATGGATTTAAATGGTGACTCAAGTAATTCTTCATCATCATCGTCATGTACTCACTTTTGCCTTATGGCTAAGGCTTCAGAGGTATCTCCTACTTTGGATCCCAATATATCTCATGATGATATTGATGAGAAAAATGAACAAAATGATAATGATGCTTCCATACTGAGAAGGGTAAAATGGTTATTCTTTCTCTTTCAAAGAATAAAATGCTCGTGCTAACTTCTTAGAAATCATGTCTACCCTTGTTGAGCGCAAACTTACCATTGAGGAGTTGGAAGCTCATTGATGAAAGCCTTAACCGCGAATACAAGTATGCGGAAGAGATCGCCGATCTCAAGGAAGCTCTTGAAGAAGAACAAACCACCAAGATCTCTTGAGGAAACTTTTGCTCTCGAACTTTCTAGAGTAAAGGGATCCCATGATAGATCTCTTAAAGTGGCTAATGATTTCAAAATAACAAATGGTAAGCTTATAGATGCACATGCCAAACTCCTTGAGGATTTTGAGCACCTAGAAAATGGCTCTAGGGTCATTAAGGGTGAGCTCATCAAACTCACCGAGTCTCATGCGCAACTTAAAGCTTCTCACTCAAAGAGCTTGCCAAGTTACCTTATCCTATTGCCATTAATAATGATGCTTGTGCTACTAACTCTATCTCTTGTGAAGCATCCATTTTGATGGAGAATGTTGAGCTAAGGGCTCAACTTGGGTTGTTATCTAGCAATTATGGGAAATTGGAAGAAAGACATGAAAAGCTTTCGAGCTCTCATGAGGATCTTTTAGTCTCCATGATAAGCTAAAGTTAGCTCATGAGGCTATTATGTCTAAGGTAACATCGTGTGAACCTCATGTGGACAATGGCACAACCTCTACTCAAATACTTTATTGTCATGTGCTAGTCCTAGTAATTTATCCACTCAAACTATCGATAAATCTTGTGATGAATTACTTTCCATACCTTGTTGCTCTAACAATGAAGCATCTACCTCCTCTAGTGTTTGTGTTGATACTAACCATGTAGAGGAATTAAAAGAGCTCAAGGCCCAAGTCACTTCTTTGAAGAAAGACTTGGAAAAGCGTCATGATGGGAAGCCCACACTTGACAACATGTTGAGTGTGCAAAGACGCCCCAATGACAAGAGTGGACTTGGATTCAACTCAAATAATAAGAACAAGTCCAAGTATAACAAGAATAGAAGGGCCAAGAACAAGTCAAGAATTCGGCCAAGATCACTTGCTTCAAGTGCAAAGTTGAAGGGCACCATGTTAGATCTTGCCCTTTGAAGAAGAAATCTCTTAGCAAGAAGCAACAAGGGAAGAGGCCTCAAGTTCAAACTCAAGTTCATCAAGATGAAGAACGGTCCCTTCCCAAGAAGAACCATGGCATGCCTCCTCATGATGAAGTTTCAACTAAGAAGAAAGGAGGAAGCAAATGTTGCTACATATGTCGTGAGAAGGGTCATTTTGCTTCTTCATGCACTAGTGGTAACTTATCCAACCCCATAATAATTGATAATGCTTATTCTATTAGGAAGGATAAGGTTGGCAATGTGTTTGCCAAATATGTTGGTACTCAAAGTGGTGTCAAGAAAAGGACCATTTGGGTTGCCAAGCCTATTGTGACTAACCTCTTAGGACCCAACTTGGTTGGGGACCAACAAGTTAAAACTTGATCAATAGGTGTTGGTGGAGGGCATTGGAGACTTGGCTACATCATGAAGAATTAAGGAATCTTCATCAATTATATTTTCTCAAGCCAAGTCATTTGGATTATGTTCTATCTCATATCCAATGTTCCTCCTTGCGGTAACTTGTATTTAAATCATATACTTTGAAAGTTACTTGCATCCTTGCATGTGTTTGGTTTTGTACCTTGCTAATGTTTGCATGTGTTGTGCTCTCTACTTACTTTTCTTGAGTAATCAAGTATGTGTATGTTGGTTTGCACACCATGTTGTGTGAGTTTGTGTTGAGCCATTTGTATCAACTTGCTTATATCTTAATTGGCTCGATTAATGGACTATCCCATTTTGGGGGAGTGATATGCTTTGCGCACTTCACAATCCTAAAAATGTGTATTCATGAGTACTACCACTTAGTGTTGATATATCAATTTTATCTAGTCTCTATATGGTATGTCCTTCTCATGAGAAATTCAAATTCTATAATGTTCATTAATTATCTCTAGTTGGGTTTTATTTGCTTCTTGTGGAGAATAAATGGATTATCACATTATGGGGGAGTAATAAGCTATGTGCATATTACAAACCTAGACAATGTGAACATGTGAGGTATTGCCACCTAGAATTGATATTGTTAATTATCTTATTCCTATGAGGCATGTTTCTCAAACAAGTTCCCATTTGCTTAAATGTTTTTACTTACTCACACTTTGGATCTTGTTTGTGATGAATGTTCTTGGTAAGGTTTTCCTCTAATATGTTCTCATATATCTCTTTGGGAAACCGATTGCTTCAAAGCACTCTTTGTAGTTGCTTTGCATTATCGCGTGAATATTTGAAGCTATCAAGAACTTATATCTACATAAGCATTTCACTTAAAACTTATACATTCCCATGCTTATCTATTGTGAAGATGAACTTTAATTTCATTACAATATACCACCAAGAAATATATCTCCATATATTCCTTGTCCTTGACAAGTGATACACATATTTTGGTGGAATTTGTAGATCGTCTTCATATTGGCTCTTGATCTTATTGTCTTAACTCTTGCCAAAAATTGATGTGTTATAACTCTCGGTGTCTTCCTTGCCTCTTATGGATCATTTTGTCTTACTCAAACTTCCTAGTGATTTAATTGGTATAGGAGAGGCATGATCCCATCTTGTGCACATTGCCTTCTACGAATACTTCTAGATAATGCACTATTCTTGGGTGAGCTATCCTATATTGAGTACAACTTATATTTTCATTAGTATTGGATCTTATTGCTTTTTCTTGATATATGACTAGTGTTTGAATAGATATTTGGAGAGCGATGATTCCATGTGTGTGCATTGTGTATTCAAATACAAGATCATAAATAGTGCACTTTTGTTGGGAGAGCTATCATGTATCCTTTTAAACACTATTTATATTCTATTGGTATTTGATCCTTTCCATTGGTCTTTGATCCCGATGACATGTCTCATGGAAGACAAACCTTTTCGGCTTGGTACTTTGTGCCATCATGAAAAGTGTAGAGGGTGTGGTTTATTTGTTGGAACCCTGCTCTTTCTTTTTGAGAGTTTGTCTCAATTGGCATCTCTCTTTGGGAGTGGGCTATATCATTCGTTGACATATCTCTTTTTGATATCTCTTTTGGAAATTTGATATCTATTCCTTTTATTTATTAATTAATTGGTATCTTATTTCCTTTTTGCTATTTTTGTCCAATTGGTATCTCATCAATCATATGTTGATTTGTTTTAGTTTCAAGTGGCTTATCTAAATCAATTTTTGATTTGGATCTTTGATATAATTTGGACCTTCTTTGATTTATTGATATTTGTCCAAATTGTATCTCCGTTTGGTTATTAAAGTTAATAGGCATGCATATCTACTACATGTTTATTTTATGGCATGCTTTCCTTCTTTGTACCAATATGTAGGTGAAAGTCCATGGAATCCTAAATCGGCTAAGATGTGCATGAAATTCAATTTCATATCTATATGCACATATTTATGTGGAGTTCCTTCTATGTATTATAGTTGGACTAACTACTTTGGACCCAATTAGTTTGGGAACAATTTTACTTGAATATGTTTTATGTACATGGAGATGCATTGGATGCTTGTCTCATTTACAATGAAAGTGTCTTCGCCACATGCTTATTGGAGCCTGATGCATGTAAAATGCATACATGAACTTTACATTTTATTACTTGATATTCCAACTTATTTGCAACTTATATGATGTTATATTCATGTTTTATAATGATTTCGGGGATTTTCTAAACAATCCCCCCTCTTTTGGTTCTAACTCTGTTTTCCAGAAAACGTCTTTTTTAAGGTTTCGGACTTTCCGAGAGCTTCGGGACTCCAAAAAGGGCAAGGCCAAAGAGCACGGTTCAGAATTTTCGAGACGAACGCAATGGGCCTAAAATGAAGACCAGCAGCCCAGACAGCTGAAAACTAGAGGGTCCCACGCGGTCAGATTCCCTGGCCGCGTGGGACCACCTCTTTTCCCCCTCGTGGCTCCGATGCCGTCCGTTTTCGTCTCCGTGGCTTCGTCTTGACCTAAAACCAACTATAAAAAGAGTCCCCCGAGGAGTTTCGCGAGGAGGCGGCGGAGAAACACGAAACACACGAAACAGAAGACAGAAGGCTGCCGCCGGAGAAGATCGGAGGGGGGAAACGCTGCCGGAATCACCTCTGGTAGGCTCCTCCATCCCCCTCCGGAGTCTCCATCAACACCAACGTCAAGACCTGCACCATCTCCATCACCATCTTCGTGATCCACTTCATCCCCCTCATAGTTTGAGATTGTTGAACCCTAGCTATTGTTTAAGTGCTATTCTACCTGTGTATGATTAGTTACTTGTCATTATTTTGTGGTGAGACTATAATTTCAGATTGTGTTGTATCATTTATACCACTGAATCATATCATGTCTTCACGTTGTGAGTAGTTCTCTCATGTTCCTGGGGGCATAGGATGGATTGGCAATGATATATATATAACATGTGTTGGTATTTTGTCTAGTGTTTATCTTTTTATGTAATTCTATGATGGTGTTGTGCGAACGTCGACTGCACATCACTTCACCTAGATGGGCTCATAGGAGAACACTGTAGTGTAATGAATTGAGGGAAACTTGGGAGGACATGTAAACCTGAGACCGAGTCATGAAGTTACATTATGAGGGTATTAGTATCGGGGACCTTAGAGTATAATGCTATGGTGGGACTTTATGTCTTAATAAATCTTGTGCAGTCATTTACTTGGCCACATGATCCATCATAAGGGGTTTAGTATATTTATTTAGCTATACCTAATAATGGCTCCGTCCGAAGAAGATTAAAACTTGACAAAATGCTACCTTGTTGTTCTAGAAATATTTATGCCATGAAATCTAGGTAGCCCCTGGGAATGTTCTCCACTTATAAGAAACACACACTTGAGCTTGTCCTCTTGCTGCATAGAGGATTGGGCTTTTCTCTCTTTGAGAGCTTTCACCTGCTACTATTTATCTGCTGCATTTTTACTTTATTGCAAACTCTACACCAAAAACCCAAAAACACTTGCATCATTTAATCATTTTAGTTTGTCTAGTGCATAGATAATAAGGGAAGTGACACTCTTATTTGAGAGGATAAATAACTTATACCTTCTACTCCTCGTGGGATCGATTCTATACTTACACATTGAAGATTTCAACGATCCCCTGTACTTGTGGGTATCAAGACATTTTCTGGCGCCGTTGCCGGGGAGTGTAGCGCTTAAGTTTTTATTCTTGTTTGCACTAGATTTTTATTTTCAGTTTTGCATATACTCTAGTTTACTTTCAGTTTTGCATTTAGTTTAGTTTTACCTTCAGTTATATATATCGAAAACACAAAAAAATTAGAAAATGGAAAATACCAAAAAAACTCGTGTTTTGGGCATAAGTATGGATATAAAAGATGCTTTGTTTAGACACTTGAATGCTGCTAAGATTGCCAAGGAATATAGAGAATCAAAGGATGAGAAAATACTAAAAGGTTTCATGATGGAATTAAATTATATTTCTAAGGAGTTACTTTTACACCATGATGTAACTTGTATTTTTTGCTCTGAACAAAAAGATAAACATTTTGAATTTCAATGTAGGTTCCATGAAGAATGTGTTATTGCATCTTACCGTACTGGTGATTATGCTTATTTAGGAATGGAACAAGTAGAGGAATTTGTTACTTTCAAGGCAGCCTATGAATTATACACCTTCATTGATGAAAATAAAACTTGCCCTATAGCTAATAAATTTGAAAGAGCGATAGATTTTATTCTTGAATATTGCGTAGACAACTTCTCTCAAAATATTTATGTTGTTAAATATAATGAGGCTCCCCAAGAGAGCACTGATATTTTGCAGGAAGAAGATGATGAAAACATAAGCTTGGAAGAGGAAGTATGTGAAGAAGAGGATAAAACCTAAGCTTGGGGATGCCCGTGCAACCCCAAGAAGATGACGAAAATGATGAACAACTAGAGAATGAAGAAAGGAAGCTTCCACCTTCACCACCTATGGATGAGGGTAACACTCAAAATTTTGTTGATGATAAACTTTGCTTTTATGATTCTGATGATGAGGAGGACTATCAACCTATGCCTAATGAGAACATTATTGATAATAATTTTAAAAATGATGAGGAGTATGGTTTGGACATGTTTTATGATAGTACTCTAGATGATGATCCTCCATGTTTAGAACTTACTACTTCATGTGAGAATAAAAATGACATACTTGCTGTTGGTGATAATACTCTTACTTATGAGAGTCCTATTTTATTTCTGAACTCTCCCATTCACACCGTGGAGGAGAAGCTTTTATGGGTTGAAAAGTACTTATGTGGGATGAAATTATCTTACACTAATAATCATTTCACCCATAACCATCATGTTTATGGTGCTTCTTGCAATTATTTTGAGAGAGGAAAACACACTAATAGCTCACATAATAGTTTTAATAATCCTCTATATGTTCCTAAGTTGGCAAAGTTGCACCAATCTAATAGTTCTTTTATCAAATTTGCTTCCACTACTTGTAACTATTATGAGAGAGGAAGAAAGACTTGTCTTTATGTTTCTATGTTATTTAAAATGCAACCTACTGATCACCACATGCATTGGTTACCACAAAATTGCTGCTATTTATTCATATATAAAATGCCAATTGTAACATCCCAAAATTATTAATCAGTATTATTAATTCAAAAATGTGAACCAACAAAAACTTTTGCATGATTGTCTTGTGTTGATTGTTTTCAAGTTTAAATTGTGTTGCTTGCTTGATTGAAAATCTTGGAACACAAACAAAGTTAAAATCAACAAGAAAAACTACAAGAAACTATTATTTTCTTCTCTAAAAATCAGAGGAGTGGAATGGTAACCACTCTCATTTTATTCTTACTACTTATCCCTCTCAAATAATATTTTGCACTTGTTTTAAAATTCTAAAGTAAAATCAATTTGAAATAAACCAATAATACCATAATTAAACCTTATGAAACAAAATGATTCAAAACATTTTATTTTGAAATACCAAATTTTGTGGAGCTCCTACATGTTATGGGGAGGCTTCACAAATATTTTCAATTTTTTTGAAATAGATTAAGTGCTACTGGTTTGAAAAAGGAAATAAAAGAAAAACAGAAAAGAGGAGGCAGGGGGTTTTTCGTAAAATGGTCATCCCCTACCTCTCTCCTAGCTCACTGTCGCCGCTGCCGTGTCGCCATGGCTGTCGACGCCGCGCCCAGGCCCCCCCAGCTCGCGCCTGCCCTCGCACCGCGCCTCTGCAGCCTCTGCCCTGCAGAGGAGAGCACTCGAGCGCTCTCCCTCTCCCTACGCTGCCTGTCCCTCTTTGCTCCGCCGAGGAGAGCTCGACGGCGCCGGCCAAAATTCGGCCCCCCCCTCTGCTCCCCGACACGCACAAGTCTACCCCGCACCTCCTAGCTCTCGCCCGGACCCCGCAGACGCCTCTGCATCGAGCTCCCTGCACGCGTCGCAGCAGAATCGAGCGGAGGATCTCCTCGGGAGCGCCATGGACGCCGCCGTGCACCGCGACCACCATGGACCGCCCCCGCACTATAAAACCACCCTGAGCCCCTCTGGAAACTCCACACCACCCCCACTCCCTCTCCCCCGCTCCAATTTCTTCTGTGCACCGCCAGGAGGGCGTGCACGCTGCGCCACTGCCGCCGTCGAGGTCGACCATGGCCGCGACTCCACACCCTCTCTTTCTCTTCTATCTGGACCGCACTCTCTTCTCCACCCACACCGCACTCACACGCCTCGCTTTCCCTCTGTTTCATGCACAGGAGAGAAGCCAGGACCTCGCCGGAGCTGCGGGAGCTAGCCGTGGAAGCGGAGGAGCTCGCCGTCGACGATTCACGCCGCCCCAGCAAGCACCACTTGGCCCAGAAGTTCGCCCGAGCCTCCGCCGTCGATTCGCGTCATCACCGCCACCTACCGAGCTCCCTAGGTGAGCCAATCGTCCACCGCACCGTCGCCGGAGCCACGGCGCCGCCCGATTTGGGTCGTCGCCGATGGACTCGATCGCGAGCCGTTGGATTGCGTTTAGTAGAGCCGCTGGCAAGTGGACCCCACCCATCAGCGTTTTATTAATTTCTCTCGCGCGCACTGTGACACTGACCTGTAGACCCCACCTGTCATAATTTTCAACATTATCCAGAGAACAAATAAATTCGAATTTAAATCTCCTCTGGAATTTCAGTACTGGCATCAAATTAGAAAATCAATATCTCGAGATTTATAGATCCAAATAAATCAAATCCAAATGTTCTGGAAAGCTTATGAAATTGTTTAACCAACCCAAGTGGTCTCATTTCATTTAGATAAGTAATAAAAATGTATTATTAAAAATACTACAGAAGGTTTAAAATCTAAACTTGTTTGTTTCTGATACTCTGTTAAGCCAAATAATTCCAAACCAATTTTGTTAGCTTGGTACTGTGATCTATTAGGTTCCCTAATGTTGGTAGAATTAATTATGAAGTATAATTGTTTAGTTTAAAGATGAAATTAGAGAACCCTTCTGCACTAAAACAATTAAATATGTTTAATGGTTAACCCAAATGATTTAGGACCAATTTTGTTAGATCATATTTAGTCATGTTTAGTTACCCCTAAAAGGATTTAATTTTAGCATCAACAAAACTTAATTGGTAGCCAAAACTTAATTATTAAGTTACTGGATTAAAACATTTATGTAGGGAGTTTGGTAACTCCAATTAATCCAAATCAAATGGTGTTGTTTTCTACACATCAGTAGCTTTCTGTAGAAATTTAGTTTGTATTTTTGTTACCAACAGAACTGAAGTTGTGGAATTAAACATGTTCAACAAGTTTCTGCCATAATTTAGACATAATTAAATAATGTTTAATTCAATTATTTTGAAACCAAATTGTATTGTTTGATGTATGCAGTGGCTATTTAGAGCATTTAGGATTGTAATGTTGTGATGTTGCTTGAGTAGTTTAGTGATTGTTTGTATTTGTTTGTTTATTAATTAGACGAGAACGCTGTCGGATTTATCGAGGAAGGAGAGTTTGTTGAATCTGAAGATCAAGACCACGGCCACTTTGCCGAGCAAGGCAAGCTAATCTCTGAGCTTGCACCCAAATATATGCATCTACTTTAAGAACATGTTTTACTCTTAAGGCAAAGATTTATAAAACCCTTTTCAAAGTATATGAAAATTATTTTGCCACCCTATGTAGGAATATAAGATAGTTATATCAAATTATAGGATGGGAAAAATAAATATTGTTTATTCAAAACTCCTTTGAAATTACTTGTGTGATTATGGAATGCCGAGATGTCGGTGTTGGAATGGAGAAGTGGAAAATGGAGGTGTTCATGAAAAATGCACAGTGTGTCCTTGTACTTACGTCAACCAGCCGATACCCTGTGCGACCACATTTACCCACGTATGGGAAAAGGGCTTAGTCATATAATTTGCTCATATTAGTATGGGATGCCTCATCGACGGAGATGACTCCGTTATGCATGAGGGGATAGTGTGTTGATCTACCCCTGACCCGGGTCCTCGCAAAAACTCTATGAAAAGATAAGGAGGAGGATTGAAGGTTCCACCATAAACCGCCGGACAAAACATATGAGTCCTCACACTTAGATTCCGACGGGCTGGGTTAAGTGTTGATGGAAGTGTCATATGGGAAGGATCCTATACTAGCATGAGCAAAGGACAGGCTATGGTCGGCGGCTTACTTCGCATACACCTTGTATGGCGAGACGTGGCGGACACGATGAGTTACCGGATGGGTGTGGGAAAAGCGTGCTACCTCTGCAGAGTGTAAAACTATTCGAATAGCCAAGTCCTCGGATATGGACACTTGGAAGGCCCTACTTTGACCATGTGCAAGTTTTTGAAAGACTTTGAGTTTTAAAAAGAAAATGAAGTGGAGAATGTTCCATACACCTATACCAGTGGATCGGTATGAGGTTGTTGGAGGAAGTGGACCATGACGGGCTATGGTCGGAAAAAGGAGGAGTTTTGGAGAAACAGATAAAATGGTGATTTCTTTAAAGATAGTTATAAAACTCTTCTTACCTTTTTCAATAAACTAGCTGGGTGGCCCGCGCAATTGCGCGGCTAGCACATACATATTTCGAGTTTTCATAACTAATGTAACTTGTTTATTATTGGTACCAATTTTTGAGCAATGTAAGATAAATAAGAGATCAATTCATATGGGAATTACGCTATTCAAATTGAGAGATTTCCTATACTTCCACGTTTCAGGAAATAAATCTTTTGCACATGTAGACATGCAAATCCCGAGTAACGTCTTTGTTTAATTAGGATTGCAAATTCTATTATTTATGGTAGTGGTCATACTCAATAATTTTGCCATGTTTAATAACACAAACAAAGATCGCTTGCTCATTATTGATCTTTCTTGTAAACTATATGATATCTTTAGAACAATTTATTGCTCTCACTAATATCACTAATATTAATGATGTAGGAGGCGATTGGGCGATTGGCGTCATTTGGACATTGGCATTAAACACGAAACTACTACGTGTACGACGATTAGGCAAAATTATACTTGTTACGGAATCTAGTGACATCATTAGTGGAATGATTTTAGAATAACAAAAGATGAGAATGTACACCATGCATGAAGCGTTCAGTTTTGCACCTCAGGAACATAATTTAGTAGAAAAACCTACGAAATAAATAATTAGTATTTGCCTCTATTTACCAATTTGCTTGCACACGGGATTATATTCATATTCAACCATTCATGAAAAAGAGAGAAAAATGTGTTTCTTTATATTGATTCCATTTAAAGTCTTTGCAAATTTTCTACTTACTCTGTTTGATAATATAAGATGCTTTATCATTTGTCTTGCTTTTCCTGTACAACACAGATGGAGACGCCGCTGGGCATCGGTCAGTCGAGGAAACAACAACCTTCTAATGTGGGAGGTTGCTATAGAGTATTTACGTTACACGATCAGTCAAGGCAAAAGCTTACTAATTGAAGGTCATGGAAAACATGCTTCGATCGTGACTCAGTCTGCAGTGGCGTGAACATATATCCAGGACAGAGGGCATCTACATAATGTTCAGATTGACGTCCACCCAAAGCAGCCACTGGACGGCTGGACCGACGTTACTCTACATCCACTTCAGCCATACTACTTCATCCATACAGATCACGACTTCAAATCGTCAACCGGCTTGAGCAGTTCTCAACTCCAAAGAAGTGCATATTAATCGATCATGTCCCCCTCCTCTCCTCTCCTCTCCCCCTCCTCTCGCCCCCGCGCGGCGGCAGGGGGGGAAACCCTAGCCGCCGCCGCCTAGTCCCCCGCCGCCCCTCCCTCCTCCCTCCCCCGCTGCCACCGTGGGTGCGGCCAGGCTAAGCCTCGGCGCTCCCGGCGGCGGGGGGGGTCTCCTTCGTCCTCGCGCGAGATGGGGCCGGCGCGGGTTGGCTCCTCCGAGCTCGGGCACGGCGCTGCGCTGGGCGTCATGGCGTCGTCATCTGCGACGGCGTGGCAGACAGCGAGGGCCCCCGGCCCCTCAGGCGCACATCGGCGACGGCGGCGCGGCCCTTCTGGGTCGGGCACGGAGTGGATCTCGGCTGGCTGCTCACCTCCTGGTGGGTGCTACTCTCGACATCCAGCCGCCTCTCGGAGAAGATCTGAAGGTGAAGATGACGGCCGGTGAGAGCCGGGCTCCGATGCGGTCGGGGCCGACGATGGCGGCGTCCGTGTTCGTCGTTACCTTGTTGAAGGTGTCGTCGCGGTGATTCTTCTGCCTTCAGTCAGGATGTTCCGGGGGAAACCCTAGATCTGGTTATACCAGATCGGACGATGGCGGCACTTTTTGTGTCGTTCTCCCTGTTGAGGGCGTCGTTTTGGAACAGGTGCTGCCTGGAGGGTCTACTGGTGGAGCGGCGTGCTGTTCTCCGCGTCGACGATGGTGGCTCGGCAGCATGGTGCAGTGGAGTCTCGGAGTGGATGCGTGCGAATGGACGAGGGCAGGGCGGCGGTGCTGTCTGGCTTCATGGTGATGTCGACGGCTGGACTTGCAAGGTGTCTGCGTTGATCTTGTTCTGAAGAAGGGTTCGTGGAAGACGGCGGGAGTGACTGCTGTAGCGCGCGCATGCGGTGCGCGTGCAGTGTTTGCTGGACCGGTGTTCCGGTTTTGGATGATGTGTGTGGGTGGGAGGTCAAGGCAAGCGGCTTTGATCTTTGTCACCACCATCATAGTGGTAGCGTTTCTGGACGGACTTCGGTCTGATCGATGTTGTACTTTGTAAGGCTTTGTTGAATAATTGCGGATGGCTGTGTGCATCATTTTGATGCAGAGGCCGGGGACCCGCACCCTCTTATCTAAAAAAAAAAAAATCGATCATGTCCGTATGTGGAGTTGAAACTTGAGAGCATGGGAATTAGGTACTGACAGGCTGAGCTCGTATACTTGGAGTCGTCGGTGTCCAGTTTCACCAGCAGCGCGAACTTCCTGGACGCCCGGCGGTGGCGAGCAAGCATAGTGCAATCACGTTCGCCATGCATGCCACATAGAATTTAAAACTGCAATCGGAAGCTACATGCTCTAGGAGGAGAGATTCTAGCGAGGGGTGTGCTCCATCTATGTCGGTCAGAACGGCATCAAGCTCGTTTTCCTTCCTAGTCCAAATTGCTGGAGTTCATCGATCGCGGACGACGACATATGCCGCTTGCTGTAGAACGATGATTTTAGGCGTTCATTCGCGCACATATGCCGCTGAAATCGGCCGCCCCCACTGCCATTACAGATATCGCATAATTGATTTTGCCACCCTGCGATTCTTTTAGCCAAAGGTTCTTTAGAACTTCATGAGCGCTCAACATCAGAAACGATCGACCACAACCTGGACACCAGTAGACTTCTTCATGGCCTTAGCTGGTACCTGATTTGGCGATGCGAGGCCGCCGGCCGAGGTAGGCGCAGCAGTGCTAGAGTATTCCGATGACCAGCATAACGATTATCCTCTGGACCCGATCAATCTAACAATCTACGTACGGCCAGTTGAGGGTACATTGTTTCTTGCATCCATCCGCGCCGGGATACGATCCTTGAACATGCTTGTGATAATACTTGGGTGCATGATGCCGACGGGGATTGTGCCGTGGAGCTGGCCCAATAGTGTCTCACTCGTAGCCTTGGTGATTGATCCTTCTAGGACGGCCGACGGCGATCGATCAATCTAAAAAAACTCCAAGCGATCAATGGAACATCGTGGACCACCCGAAAGTGCCGGAAGCCTGGAACCCTCTGAAGGCCAAGCTCCTTCATGTTTGTGCGCTTCGTCTTGTGGTCGCCGGAGATAATGGGTTCGCCGGCGGGCGTCGTCCTGCAGTTCCTTCTTGACGTAGCCTGCCAGCCGCACCTCAGATTCGATTGCTAGGTGGGCGTGGCCTCGCGTCCATGAATCGATTTGCCGACGACCTACACGTCGCGTCCATGCTTTATATTGAAGTCCGCATTGGGCCCTAGGTTAGTGTCCGTTTGAATCTATATATTCACGTACGTGGTCAGGCCAAACACCTATTCGCGTATAGGTACGATATAACTTCCTAATCTTGGCCTTTTTACTTTCCAAAATCTTGACGTGTTGAGGCCGGACATCCATCCGCACTTCTTAGCTTCCATATGGATTCACGTCGATCCATATCTTGTCCTGATTAATCTCCACCGTTTGTACATCGTGGTTATATGTTGACAAATCTCTACCGTCGATTGTCTTGTGTTTTAATTATATAATAGATATATAGAGATGTTTTAAATAAATAAAAGTTGGAAATTTAAATAAAACTAGTGCATACTCATGTTGGGGTAGTTTGCGAGTACAATCAAATGTACTCATATTGGTTTCGTCCCTGGCTATTGTCCTAGCCAGACTACGAGGAGGAGAAGTACGTCGAGCAGGAGTATTGTAACACCCCAAAATTATAATGAGTAATGTAATCCAAAAACCAGAGCCAACAAAAACTTTTGTTGATCATTATGTGTTGTTTGCAAGTTGTTTCTTGTGGTAATTATTTCTTGTTGCTTGTGTTGCTGGTTTGCTTGAATTGATAAAATGAAATACAAAAGCAAAAGTGAAACAAGAAAAATAAAAGTGACAAGTGTGTCACCCAAATTCTCCAAATAAGAAACTCAAAATTGTTTCAAACAAAATTCAGAGGAGTGGTGATGTAAACACTCCCATTTGATTCTTACTACTTTCCCTCTCCAATACTATTTTTAAACTAGTTTTAAAATTGTAAAGTAAAATCAATTTGAAATAAACCAAAATACCAAATTCAAAACCCTATGAATGAAAATGATTCAAAACATTTTATTTTGCAAAGTCAAATTTTGTGGAGCTTCTACTTGTTATGGGGAGGCCCCACAATTATTTGCAAATTTTTCTAAAATGTTTAAGTGCCCAAATAAATCCTAGAAAAGCTACTGGACTAAAAAGAAATAAAGAAAAAACGGGAAAGAAAAGGAGGCAGGGGGTTTTGGCAAAATTGCCATCGTCTACCTCACCCCCTCGCCCCGACGCACAGCGCCGTGTCGCCGTGGCGCTCCTCGCCATTTCCTTGCCGCCCAGGCCCCCCCAGCCGCGCTCCTCGTGCCTCTGCAGCCTCTGCACGCAGAGGAGAAGCCCTAGAGCACGCCCCTCGCCCCAATGCCGCCCTGTCCCCTATTTCTCCGCCGTGGCAAGCTCGCCGTTGCCGGCCAAATTAGAGCCCCTCGCTGCTCCTCGCCACGCAAGGCTCGGGCCTCACCCTTCTAGAACACGTCCGGACCCCCCGACCCCTCTGCCTTGAGCTGCTTGCACGCGTCACGGTGGAATCGAGAAATATCTCGCCGGAGACGCCATGGACGCCGTCCGTGCGCTTCGTCCATGATACGCCGGCCCTCGCGCTATAAAGCCACCCGAGCCCCTCTGGACACTCCACACCATCCTCACTCCCTCTCCCCCTCTCCAAATTCACCGTGCACCGCCAGGAGGGCGTGCATTGCCGCAGCCACTGCCGCCGTCGAGGTCGATCATGGCCGCGTGATGCATGTAAAATGCATACATGAACTTTGCACTTTAATTGCTTATATTCCAATCATATTTGCATCATATAAGGGTTATATCAATGTTTTATAATGATTTTTGGGAATATTCATTTATTTCCTATTTTTATGGAATTAACCCTGCACAGGCAGAAAACCCCGTTTTCTTATTTTAATGTTTCAGGGACCCAAACGTGGAAATTTACGGGCGTCAATATTTGGAAGGAAGAAGACCTGTGGGCGAAGGAAGCGAACAAACGGAGGTCCGAGGACCAAACGGGGGTGGCCCGCCCGTTTGGCCCTCGTGGCTCCGTTGTCGTCGATCTTCGCTCCACCGACATAGTCTTGACCTAAAAACGCCTATAAAAAAGGTCCCCCGACGTTCTCTGGAAGGAGCGCCGCACAAACACAGAAACACTGAAACGGAGATCAGGAGCTGCAGATTGGAGGGGGGAAACTCCGGCGGGGCGCTGCCGGCGTGGTCTCCATCTTCTCCATCAACTTCTCCACCGTCTCCATGATGAAGAGGGAGTAGTCCACCTCTGGACTATGTGTTTGTGGAAGTAACTTATGTATCTCTTCTCTCTTGAGCTTCACTAATTAGCACCGTATGAGCTGCTGAACATGATTACGGTCACCGTTGTAATACCTTTGTGGTGGATCTTTATGAGTTAATATATGTTTGAGATTGCAATGTTTGTTTCAGTTATGAGTATAGATGCATATTATGTACCCCGTTCTTGTCTACTTGTTTTGATCAAGCATGTTTATGAGAGCGTGTGTGGGGGAACGTGTGCATTAGTTGGAGTAACGGGGGGTGGCTAGTGCAGTGAACGTGAGAGAAAGTTCTGCGATCCACTTTGGTATCTTTACCTTACTTTGTTACCTCACTAGGAATAAACTAAAATACCATGCTACCGGGGATGTGGGCGTGACCATTGCCACTACTCCATGACTAGATCTAGCATGTTCTTATTTTCACTTCATGTCATGATACTTAATGCTATACTCTGAGTTGTCTTAATTACTGAGGTGTTATGATTTAGTTCGCATCTTGGTGGAGTATAAGAGAGGTTAATAACCAAAAGATCTCTATGTTAGGACGTGATGCCCATATATCTAAGTAACTTGTTATCAAACCCTGTGTTGCAATCTCATATGTTAACTTTGTGTGTTCCATTGTCTACCACTTTATAAAGAGATAGTGCATTTGTGAAACCATGAACCCCAGTCCATTTTTAATCATAAGAAACACCTTTCCAACACCATATACCACTTTTCTATTTTCAGCCATCATTAAATCCGAAAATACAAAAATACTTTTCATCTTGCATACATCATTCAAAAACCCAAAAATATCATTTACCATTGCATCCACCATCATTGCATATTTATTTCTTGTTTGCATTGCATAACTATCCTGATATCATTCTTACACCTTGTGCTTGACAACCACAGGTGAGGTTGAGGACCAAAACATCTAACCTTGTTTTGTAGTTAACCAAAAGAAGGATAAGAAGATAAATCTACCACTTCAGATTCCCCGAGAGTTCGATATTAAACCCTCGAGTCACCCCTCGTGGGGAAAACTGTCTTCCACTTACTATACACTCTGCACTTGGAGTCTCAACCTAATCCCGTTTATTTTTGCAGGTATCAAAGCCTTGCTCTTCGGGACCATCAAGACGTTTTCTGGCGCCGTTGCCGGGGAATCGTAGCTGAGAGATTTATCCAAGGGTGTGCATCATCGCATTCATCTCACAACAAAGTCAACGTCACCAACTTGTGCTAACACCTAAGCTTGGGGAGGTTGCACCTACGTGAACACCATCTTATCCATCTTTACTTACAAAGCAATTTATTTGTTTTGTTAGTGTCATTGCATATCATATCATATTTATTTCAGTTTTGCATAAAAAATCTAAAAACACATAAAAACTTGCTAAAATGGGAGAAAAGCCCATTGCCACACCTGAGAGAAAAGCCAAAAATTATTGATGCTTCGACTATGGCTTTTATGAATCATGCATCGCTGCACCTTGCTTATATGAAAGTGCTTATGCCACTACTGCTAAAGTGGTTGAAACTACTGTGTCTGAGGTACCTAAAGTGGGATATAAAATTCCCATTGGCCATGTTAAAAGAGTTATGAAAAATCCATTTACAGGGGATGGAACTAAGTCTGCATGTGAACACATAGAAACAATTGATGAAATATGTGGTTTATTTAGGCTTCCTGGTATTTCTGATGATCAAATAAAAAGGAAGCTATTATATTTGTCTTTATCTGGTAATGCTCGTGATTGGTACATGTCTTTGGATGAAGAAGTGAAAACTGATTGGAGTATTTTGATGGAGGTTTTTCTTAAATATTTTACTCCCCAAGAAAGTACTAATATTTTGCAGGAAAAAGATGATGAACACATAAGCTTGGAAGAGGAAGAATGTGAAGAAGAGGATAAAAACCTAAGCTTGGGGATGCCCATGCAATCTCAAGAAGATGCTGAAAAAGATGAACAACTGGAGAATGAAGAGTTGGATCTCCCAACTTCACCTTCAACAAATGATAGTAACACTCAAACTCAAAAATCCTTTGTATTTATGATAACCCATGCTATTATGATGAAACTAATAATGCTACTAGTAAACTCATTGATGATAATGAGTGTTGCTTAAATGAGCTATATGATAATGCTTTAGATGATGGTCCTATGCTATTGATAATCCTACATGTTTGGAAGTTGTTACTTCTCTATGTGAGGATAAAAATGATATACTTGCTGTTTGTGACAATACTCTCACCCATGAGAGTCCCACTTTGTTCTGAATTCTCCTAATAACACCATAGAGGAGAAATTTGCTTATGTTGAGAAATACTTATGTGGTTTGCAATTATCTTAGTTCCAAATCTTTGTTGCAACCATGATATTAAACTTGATATTGATCTCAACAACTATTTTGAAAGAGGGAAGCATGCTAATGAATTCCAAAATAAATTTAATGATCCTCATCATGTTCCCAAATTATCTAAGTTGGAAGATTCTATTGGTTATATGGTTGAATACACTTTACTACTTGCAACTATTATGAAAGAGGAGGTGATAAGAATCCTCTTTATGCTACTAATAATAATGGGCTGCAAGTGACTATTGTTAATATGCATTGGAAAACTTCTATTCATTGTGATTCATTCATATACAAAATACCAATGCATAGGAAGAAAGTTAGACTTCGTTGTTATTACTTTTGTGTCTTGTGTTCTCTCAAATAGGTTTCAACTTGACTATTATTTTGATCGGTTTGAGAGCACCATGGGACCCTGGTATATGCATGGAACACTTTCCAAGGAAGAGGGAACCACCAAAGTTCAAGCTCCCACATGAGCTTCGTCCACAATAAAACAACAAGTAAGAAGCCTAGCTATATGGCTATAAAGAAAGCGCTTTGCGGGAGGCAACCCGGTTATTTTTATGTGTGTTTTTCTTTGTGTCCTCTTGCTGTAACAAGAGATTTTGTGTCTAGTTAGGTTCTGGAGTTTTTAATAAAGTGCCAAGTTTTACCCTTTTTGGTTTGAAAAAGTTGCTTATAGCGTTCGGAGATTTTATTCCTGCACGAGTCAGTGCACGGTATGATTTTTAATTCTTATTCTGTAACTCCGAATGAGCTCATATTTAAACTGTAGTTGCAACTTTTCATCCTCTGTATGCATGAATTTTTGGAATTTTTCGAGAAAGTTTGGTAGGGTAGAAAAATACGTTTTGCTGCTGCTGTTTTTCTGGACAGATTCTGTCCCATTTTGTTTGATGCATGCTTTGAGCTTTTAAGTTGAATCTTTTTGATCCAATTGAGTTTATGAGTAGGCATACAACATTATACTTTCTGTACATGTCATATGAATTTTTGTTCAAGGATTATATGCAGCAAGGAACCTATTTGTTTATCACTATTAATGCACCCCACAGAAAAGAGATGGGAGAAACGGTGTTTTGAAGTTTTTTCACAGGGATTGGAGGAGATGCACCAAGAGCTATCCAAGGATGGTGAAGACCATAAGCTTGGGGATGTGAAGACAACCCCGCTGGACCTACACACTCTCGGTTTGCACACGTCCAACTTCTGTTTTTCGATCGAAACACTTTATCGCATAAACTTGGAGCGTCGTTTTTGTTTTTGTTTGAGTCTTGAGAGACCACCACACTATCAATTATATATGAGAGAGCTACTGGAAATATGGGTTGAAATATGTTGGATGCTTTTATAAGATTGGAAAAAGGGATGTTTGACTTGATTTTTAATGATACATATAGTTGCATGATTCATGAGCTTGTTTATGAGTAATAGTTTGCAAATTCTTTTTGTAGAGCTATCACTTATTCATGTTTTGGTGCTGATTGTTATTTCACTTGGTTTAACATGGATTAGTTAGTTCTATGGACACTCATGCATGCATCTAGATGGTCAACTTTCTCCCTTTTGCTAGCCCAAAAACTCCAACAAGCAAAAACTTGTTTCCAACACCTTCAACCAAAGTTATTCCAGTGAGTCCACCATATCTACCTATTGGCTTTATGCTATTCGAGTATGTTTAACATGTTGTTTGTGTTATCTTACCTCTGAATGAAAATGTTTATGTTATTGATTGCAATGGAAAAAAATTGGTTATATGCTCTCACGAACTTGATGCACAATGTTCTTTTATCTGCATAATAAAACTTGACCCATTGTGATTAAGATTATGATGTTGTGGCTTGATGAATGTTTTGGGTTGGAAGTTAGCCCATATGTGCTGTCACATGGCAAGCTTTCAACACGCTCTTCATCTCATTTAGTTGATATCATGTGCTTTTGTCTATGGATGCTTATCATGTTGAAATAAATGTGGAAATAAGTGAGTTTAAATGAGTTTGTGTAAATGGTTAGAGAGACGCCTGGGCCGCTAATCTAAGCCATGCATCATTCATGGTGGAAATTTACTTACATACTATGGTGAACCTTCTGTGATACACCTTGCAATAAAAAACTATTCCAAATGGTAAATAAAAAGGGTGTTGAGATTGTTCATTTTGTTTGTTTGTCTTGTCATTTTGATATGGGCTTGTTCCATATCTTGGGACAAGAGGTACCCCAATTGACGCTCTTGATGATACTATTATGCTCACAATGATATTTAATTGAACTTGCTTTGTTTCCCAAGTTGAGTAACACATGGTGTAAGTACTTGTATTCAAGGGGCATGAGACATTCAACCCATTCTTTATCAAGCACACTACTCATATTTGCTTTCACTTTAACCTTAATCATTCAAGATGCTATGATAGGGGCAATGAGAGCTTGACACCAATGAATACCTTATTGCAATCATTAACTTAAGTAGAAGAGTTTGGAAGTTGGATGAAACTTATGCATGCTTTACCTCTATAAAGCCACCCCGAGCCCCTCTGGACACTCCACACCATCCTCACTCCCTCCCCCCTCTCCAAATTCACCGTGCACCGCCAGGAGGGCGTGCATTGCCGCAGCCACTGCCGCCGTCGAGGTCGATCATGGCCGCGACGCCACACTCTCCCTTTCTCTTCATTCTGGCCTGCACTCTCTTCTGCACCCACACCGCACTCACGCGCCTCGCTTTTCCCTCTGTTTAGGGCGCAGGAGAGGAGCCAGGACCTCGCCGGAGCTCGTGCCCGTGGCCGTGGAAGTTGGAGACCTCGCCGCCGTCGACTGGAGCCTCCCAGCAAGTACAACTCGCACCACCGCCTTCCTCGAGCCTCCGCCGTTCTCCAGCATCCTCTCCGCACCTTCCCGAGCCCCCTAGGTGAGGATCCGTCCACGGCACCGTCGCCGGCGCGGCGGCGCCGCCCGTTTTTGGTCGTCGATGATCGCGGCCTCTGTGAGCCGTTGGATCTGGATCCAACGGCCACGTACCGCTTCGTTTAAAGAGAGGCTAACGGGCTGACCCCACCCGTCAGCATTTTAAACATTATCCACAAAGCGGGATTTTTCCCTGTGTCGCTGACACGTAGGCCCCACCTGTCATAGTTTTCAACATTATCCAGAGAACAATTAATTTCGAATTTAAACTTCTCTGTAATATCAGTACTGGACCTAACTTCAAAATTCAATAACTTGAGATCTAGACATCCAAATAAATCAAATCCAATTGTTCTGGAAAGCTTATGAAAATGTTTAACCAACCCAATTGGATTCATTTCATTTATATGAATAATAAAAATGTATTATTAAAAATACTACAGAAGGTTTAAATTCTAAACTTGTTTGTTTCTGATACTCTGTTAGTCCAAATAATTCCAAACCAATTTTTCTAGCTTAGTACTGCCAGTATTAGCTTCCCTAATTTTGGTAGAATTATTTGTG
The DNA here is from genome assembly GCA_947311845.1 of Poa pratensis. Lineage (NCBI taxonomy): Eukaryota > Viridiplantae > Streptophyta > Magnoliopsida > Poales > Poaceae > Poa > Poa pratensis. Next base: position 72,147,775 of record CAMZMU010000107.1, on the reverse strand, counting down.
CAGTAGTATTTGTTTAGTATAAAGTTGAAGTTTAAACACCCTTCTGCACTAAAACATTTAAATATGTTTAATGGTTAACCCAAATGAATTAGGACCAATTTTGTTAGATCACATTTAGTCATGTTTAGTCCCTAAAAGGATTTAATTTTAGGATAACAGAACTTAATTGGTAGCTAAAACTTGATTATTAAGTTACTGGATTAAAACATTTGTGTAGGGAGTTTGGTAACTCCAATTAATCCAAATCAAATTGGGTTGTCTTCTACACATCAGTAGCTTTGTGTAGAAATTTAGTTTGTATTTTTGTGACCAACAGAACTCAAGTTGTGGAATTAAACATGTTCAACAAGTTTCTGCCATAATTTAGACCTAATTAAATAATGTTTAGTTCAATTAATTTGAAACCAAATTGTATTGTTTGATGTGTGCAGTAGCTATTTGTGTTTTATGTTGTTATGTTGAGATGATTGCTTGAGTAGTTTAGTGATTGGTTGTATTTGTTTGTTTATTAATTAGACGAGAACGCTGTCGGATTTATCGAGGAAGGAGAGTTTGTTGAATCTGAAGATCAAGACCAAGTCCACTTTGCCGAGCAAGGCAAGCTACTCTCTGAGCTTGCACTACAAACATATGCATCTATTTTTGATATCATGATTTACCTTTAAGGCAAAGATTTATAAAACCCTTTTCAAAACATATATGGAAATTATTTTGCCACTCTGTAGAATATAAGATAGTTATATCAAAATTATAGGATGGGAAAAACAAATATTGTTTATTCAAACTCCTTTGAAATATTTGTGTGATTATGGAATACCGAGATGTCGGTGTTGAATGGAGAAGTGGAGAATGGAGATGTTTATGAAAAATGCACAGTGTGTCCTTGTACTTACGTCAACCAGCCGATACCCTGTGCGACCACATTTACCCACATATGGGAAAAGGGCTTAGTCATATAATTTGCTCATATTAGTATGGGATGCCTCATCGACGGAGATGACTCCGTTATGCATGAGGGGATAGTGTGTTGATCTACCCCTGACCCGGGTCCTCGCAAACTCTATGAAAGATAAGGAGGAGGATTGAAGGTTCCACCATAAACCGCCGGACAAAACTATGAGTCCTCACACTTAGATTCCGACGGGCTGGGTTAAGTGTTGATGGAAGTGTCATATGGGAAGGATCCTATACTAGCATGAGCAAAGGACAGGCTATGGTCGGCGGCTTACTTCGCATACACCTGTATGGCGAGACGTGGCGGACACGATGAGTTGCCGGATGGATGTGGGAAAAGCGTGCTAACTCTGCAGAGTGTAAAACTATTCGAATAGCCGAGTCCTCGGATATGGACAGTTGGGAGGCCCTACTTTGACCATGTGCAAGTTTTTGAAAGACTTTGAGTTTTAAAAAGAAAATGAAGTGGAGAATGTTCCTTACACCTATACCAACGGATCGGTATGAGGTTGTTGGAGGAAGTGGACCATGACGGGCTATGGTCGGAAAAAGGAGGAGTTTTGGAGAAACAGATAAAATGGTGATTTCTTTAAAGATAGTTATAAAACTCTTCTTACCTTTTTCAATAAAGATATAGAGATGTTTTAAATAAATAAAAGTTGTAAATTAAAATAAAACTAGTGCATACTCATGTTGGGGTAGTTTGCGAGTACATTCAAATGTACTCATATTGGTTTCGTCCCTGGCTATTGACCTAGCCAGACTACGAGGAGGAGCACTACGCCGAGCAGGAGTATGGCGACTTCTACGCGAACTAAGGATCTCCACAAGTCAGCTGCCTGTCGGGTTGTCATCGTTAGATATGATGTCTACTACGCCGTAGCTTCCGCTGATATTTTGGTTTGGCCCATGAAGGCACCTATGTAAGACTTGGTCTAAATGACCATTTATGTAAGACTTTTAATTCGGTATTGTAATGGATGTAAACTTTGGTATCCAATTCGGATTATGTGCAACGACAGACTGATCACGGGATCGTTGTGTTAAGCATAATCGGGTATTTCGGACAGCTAGTCCGGGGTCCCCACAGACTTGGTATCAGAGCCATCCTGACTTTAGGAAACCTTAGTTAGCATGGTCGTTAGACAAATGTTACAAAAGATTAATTTCTAAAAAAAGGAGTGAAGTATTTTCGAAAACTGCTTATCTCCAATCCTCTTACTTATGCAAAATTTTACTCTCATTAAATATACATTTTCCCTGTATCCTTAAAATTTTGCACACTTCTCATTAAGCTTAAAAATTCGACTCACTTGTTGCCTCACTACATTTAAAATTTTGATACACTTGTCACCTCACTAACTTAAAATTTTGTTAAAAATTGTAGATGGCACTCCATTGGACCGAGTTCGTTCAGCTTGAGAAGGACAGCAAGCTGACGTTCGAGAGGGACTTGTTCGAGTTGAGCAAGCTGTTAGGTCGCCCCGCTCCAGAGTTCAAAGGAGCTCAGGTTGACGTTCACGGAGTCGGGAGACTGAGTTGGCTCATCGAGTCGTCAGTTCGCAGGAACATCAAGTCCCAGTTCCAGGACGATCATCTTCACCACCAAGGCTCTATCTGGGTTGACGGTCTCTGTACTGCCGCACAGAGGTTGCTAGCCCGACTTTGTGAGGAGCACAAGACGGAGTTGGCAAACTCCCGTTTCCGGTTCTACGGGAGGCGCAACAGCGACGGACACCCTACTCCTACCCTTTACCACCCGATGTTTGGGAGCTACATCCTGGACATGGAGCTCTTACTTCACTACACCCAGGATGATCTGATGCGCACTAAGGTTCAGCTTCACTTTGATCGCATCTCGCTTGTTGAGATTCGCGAGAATGAGGAGAAGCTGCTGGAGGAGAAGGTCGCTCTTCTCACGAAGAGGGCCCAGCTGAGGAGACCATCGTGAAGCTCCGCAAGAAGGTGGCAGAGCAGGACCAGCTGATCGAGGAGCTAGAGCACCATACTGACGAGATGGAGGAGGAGGGCGAGGATCTCCGCAAGGAGAACAACGCTTTCCTCAGTGACGATGATGACTTCGTGGAGGAGATGGATGATCAGGAGGACGATGATGAGGAGTTAGTTGACGAGGAGGAGGAGCCACTCGAGGCAGTACTCGAGGACGAGGAGGAGGAGCCACTCGAGGCAGTTCTCGAGGACGAGGAGGAGGATCCCGAGGAGCCACCCTACCAGTCAGATGCTGACGTGTTAGAGCTGGAGGTTCCACCTCAGTAGGCGAGTGACTTGATCACTACCGCAGGATTAGGTTGACCCCCTATCGCTAGTCGAGTCGAAGTAGTGGTTCTTTTGGAAACCAGATGTTATGTATCTTAGATGTAGGGCGATGTTGTAAGCTTGATGTTGTTGTGAACTCCTTGATGTGATGTTGGTAATATATAAGTATGTTTGTCTTGTTTGATCTGTGTGAAATATTTTTCATATAATCCTTAAATTAATCAACCACTTGCGAAATCGTCTTTTCCCTTAGTCGAACTTTTCTTTGCCTTGCCTCTTATACCCGGTGTGCTTCAGGATGCCGCCCCGTCGTGCGGAAGGAGGAGCACCACCACCACCGGACCCAACCCCCGCCCAACTTCTCGCGCTTATCATGGGGAACGTGAAAATGCCCGGCAGGAGCGCCAAGCTCATCTCGCTGCCTTGCAGCAGATCGCTGCCGCCCATCTCAACCAAAACAACAACAATAACAACAACAACAACAACAACAATAATGGAGGTAATGGCAATGGGGATGGAAACTAAGTGACTTGGTCTAAGTGACCATTTATGTAAGACTTTTAATTCGGTATTGTAATGGATGTAAACTTTGGTATCCAATTCAGATTATGTGCAACGACAGACTGATCACGGGATCGTTGTGTCAAGCATAATCGGGTATTTCGGACAGCTAGTCCAGGGTCCCACAAGTATGGCGACTTCTACGCGAACTAAGGATCTCCATAAGTCAGCTGCCTGTCGGGTCGTCTTCGTTAGGATTTGATGACTACTACGCCGTAGCTTCCGCTGATATTTTGGTTTGGCCATGAAGGCACCTATGTAAGACTTGGTCTAAATGACCATTTATGTAAGACTTTTAATTCGGTATTGTAATGGATGTAAACTTTGGTATCCAATTCGGGTTATGTGCAACGACAGACTAATCACGGGATCGTTGTGTTAAGCATAATCGGGTATTTCGGACAGCTAGTCTGGGGTCCCCACACCAATGCATAGGAAGTGGGTTAGACTTAAAAGTTAATGGTTTAATGTTTTGTGGTGTGCTCCTTATGCTTTCATTTCCTATTCAGTTTGGGCACACCTTTATATCATGAAAACATGTGAAACAACTTTACCTACTGTTATCTAATTGCTAGTTTAAGATTTTCACTTTATATAAAATTTGGGAAAGTAAATGAGAAGGATGAGTAATGGAGATGTTGGGGTCGACCTTGAACATGTGTTGTTCATGCCAATGGAACCATTGCAAAGTCTCTATCATTAAAACTTTTCCCAAAGCTAAAACCAAATAAAAAGAGTGTTTATGTTGTATATATTTGCTTCTTCTTTTGCCTTTGTGCTAAATCAAAAACAACAAAAATATTTTCTTTCTTCCTTGTTTGTTTCTCTTGAATTCTTTCTTGGTTCTTTTTGCTTCTTTTTGATTTTTATCTTCAGTTTCAGTTTTGGTTTTTGAGTCAAGGTGCTTGTTTACTACTGTAACATCACCTTTGTATCTTATTTTTCATCTTTATGGCAAGAATAACCTCTTTTGAGAGGTGGGATCAGACAATAGTGATTTGCTGTCCAGAAAACAGATTCCTTAGCTTCACTGCGGAAAATGTTAAAAATCACAGAAAAGGAATTTTGACCTGAAATTTTACGACAGCAATCTTCAGTTATTATTACGCATTTCATTAGTTAAAAGTTTTCTGATTTGAGCAACGTAAGTGACTCTGAAAATTCACTCTTTACGGGCTGTCCAGTTTTTGACAGATTCTGTCTTTATTTTGCATTAGCCTCATTACTTGTGTTTTGTGTGGTTCTTTTGATCAATGAACAATACACAACCATAGTAACAATAGTTAATGTTTAGAATCAAATCATGATATGTCTTTGCTGTACCTATGTGGATTTAATTTATGGAGACACTAACCCCTCTAATCAAGTTTTATGATGAGTTTTGTGTGAAGAGAATTGTCAAGTGGAAGAGTTGAGGGTGATGAACAAAGATCAAGAGGGACAAACACTCAAGCTTGGGGATGTTACCCCTAGGCTCACCCTACATGTATCAAATAAGTACAAGAACTCAAGCTTGGGGATGCCAAGCCACCTCACTCCAACCATCTTGATACCAAGTAAGTAAGCCTAGCTATATGGCTATAAAGAAAGCGCTTTACGGGAGGCAACCCGGTTGTTTTATTTTTGATTTTCTTTGTGTCCTCTTGCTGTAACAAGAGACTTAGTTTTTAGTTTTGTTTCTGGAATTTTTAATAAAGTGCCAAGTTTTACCCGTTTTGGTTTGAAAAAGTTGCTATTTGTATTCGGAGATTTTATTCCAGCACGAATCTGTGCACGGTATGATTTTTCATTTCTATTCTGTAACTCCGAATGAGCTGATATTTTAACTGTAGTTGCAACTTTTCATCCTCTGTAATCATGAATTTTTTCAGAATTTTTCGACATATTTAAGTAGGGTAGAAAAATGCGTTTTGCTGCTGCTGTTTTTCTGGACAGATTCTGTCCCATTTTGTTTGATGCATTCTTTGAACTTTTAACTTGAATCTTTTTGATCCAATTGAGTATTATACACTTTCTGGACATTCATATGAATTTTTGTTTAAGGATTTTATGCAGCAAGCAATTCATTTGTCTATCACTACTAATGTCACCCCACAGAAAAGAAATGGGAGAAACGGTGTTTTGAAGTTTTTTCACAGGGATTAGAGGAGATGCACCAAGAGCTATCCAAGGATGGTGAAGACCATAAGCTTGGGGATGTGAAGACAACCCCACTGGACCAACACACTCTCGGTTTGCACACGTCTAACTTCTGTTTTTCGATCAATGCACTTTATCGCATAAACTTGGAGCGTCTTTTATTTGCTTTTTATTTCGGTTTGATTTTTGTTTATTTTCTTGAGACCACCACTTTTCATTTATGTTATGAGAGTGCTACTGGAAAATTGGGTTGAATTATGTTGGATGCTATTAAAAATATTGGGATAGGGATGTTTGAGTTGATTCAAAAAGATACATATAGTTGCATGATTCATGTGCTTTTTAATGAGTATTAATTTGCAAGTGTTTTATCAAGAGCTATCTTTTATTCATGTTTCGATGCTGAATGTTACTTTACTTTGTTTAACATGGATTGATTAGTTCTATGGACACTTATGCATGCATTTAGACGGTCAACTTTCTCCCTCTTGCTAGCCCAAAAATTCCAACAAGTAAAAACTTGTTTTCCAACACCTTCAACCAAAGTTTTTCTAGTGAGTCCACCATATCTACCTATTAGCTTTATGCTATTCCGAGTATGTTTATCATGTTATATTGTATTATCTATACTTCTGAATTAAAATGCTTATGTTATTGATTGTTATGGGAAAAGTTGGTTAAAAAGCTCTCACGAACTTGATGCACACTTTACTTTTATTGCACTTAATAAGCATGAACCATTGTGATTAAAATTATGAAGTTGTGGGCTTGACAATAGTTTTGGTTGGGAGTTAGCCCATATGTGCTGTCACATGGCAAGCTTTCAACATTGCACTTATTTATATTTAGTTGATGTCATGTACTTTTGTTTATGGATGCCTATCATGGGTGAAATGAATGTGGATACTTAGTAAGTTCAAAGAGTTTGTATAAATGGTTAGAGAAATGCCTGGGCCGCTAATCTAAGCCATGCATCATTCATGGTGGAAATTTACAGCATAACCATAATGTTCATTCAGTGATGCACCTCATAATAAAAAGCTATACCCATAGTAAATAAAAGAGTGCTGAGATTGTTCATTGTCTGTTTGTCTTGTTGTTTTGACATGGGCTTGTTCATGTCAAGGGGCAAGAGGTACCCCAGTGCAGTTCTTGATGATACTATTATTACTTGCAATGACCTTTATTTGAATTTACTTTGTGGACCAAAGTGAGTAACACATGGTGTAGGTACTTGTATTCAAGGGACATGAGACATTCAACCAATACATTGTCAAGCACACCACTCATATTTGCTTTCACTTTAAACATTAATCATTCAAGATGCTATGATAGGGGTAATGAGAGCTCCACACCAATGACTACCACATTGCAAGCATTAACTTAAGTAGAAGTGTTTGGAAGTTAGATGAAACTTATTCATGCTTTACCTCTACTTATTTATATATCTTTCCAATGTGTCCACCTTTTATATTCAGATTTGCAAGAATACTCTATGACCATTATAGGATGTTTTTACTTTTCATTATGCATACATTTGGACCATAGTACTTTCTTCTATGTTACACTTTGTGAATTATCATTGAACATCCTTACATTGAATATTTGATATCACTTCATAATCTATCTTGTATATTGCTACTCCTTTGAAGAATGAATCATTTGACTCTATGTAGCAATAATAATCATCTTTGATATCCATTGATAGTATTAAAATGCAAAGTCCATGTTAGTTTTATCACCTTCATACTCGAGGACGAGTATTGGTTAAGCTTGGGGATGTTGATGCATGTAAAATGCATACATGAACTTTACATTTTATTACTTGATATTCCAACTTATTTGCAACTTATATGATGTTATATTCATGTTTTATAATGATTTCGGGGATTTTCTAAACAATCCCCCCTCTTTTGGTTCTAACTCTGTTTTCCAGAAAACGTCTTTTTTAGGGTTTCGGACTTTCCGGGAGCTTCGGGACTCCAAAAAGGGCAAGGCCAAAGAGCACGGTTCAGAATTTTCGAGACGAACGCAATGGGCCTAAAATGAAGACCAGCAGCCCAGCCAGCTGGAAACTAGAGGGTCCCACGCGGTCAGATTCCCTGGCCGCGTGGGACCACCTCTTTTCCCCCTCGTGGCTCCGATGCCGTCCGTTTTCGTCTCCGTGGCTTCGTCTTGACCTAAAACCAACTATAAAAAGAGTCCCCCGAGGAGTTTCGCGAGGAGGCGGCGGAGAAACACGAAACACACGAAACAGAAGACAGAAGGCTGCCGCCGGAGAAGATCGGAGGGGGGAAACGCTGCCGGAATCACCTCCGGTAGGCTCCTCCATCCCCCCTCCGGAGTCTCCATCAACACCAACGTCAAGACCTGCACCATCTCCATCACCATCTTCGTGATCCACTTCATCCCCCTCATAGTTTGAGATTGTTGAACCCTAGCTATTGTTTAAGTGCTATTCTACCTGTGTATGATTAGTTACTTGTCATTGTTTTGTGGTGAGACTATAATTTCAGATTGTGTTGTATCATTTATACCACTGAATCATATCATGTCTTCACGTTGTGAGTAGTTCTCTCATGTTCCTGGGGCATATATATAACATGTGTTGGTATTTTGTCTAGTGTTTATCTTTTTATGTAATTCTATGATGGTGTTGTGCGAACGTCGACTGCACATCACTTCACCTAGATGGGCTCATAGGAGAACACCGTAGTGTAATGAATTGAGGGAGACTTGGGAGGACATGTAAACCTGAGACCGAGTCATGAAGTTACATTATGAGGGTATTAGTATCGGGGACCTTAGAGTGTAATGCTATGGTGGGACTTTATGTCTTAATAAATCTTGTGCAGTCATTTACTTGGCCACATGATCCATCATAAGGGGTTTAGTATATTTATTTAGCTATACCTAATAATGGCTCCGTCCGAAGAAGATTAAAACTTGACAAAATGCTACCTTGTTGTTCTAGAAATATTTATGCCATGAAATCTAGGTAGCCCCTGGGAACGTTCTCCACTTATAAGAAACACACATTTGAGCTTGTCCTCTTGCTGCATAGAGGATTGGGCTTTTCTCTCTTTGAGAGCTTTCACCTGCTACTATTTATCTGCTGCATTTTTACTTTATTGCAAACTCTACACCAAAAACCCAAAAACACTTGCATCATTTAATCATTTTAGTTTGTCTAGTGCATAGATAATAAGGGAAGTGACACTCTTATTTGAAAGGATAAATAACTTATACCTTCTACTCCTCGTGGGATCGATTCTATACTTACACATTGAAGATTTCAACGATCCCCTATACTTGTGGGTATCAGAGCCAAGCTAGGATGGTTGATAAACTCTTGTCTACTACATCAACCCCATGCCATCTCGGTAACAAGTATCCACCCCCATGCATACTTTTATAGCATTGAACCTTGTGTAGGTTTCATCATGGCATGAAAAGTATTTATTTGCCTTTGTTGTAGCTATTGCAAATTCTATTCGGCTCTTATGATACTTGTTGCTTTCCTCAATGCATCCCAACTATCTCCTTTTTCCCTTAGTGATATTTGTGATGCTTGTGTTGAGGTTGAATTTGAAGTTCATTATTATACAATATGAGAATATTGAGCTATGGGCTATGATCCTAAACAAACATCATATGTGTATATTATATGAGTTCTCTTTTGGATATCTTGTTTCTTTTCTTTCTTAACTAATTTTGTATATACATATTTCTTTGTGGATGTATATCATCATGATTTTTGTCTACTTAGAAACTTATATACACGAGAAGAGTTACATCTTTACTTGATGTCTTAATCTTCGGTGTCACCTCTTTATTCTTCTTTATTCTTTGGTGACCCCGAAATGAATTTGGCTTATGAGTGCCTATCCTATTTTATCACATCTTGGTGCACTCATCTTGGTGAATATCCTTAACCTCATGCTTGTCTTGACGAGCCAATTATCTTCACCATAGGATAAGACACAAGCTTTTATTTTTATTTTGCATCTTTTTGAGCTTGTGTATCCATTTAAACTTGGTGTTATAGAGGATACTGGGGAGTGAGGATTCCATGTTTGTACACCTTGTATTCAAATACAATCACCTAGTTTGTGTACAAATATTGGGGAGCTCCTCTATTTTTCTTTAAAGCACTCCTTTGTTCAAATCATAATATTTTTTGTTGTTGGATCTTTTGGTTACTTGCTTTATCTTTGGAAAATGCTAAAAAGTTTTCCATAACATTCTTTTGCAATCTTCGATCCTCAATATAGTTTGATCTCACTCCAACTACTCGTAATTGGATATGTGCATTTGACTTCACTCACATTTTGAGAAATGCACACATTATGGGGGAGCTCTTACTATATTGACCGCCTAAGATTTTTCGCCCATTTTGGAAATGGATGCCAATGGGGAGAAGTTTTAGAGGGTTCAAGGGAATTTGGTTCTATGCTTTTGATTTCTTCTCAAGCATCTTTCCTCTCATGCATTCTTGCTTGTTTACTTGCATGGTTGCTTAAATTCATTATATAAACCCTCGTAAAAAAAGAAGCTTGCCATCAATTACCAAAATGGGGGAGATTGAAAGGGCATGGCACCCCTATGTGTGGTTTTTGGTAATTAATGACAATCCCTATGGACTAATGGTTGCAATGAGTTATCCTTGTAGTGTTTGTCTGAAGGCAATGCTTGAACTCCATATGTTGGATTCAAGGTCGATGCCATGAATATATTGATATAATGAAGTATTTGGCATCAAGATCATCGAGGTGTATGGATATATATTTGATATGATCAATAAGAAGAGTATGTGATGACCAAGTTGTCATTCGAGGAGTTATCCGATGATTGGCCATATGTGAGTTGAGCATATTGCAAGTATGTATTGAAGAAAAGGATTATGTGACCATTCATGGTTATCTTCAAGACATTATCTATTCAAAAGAGAAGAAAAGATACAAGGTTGATCAAGATATTGATCAACACACAAAGCTACAAGATGTACCAAGTGGGATCATGTATCTCTTGGTATGGTAAGCAATTGTCCATATAGCTTTGTGAACTAACCATGATATGTGTGTAGCATTTCTATGTGTGGTTAGGTATCTTTATCTGGGCGTGCATCAAATGAAGGGCTCTCGACTAAAGCTTAAGCGTATCAGTTGGAGAGAGCTCAAACCTTTGCATACTTGGCATCGTCATATTTCTTGGTTCTTACTTGGCTTTTCTCCTTGTTGGGTTTTGGTGCTTGTCGTGTTCTTCATGACAAGCACAAATTCTTCGAAAACGGATTTCTTATGAAAAACCATTTACGTTTTCGGTGTTGGAAATATTATGGTTTCACCTTTATGAAAGGTTCCACACCTTACCATGTGTGGTATCCTCTCTCCATTATTGATTACTAATATTTCCACCTTTTGTACGGAAGCTCTTGTCGATAGCTTTCCATCAAAATTGGTCTCACCTTATTTGGAGTTAAATTGCAAAAGTTGTGGGGTTTACAGTTTTGCTGAGTGGCTGTTGGAAACAGCCCAGAGACTCCGTTGCTGTCTTGGCCGGAGACTCCGGTGTTGTAGCGGACCTGCACTTAAAAATTGGCAAGTCCCTGTGTATAGTGCAAATCCCTGGATCGATTCATTTGCACACACAGTTTAAGATGAAATATCACAACAAAGTATCAATTATTACACGTGGATCCAGTACTTAGGAAAATATCCATTACAAATGGCATAGCACAAAGCTAGCTTTGAATGAGTAAAGCAGCGGAAATAAAAGTAGCAGTGAGTCTCCATCATCTTCATGTGCCACAGGCGAAACATGTTGGTTGTAGACTCGAAAACCTTATACGAAACCTCACTCATCGTCTGAACATCCTGCAACAGGAAAAATGTTGCAACAAGGTGGGTCAGAACCATATAAAATGGATCTGGCAAGTGACACTCTGTGGACACTTAGTGGAATAACTCTAATAACCTATATGCATATTTAGGCAGGTGGAGTTCAAAGGCTATTTTGCAGAAAGGCAACTTTTCCCTATCTCTTTTGAAAAACTCTTTTGCTCAAGACAAGTATGGCATGAAAACCATAGTCTCGTCTACCCTTGTTCACCCTTCAAATTTTACTTGAGAAATTGGAATGTTGGGATCCTCCGTTGACGTCCTTGATCAGCTGCTCAGAATTGTCCGTAACCGGGGACATGGCTAAGTACTTAGTTTTGACACTCTCGAGAGGTTGTGCATGTTCACCATTAGACTTAACCAACCCAAACTATCCCCACACTCCAATAGTGATAAAGGAAAATAAGAAGGTTAAGACGAGATCCTTCAGAAGCATTTTCCCACCCCATACCGGCCTGACGCGCTCCACCTACAAACCTCTACCACCACCTGTCAAGCCGGGGTGAGTCCACGCAACTTATTCGATCAAGACAGAGCCCATATGACCAATGGCTGCACTGGTTCTTCAAATCCCTTTGTTCCTGGGTGGCCATCCACAAGTGCACTCTCAGGTAAAAACCCCCACATACCATGGTCCTAAGTATAGTGGAAACTACCTTAGGTGAAAACCCCCATGAACATGGTCCTGAGTAGCCACTCAACATAAACCAAGCAATACCAATTCCACCCAGGTGATTCATTAACTTAGTAAATTTAGCTTTTCAATAAAACAACTTTTGCATAGCATCAATATTTCTACTAAGTTATAATAGGATTCTAGACAACTAGTAAGGGAGATAGTCTAGTCTTAGCATAGCAATACTATCCAACACATGCTAATAGAAAATATTCTAAGTCATGCATAGACAAAAATACTTAGGAAAAATTTATGGGGTGTGCCACTTGCCTTTGAAAGTTGTCGGTGCTCACAACTCTTTTCAACGTAACTCGGAGCTCTCCGTTCAATATAAACAAACAACAATACAACAATCAACACAAAACACAACATCAAACATGGACAACAACATAACAATTGGGTTTGGTTAAAAAGGGCTTTACACATTTTAAAAACAAGGTTTGCAAGTCAAAACATTTTAAAAGACTATTAGCACAAACTTAATTATTTAAGTTTAAATTACATTAATAATTATGGCATTTAGTCTCTCTGGTCAAAGGCCATTTATTTAGGATTTTCTCAAAAAGAAACATGTTAAAATAATTAATAGAAATTAAACTATGCCAAAAATTACCCTATGCCAATTATTCAATTTGAGTCTTTGATTTTAAATCATAAAAATAATGCCAAAAAATATTTTATAACAAAGGCATAATATTATACATATTGTAAGGTTTCTAAAACTATTTTATTTGCAAATTTTGGACTTGTGGATCTAAAGTTAAGTCAAATTTACTCAAACTCCTCATTTGAAATTTGAATAAATTTAACTAGACAAATTTGAAAACTAACAGTACCAAAAGTTTCTACAGGTCAAGGGCTTTCCAGGGGTATAAAGTTTGTAAAATTTGGATATGTGGTTGAAAAGATATAACAGATCTAAGATCCAGGGGCTTTTCTGCAAAACTGCCAAATAGATCTAAATAGCAAAAACATTTTCCACGCAGGCGCTGACTGGATCTGACGCGGCCGCTGGGTGGGTGTTGACTGGGCGCTGACGTGGTTAAATGAAATGATCCAGGCCGTTGGATCTGGATCTAAAGGTCTAGATCTACTCGTACCGCTTCGGTTAAAAGGATCTAATCGTGGCCGTACGGGGCAGATCGGACGGCTCTGGGGCTTTGACCGAACCATGGCGGTGCTAGGTCGCCGGAGGAGCTCCGGTGGCGGTGGCGCCATGGCCGGCGTCGTGCGTTCGTGCGAAAGAGAGGGAGCGGGAGGGGATTTCGTTATCCAGGGTGCAGGGCGCCGAGGCGAGCTTGGTGGCGGGGTCGAAGACGGCGGGGAAGCTCTGGTTCGCCGGCTATTCCTCGCCGGAGTTGGAGGGACGGACGGCGAGCTTCGGTTGATCACGGCCGCGTCGATCTAGGGCACACAAAAATACAACGTCGGTTCAGGAAGATGCGCACGGTAAAAAGAGAGAGAAAGAAATAGGTGGGAGGGCGCGGGGTCGTCGGAGCTCGCCAGAGTTTGAAGAAATGGCCGGCGGCAGTGGCGGTGCTCCGTGGATGCGCACGAGCAGCTTGGGGGCTCTCGAGCTAGGGTTTTTGGGGCAAAAGGGGGAGGAGAGCGAGGGCTATAAGTAGGAGAGGACGGCCGCGTCGATTTCGGCCTTAAATGGCCGGGTTCAAGGGCGAGAAAATCTCGGTCGCGACGAGTTCATCACGAGCGTGATTTGTGGCCGGACGTTGAAGGAGACCTCTCCTGACCAGTGGGGCCCGCGTGTCGGTGAGGGAAGGGAGAAAAAAAAGAAATCGAGGCGCTGCGGGCTGGAGGTGGGCTGGCTGCGTGGGGTGGAGATGGGCTTGGCCCAGTTGGGCTTGTCCTCCTTTTTTTTGTTCTTCTCTTTTTCATTTTCTGTTTTTCGTATTTCTTTTATAATTTTGGTTTTAAATCTCCAAATGAATTCAAACCAATTTGTAGAATTTTGTAAAATTCAACTCTATCAAGATAGACTATTTGGGGTCACTTTTATACAATTATTTTTACAATAATATCTTTGGGCAATATAATGTAATATTTGCTATTTAACTAGTTAAATAAAATAAATGAATATATTTCATTTCTTTTGAAATATTTGCAAACCAAGTGTAATATAATGCAAAAATATTATCTATCCTTTAAAATATTCAAGCACACTTTTCCAATAAATTTGAAAGTTTGAATTTTAAAATATTGCATATTTATTTAATTGACACTTTATGTCAATTTTAAAATAGGGTTTTAATAAAAACATTTGTGGCTTGATAAAATCAACTAAAATAACACAAATGTAGATATTGAAAGTTAGCCATTTTAAACTTAATTTTCAAATGAATATAATTGAATCAAAATCAATTTTTAAATAAGAACATGCTTTAATAATTTAAAACACTTTATAATATTGTTTTAGGGTTTATAAACTCCAAATTTTAGAACATATAGTTTAAGTAAAATCATTTTAGAAATAGGCATACTTTAAATAACTTTAGCACTTTGCAAATGAGATTTTAGGGTTTAAAGAAATAGTCAAAAGTTAAATACTTAAATTCAAATACTTTGGATGAAAGAATTTAAACTAAACTCAAATTTGAATTTAATATTACTTGGATAATTAAAACTATTAAAGTTTTTGAAGATGCTAAAAAGTCTTCTATTATTTGGTTTCTATTTTAATTTGAAAGTTTTCTTTTAATAAAAACAAAAGTTTAATTTTTTAGTGATTTTTAAACATTCCAAAATATTGGGATGTTACAGGTGTCCAACACCGGAGTTTCTGACTCAGGGCAGCCGGAGACTCCGGCCTATATTTTTCTGGGCTACGCTCATTTCGCCAGCGCGTGGCGTAAGCCTCTGGTGCCCAGTCCGGAGACTGGCCGGAGACTTTGGAAGTCTCTGGTCTGGGCGGAATTTCCGGTCCCCTCGTGGGCTGGATATTCTGCCCAGGCCGGAGACTCCGGCCTTCCAGGCCGGAATCTCCAGGGTTAAGTTTCCAGCAACGACTCTATTTCGTGGGGCCCTATAAAAGGCCCCTTCTTCCCCATTGAGACCAGCTTTGCTGAGCACAAAATCGACCTCCATTGTTGACCTTCTTGAGCTTAGCTATCTCTCTATCCCTCCATGATTCTTGCCTCCATTTAGTGGGAAAAGAGAGAGGAGATCTAGATCTACTATTCCACCAATCAATCTCTCCTCTAAGTGAGGGGAACCTTTTTGGATCTAGATCTTGGAGGGATTTAGTGTTCCTCTTTGTTCTTCCTCTCTTCTCCCCCCAATAGCATTAGTTGCTTTGGTGGGATTTGAGAGTGAAGGATTTTGAGCACTTCTTGTGTTCTTGCCCATTGCATCGGTTGCATCGGTTTGAGTTCTCCACGGTGATACGTGGAAGTTGAAGTTGAGAAGCTTGTTACTCTTGGGTACTTGGGGTGCCCTAGAGCTTGTCCTCTTGGGTACTTGGAGTGCCCTAGACGGTCCTTGTTGATCTCAGAGTTTTGGTGGCTCGCGGGATAGTTGGGAGCCTCCAATTAAGTTGTGGAGATGCGCCCCGACCTTGTGAGTCTTGTGGCTTTGGGAGCCGCGGGATTCCGGTGAGAGCCTCCAATTAAGTTGTGGAGTGTGCCTCATCCTTGTACGGGTTCGGTGACCACCCTCAAGTGTCCCATAGTGGATCGTGGCACTCCGCATTGGTGGAGGCACGAATGAGATTACTGTGTGCCATTGACGGCTATTCGGGGATCACTTTGTGACTCCGCACCGCTCCAACGGAGACGTAGCTTCCATTGGGAAGTGAACTTCGGGATAAATCATCGTCTCCAAGTGCCTCGGTATTTCCATACACGAGCCTCTTACTTGTGCTATTTACCTTGTGATAGCCATCGAGCTTGAAGTAATATATCTTGCTATCACATATTTGCTTATCTTGTTTAGCATAAGTTGTTGGTGCACATAGGTTAACCTAGCTTGTTTAGGTTTCGTGCTTGATAAATTAAACGCTAGTTTTATTCCGCATTTATTCGAGCCTAAACCATAAAGAATTTTAATCGCCTATTCACCCCCCTCCTCTAGGCGACATCCGTGTCCTTTCACTATTTAACATAGATTTTGTGTAATATGATATGCAAGATTCAGTTTACCACACTAGTTAATTTGCTTACTTAAATAGATCTATCTCCATCTACCATAATTCCTTTTATTGCAAGACCTCTACTAAATGCATTACACTCGCAAGTAAAAGACTTAGTCAAGACCTGGATGTGTCGCTGCCTGCCGATCTGGGTCCTAGTTGGTAGGCACACTGTGGTGTTGCTTCATGTGTAACATGTCACCCAATGCTTAAGTTGATCAAGATCTAGGGGGATTCCATCGCTACAGGGGCGAAAGTTGACAACAATCATCATGAATTTTTACGTTGCCGCCTTGGGATTCTTCGTGATCAAATACAAGAGATGACACTACCCCGACAATAGTTGGCGACTTGACGGTTGTACGACGTGTCGGATCCTAGGTCCACCATCATAGGCTGCTTCTCGTTGTTGTGAGTGCCGATGGAGCGAGTGCACTACCCTGATCGGTCGCCTCCGTGTCCGTTCTCCCAAGATCACCTCATCTCCAGCCCAAAACCAGCTCAGCTGACACCCTGGATCCTGGAGGTGTGGCTCATCATTTTGTTTGGTTTGGCCTGTGTGGTTTTATTTATAAAGCGGGACTACGGGTTGTTTCGAGTGATCCTATTTCTTGTAACGAACTCAACTTAATTTGTGTCAAAAGGCTAGAGTGTTTTCAAATCTAAGGTTTTAAAATCTATACGAGAAAAGGTTATAAGACATTTGTTTTGTGAAATCCACTTCTAACATTGGCGAGCTGGTATTCACATTCTCTGCGAACGAAGCGTGGGCGCTATTTAGGTATGCTTGGATGCTGATCAAGATTTTGTTTTGGCATTCCTAGGCACTATTTTGACATGAGCATGTTTACTAGCCAATTCTAATTTAGTTCGCTCCCCTTATTTTTTTTCTAATTTAGTTAGCAACATTTTTCAAAATACACACTTCAAAAGCCTTGGCCGAATTGCGTCTAGCCAAAATTTTGGTGATATGTTGATTTATGTTCAAAGTCTTTCTGTGTAAGGATGCGAAAATGGGACCCAATTGTCCTACTTATTATCCATTTTGTACATGTCTAGTACAAATCCAAAATTTTGTACTCACTACGATCCGTTTTTTGTGTCATGGCAAAATAACTGAGCGTGAACAATTCATTAGTGCAGCTGACGACACTTAATTTAGATCAGGCAAGTACTCGACATGTATAAAATGGAGAATAAGTGAGACAATTGTCTGTTTTCGCATCCTATTTCCGGTTCCACTCTACCATGTCCACCGACCGATGGGCGACCGCGACAGAAAACGGAGTTTGGAAAGGTCCGGCGCGCCCGGGACAGAAACGAAAACCGAAGGAAAGAAAAAGAAAGGAGTTCCAATAAGGAATCCTAGGGCAGGTCGTCACGCGCACGCCACCCAATTCCCCCGCAGCCCTGCGCTTTCGCCCGCCGCCCCATCTCAGCCACCGCCGCCGCTGGCGGCGAGCTGCGGCGGACCAGAATTGGCCAAGACGCTTTCCGTTCATCCGCCGAATCAGGCCCCGAGGGGAAGAAGAAGAATAATAAGACGCGGAAGGGGCAAGTCACCCCTTCCCGGTTGATCGGAAGCGCCGGCGGAGCAACCCGCTGATGCGGCACCCATGGCGACGGCGCTGCTCTCGTACATCCAAAGCCTGTGGCCGCTCTCCGCCCTCCTGAAGGAGGACGACCTGAGCGCGTCCGCGCGACTGGTGCGAACGCTCGCCGTGCCTGAGGAGACGAAGCAGTTCGTCTTCGCGCTCCGGGAGCCCGAGTCGCAGGGCCTGATCTACATCCTCGCGGCGCAGAACCTGTCCGAGCAGTCCGCCTCGGACGCCGGCCACCTGGTCAGGGCGGTGCGCCCCAGGGCCGTGATCACCCAGGTCGCGCACACGGGGGTCGACGACGTCTGGATCGAGGAGGAGTGCCTGGCCGAAGGCGGGGCAGGCGGCGTGCCGGCCTCGCCGTTCCAGGTGATCAAGAGGTGCGTCACGGAGAAGAGGAGCAAAGAACACTATGTGAAATCTGCAGCTTGCCAGGTCCTGCAGGAGATTTTCGGGGTCGGCTTCTACGGCCATCTCTTGGCTGCCAAGAGAGCCGCGGAGGAGACGGAGTCACATTTTCTCTTGCTCGGCTCTCCGTATGAGAAGAACTGCAATGGAGATGGATCGAGCAACGAAAACAGTACGGACGATGGCTCAGCTCAGGACTCGAAGACTAGCTGCTCACTCCCTCAGGCTGCCATGGATGATATCTCTGGGCTGCAATTACAGGCCAGCTGCTTGCTCCCTCAGAGTGTAACTTCAGCAGCGAGCTCCCATGTTAGGAAGGTATGCCTTGTTGACGATTATGGAAGACAGGTCCTGAAGTCGGTAGCTCCAGCTTCTAACTTGTTGTTGTCCCAAGCTATCTCTTCCAATGCTGTTACAGAGTGCACACTGTCAGAATGTAAGCCAGCCGAAGGATACGAGCCTCCACTTTTCGCGCAGACCGTCTACCCTTTGCTCGCCGATCTTTATGCTATATTTATCGACATTCCATCAATCGGGAAGGCTATGGCTTCTGTACAGACGTTGCTCACTCAAGTTCACAAGGGGAAGCCGATTTGTAGTGAAATGTTATCTGATGTCTATGCATTTGGAATTGCAATAGAGGCTCTCAGAATATGTTTAAACAATGCAGGAAGATGCCGCATTGATACCAAAGATAATCATGCTTCGGAAAGGATGGATTTTGCAGAACTCCCTTCTGAGGAGAAGTGCCACATTCTTCTTGTTCAAGCACTCAGAAGTCAGCTAAGGGAGTTCGGTTCTGTGGTAGCTGTAGTTGATGCCAGCTGCTTAGCTGGAATAAGGAGACACTGGAACACTCCAGTTCCTGTAGAGATCGCACAGTTAGCTGGCAAGTGCTTCAGTCATTATGGCAACAAAATTGACAGAGATGACAATGAGCTGCCATTGGACAGAAGTGATAAAAAGAGTTGGATTGCTGAGAAACCTGTGGTCGCAGTTGGTGCAGGAGGAACAGCAATTCTTGGTTTTTCGTCTTTGTCAAAAACTTTTCAGGCTTCTGCTGTTTTTAAGTTGGTTCCCTATAAAACTCCAGTGGTTTTGAAGTATGGCTTAATGCAGCTGCAAAGACATGCCTGCATTGTATTAAGCAAGATCCTTTCTCATGGGGTTGTTGGTGCTAGTTCGAAGTCATCTGCTTTACAGTTCACGGCTTCAGCAGAGAAGATTCGAGCTGTGACACACACTGTAATAGCATCAGCAGAGGGAACTAGCTTGTTGGCGATGCGGGCATCGTTCTATGAAATAATGCAAAAGAAGCAGAACCGGCCTTTCAGAATAACTCCTTGGGCAACATTTTGTTTTAGCATGGTTGCATGTGCTGGCCTCGTGACGCACGGCGATGGGATTGAGTGTGCCGCCGCGGCTGCACCTTCTGTTCCCATGATTACGTCCCTGGGCCGTGGTCTTGAGAGCTTGCGTGTCACATCACAAGAAGCAAGACAAACAAAGAGACAAAATGTGAAGGAAGCTTTGCTAACATTCTTGAGCAGCTTAAAAAAATCAGTAAAATAAAGGCACAATAATGTACAACTGAAACTGTATAGATTTCATCATGCAATTTTGTCAGTAGGCTGAGCTTTCCTTACCATCTGTACAGTGCATTCTTCTTGTTTTTACTGATATAATGAAATTCTCATTGTATGCTATCGTGTGCACTTCATGGTTGAGCTTAGAGAATGGAAACCAGAGTGGATAATTTGGGGGTTGACATTCTGTACATTAAAGTACATAACATACACATAGTTTGTTGTTCTATGTTGTACGTAGTAATTTACTGAATCTCAGTAGCAGTACCATCTTTAAAAAGGATATGGTTGCTTGGTACATGATCTGAGTGAAACACTACGTTGCTAGTATTGTTAAAGGTAACATATGAACAGAAATGCTGCTCTTCTGGAACATTATTTGTCAATAGCAACATAAGGCTAGGTGACGGAGACGTTACTTATTCTATTCGCTATTTATTTTTTCCTTCTGAGATCATATTTACCATTTCTGATTGCCTCTTTTTTATTTGCTTGGTGTACATTTTTGAGCTTAACCTATTTGATTGCCATAGCTCTTCTGTTTATTCATTGTTAATCTTGAGCGAAGGAAAAGCAGATATTAGTATCCACTTCATATGCATTTAATGATGTACATCCTTGCATATCAATATCTGGTCTCACGATTACAAATCAACGTGAAAAAGAAAACCATCCTTGTGATCTTTTAGTTGCTATACAAAAGTAAGGGGTCTTCCCCAGCTAAAACAGTTTGTTCACATTTCATACTGCTGCTGCTTTGAGGGTGAGAAAATCAGAAATTTGATTTGTGTAGAAATCTGGCTGGATCGTGTTGTCGGGGCTCTGAAGCGTCTCCACAGAAGTCACACCTGTAGAGGGCAACCAAGCAATCTTAGTGCGGATGCAAAATCAGCAGGGCAACTACTGTGAGTTCAAGGGGAATAGTATGGTCAAAGATACCTGAGAGAACCAGAAGAGTTTTGCAGCCTCCGTTTTGCCCAAAGAGAACGTCGGTATCCAAACGGTCACCTACCATGCATATCTGAGATGTTGTGATTCCAAACCTGCCATCAAAGAACAAGAAAAGGTAAAACATCTCAAAAACTATTCTTAGCCATCAGCTGTCTGATCCACACATTCTCCCTTTGCAGATTTCTGCAAAAGGAGATATAGCGCTGGACTATGCTGCTGGGACAGTTAGCCTCTTACTTCTTTGCCAGGTAGTCCATCATGAATGTTGACGGCTTCCCCACGACGAGTGGTTCTTGTTTGGTTGAACCAAGAACAGCGCCGACCATCGACCCGCCACCTGAGCAAGGCAAATGTTCATGATTTAAGCAAGGGACGATGGTATGTATCTCTCCACAGTATGTAGAAAGTGTAGGCCGGCTTGACTAACCTGCCCACTCTTGGGCATCAGTGAGATGGGTGACAGCGTCCCTGTTTGTTGCAATAAAAAGGCAACCAGGATTCTCACGTATGCAGAGTGTTCCGTACCTAAGTAAATAAGTAACAAGTTTACATGTGAAATGGATAATACCAAACTTCTGTCGATTACGAAGAGTTAACATGTGGTCTTGCTTTCGCATGTGTTGAATGAAATGAGTGATTAATTGAACATGCAACTGAATACTCGTCCGAATTTCCACATCCTATCAAAGTTTTAACTGAACCATTTACATTGAACTATATGTATACTTTTGTATGAGTTGGTTATGCCCAGGCTAGACGAGAGAACAATAAGGTACTTACTGAACTTTGTAGTAGTTAAAGTAGCGATCAAATCCAACTACAACTGCTCCAACCTGTGTCAAACCCAAATATTATTACTGAAGGGTCGAATATTAGTTTTGTTGTATACCAGAAAGAGGAACAATGATCATACTGACATCTTTGTCATGCTCCATGTAGAATCCAGGCTTCAGCTCTATCTTCTTGTCGCCGTCTGTCTGCACAAACCCGACCATATAATCTAGTAAGTTTGTAAGTTCGTCCAAAGTCTCACTCACTCGAGCCATGGATACTGATTTGCATGCAACATTGGCCAAACACAAGTCACTAACATGCCAAAGTGAGAACAGGATTTTGCGTATGTTAATTAATCATGAATATCACAAAGAAAGAAGTACTCTTTGTCACATACAGGGCCACCGAGGTGCTTAAAGCCAGCCAGCTCCAGCTCTATGAGAATCCCTTCCTCTCCAATCACATAAACCTGAACCACAGGAGTATTTAACTTTGCGCTTGTGTTTCTGTGCTAAACCCGTGCGCACCAATGCAATGAAGCCACAAAGATGCATTTTACCTTCTTATCTTTGGGGAAATCGATAGACTCCAGGTAGGCAGCAGCTGCGAAGGACGACGCAAATATCTCCTCCTGTGCATCGATAGTCAAATCATCAGCAGGAGTGGGGATTGACCAATGCAGAACAACAGCTGATGACAGGAATAAATACCTCATTGACACTGAGCCCGAGCGTCTCGAACTTCTTCCCGTACTGCTTCCTCGACTTGGTCGAATTGTTGGTCACGAACACCAACCTCTTGCCCTGCAGTCCTCGATGAAATCAGCAAAGAATCCATGGATAGTTTGAGAAGACAGTCCAATCTGCGAATCTATGAGAGCCATTACAGTTAAACAGCAGACCTTTGATCTGAGCATGTCAAGCGTCTCCGGCACGCCGTCGATCAGCTTGTCACCCTTCCAAATCACGCCTACACTCCACAACATCAACAAGAACTAATTCACGAAAGCTCAAACAGACTTGTAAAAAAAAATTACCAAAGGGGATTGAGCCCCCAGCTTCATTAACGAAACTTAAATTTGTCTACAAGGTTTTTCGTGCGCAATGTTAAAGCCAAATATTTCAGACTTGTAAATTTCTGAGCGATCGATCAATCTCTCACCGTCGCAGTCAAATATGAAGGTCTCGACGGAGTCGATGAGCGCCTCGGCGTCCTCCAGCTTCGCGGCCGGGACTGTCGCTCCCGCCGCCGCCATCACGGGCCGTCGGACGGCGCAGTGCGAGGAACCCGCGGTCAGGCTGCTGACGCCGGCGATGCGCTGGGTCCGACCGAAGGACGCGGACGGCGGCAGCGTCTGCGCCGACGGGGTAGTGGAGGAGGATGAGGTGGAGGGGAGGAAGGTCGGGGAGGCGCGAGCCAGGAGCATCTCTGCTACTGCTGGTTGGACGCTCTGTTTCTGTCAGAGATCGGGTGGCGTTTGGTTGGTGTGGTTTCAGTTTCAGCAGCAGTGTAACGGTAATGCGTATGCGATGGATGTGTAGTGTTGCCTTGGGCTGGTGTGGCGCGTCCATGGTTTGTGGATTTGTGGCTGGGAAAGCGGAGGGAGGTGAGGGATTGGGATTGTGGGCTAGTGTTGCTGTGGTTGTAGTTCAAGATAGGAAAAATCTGTCATGGACTCATGAGAGGATTCTCATAGCATAACAAAAGGAAAATTGAAGGAGAGGATGTCTCATGCATTGTCAGAAAGCATATGCTCATCTAATAGCATCTCCACCGACGCTCCCAACAGAGCGTCCGGCAAGTGTGACGGACAAGGTCTATTGCCACCGGCAACCCCTACCGACACTCCGTAAAACAGATCGGCAAGTGTCTAGTTGCATTTTTTTAGAAACAAAACTCGTTAGATTTTATGTGCAACTTATTTACGTAGCCGATAAAAGATAGATCGTTGTAACATGGTCACGCCAATGTGTGCGGGGGTGTAGCCACATAAGATAGGATCACTCCGTGGCGCACCCCTATGTGTGCCCGGTAGCCAAAGAATATCCTATGAGTGGAAAAGACGCACACATGGACGCCGTAGCCACCAAAAATCCTGCCAATGGATCACTCCGGCACGATGACATGTGGGCCTATCCTTGGCATCGGTTGTCGCGGTTGCCGGAGCTCCCACTCCTCTGTTGTGTTTGGGGTTCCTCACGACCAGCTCCACTTAGATACCCTCATGGTCATGGGTCACTTGGGTTAATGGGCCAGATGGACCAGAATATGTAGGCAGGCTGTAGGAAAGGATACCACCCATGTTCAGTCCAACATGCTATATGAATAATCAGTGCAAGATCATATATTCATCTCTCGTGTGTCTTTTCCAGTTATGCAGAGAAGGGCTATCATTTCTGAAAATCTTATCCCAAAGTATAGTCCCATACCAGATGTCGCTGAGTTTCAGGAGAAAGATATGGAGGGATAAAGAAAGATCGTCTTCTCTAACATTGTATACATGTCCTAAGAAACCGAAGACGAGCGATGTTGCGGAGAGTAGATGGCATAGTCGTGTGAAGTGTGGAAAGCAGAGCGAACAACCCTCTTCTATTTCCAGCACAGTGTTATCCATTGTAATTCGTGGAGTTACCTCTGATCAGCAGACTTTCATGCGAAGTTATATAACCACTACTTGTGTAATTTAAAATTATTTTTTTCAAGTTTTCAGAGCAAACTATCACACACTTGTAGTTCAAATTTGAATTACTTTTGGAAAATAGGCATAAAGTCGTTTAAATAGGCAAAATTAGGTAGAAATCGAGAAAATTCCTAATATTTCTGGATTATCCATCAAATATGGTCTACTTTGTGAGATATTTGGATGGGTGCCATTTTGCACCATATTTTTTGTACTTGCTTAACAAAAAATATCATTTTTGACACTTAAAAAAAGAAAATGATATTTATATAAGTAATTTGAAAACAATCAGTTCTGCAATATTGTTTGTAATATCAAGATACAGCTATGTGTCAAATATGGGCATATTATCACAAACTATGCCACGGGAATGATCATAGCTAGGTCATTTGATTCGAAACTTGTACATGTTTATAGATGATTGATCTTTTTGTGAAGAAGTTTTTTAAAAAGTTTGTCACAACTCAAGTTTATCATTTATCCTATCAACTAATACACATAAAAGGACTCCATGCCAAAGGATTTCTTTTTTTGAGTATTTTTTCACTTTCTTTTATTTTTTTGAAAATACGGTCAAAATGGCCGCCATGTCTATTCAATGAAAGGGGTCGAATTATTCAAAACTATCGACGGTTCTGTGATATAACCACTACTTGTGTAACTTAAAATTATTTTTTTCAAATTTTCAGAGTAAACTATCACACACTTGTAGTTCAAATTTGAATTACTTTTGGAAAATAGGCATAAAGTCGTTTAAATAGGCAAAATTAGGTAGAAACCGAAACAATTCCTAATATTTCTGGATTATCCATCAAATATGGTCTACTTTGTGAGATATTTGGATGGGTGCCATTTTGCACCAAATTTTTTGTACTTGCGTCACAAAAAATGTCATTTTTGACACTTAAAAAAAGGAAAATGATATTTATATAAGTAATTTGAAAAAACTCAGTTCTGCAACATTGTTTGTAATATCAAGATACAGCTATGTGACAAATATGGGCATATTATCACAAACTATGCCACGGGAATGATCATAGCTAGATCATTTGATTCGAAACTTGTACATGTTTATAGATGATTGATCTTTTTGTGAAGAAGTTTTTTAAAAAGTTTGTCACAACTCAAGTTTATCATTTATCCTATCAACTAATACACATAAAAGGACTCCATGCCAAAGGATTTCTTTTTTTGAGTATTTTTTCACTTTCTTTTATTTTTTTGAAAAAAGGTCAAAATGGCCGCCATGTCTATTCATTGAAAGGGGTCGAATTATTCAAAACTATCGACGGTTCTGTGATATAACCACTACTTGTGTAACTTAAAATTATTTTTTTCAAATTTTCAGAGCAAACTATCACACACTTGTAGTTCAAATTTGAATTACTTTTGGAAAATAGGCATAAAGTCGTTTAAATAGGCAAAATTAGGTAGAAACCGAAAAAATTCCTAATATTTCTGGATTATCCATCAAATATGGTCTACTTTGTGAGATATTTGGATGGGTGCCATTTTGCACCATATTTTTTGTACTTGCGTCACAAAAAATGTCATTTTTGACACTTAAAAAAAGGAAAATGATATTTATATAAGTAATTTGAAAAAACTCAGTTCTGCAACATTGTTTGTAATATCAAGATACAGCTATGTGTCAAATATGGGAATATTATCACAAACTAGGCCACGAGAATGATCATAGCAAGGTCATTTGATTCGAAATTTATACATGTTTATAGATGATTGATTTTTTTGTGAAGAAGTTTTTTGAAAAGTTTGACAAAACTCAAGTTTATCATTTATCCTATCAACTAATGCACATAAAAGGACATCAAGCCAAAGGATTTCTTTTTTTGAGTATTTTTTCACTTTCTTTTATTTTTTTGTAAAAACGGTCAAAATGGCCGCCATGTCTATTCATTGAAAGGGGTCGAATTATTCAAAACTATCGACGGTTCTATGATATAACCACTACTTGTGTAACTTAAAATTATTTTTTTCAAATTTTCAGAGCAAACTATCACACACTTGTAGTTCAAATTTAAATTACTTTTGGAAAATAGGCATAAAGTCGTTTAAATAGACAAAATTAGGTAGAAACCGAGAAAATTCCTAATATTTCTGGATTATCCATCAAATATGGTCTACTTTGTGAGATATTTGGATGGGTGCCATTTTGCACCATATTTTTTGTACTTGCGTCACGAAAAATGTCATTTTTGACACTTAAAAAAAGGAAAATGATATTTATATAAGTAATTTGAAAAACTCAGTTCTGCAACATTGTTTGTAATATCAAGATACAGCTATGTGTCAAATATGGGCATATTATCACAAACTATGCCACGGGAATGATCATAGCTAGGTCATTTGATTCGAAACTTATACATGTTTATAGATGATTGATCTTTTTGTGAAGAAGTTTTTTGAAAAGTTTGTCAAAACTCAAGTTTATCATTTATCCTATCAACTAATACATATAAAAGGACTCCATGCCAAAGGATTTCTTGTTTTGAGTATTTTTTCACTTTCTTTTATTTTTTTGAAAATACGGTCAAAATGGCCGCCATGTCTATTCATTGAAAGGGGTCGAATTATTCAAAACTATCGACGGTTCTGTGATATAACCACTACTTGTGTAACTTAAAATTATGTTTGTCAAATTTTCAGAGCAAACTATCACACACTTGTAGTTCAAATTTGAATTACTTTTGGAAAATAGGCATAAAGTCGTTTAAATAGGCAAAATTAGGTAGAAACCGAGAAAATTCCTAATATTTCTGGATTATCCATCAAATATGGTCTACTTTGTGAGATATTTGGATGGGTGCCATTTTGCACCATATTTTTTGTACTTGCTTCACAAAAAATGTCATTTTTGACACTTAAAAATAGGAAAATGATATTTATATAAGTAATTTGAAAAAACTCAGTTCTGCAACATTGTTTGTAATATCAAGATACAGCTATGTGTCAAATATGGGCATATTATCTCAAACTATGCCACGGGAATGATCATAGCTAGGTCATTTGATTCGAAACTTATACATGTTTATAGATGATTGATCTTTTTGTGAAGAAGTTTTTTAAAAAGTTTGACAAAACTCAAGTTTATCATTTATCCTATCAACTAATGCACATAAAAGGACTCCATGCCAAAGGATTTCTTTTTTTGAGTATTTTTTCACTTTCTTTTATTTTTTTGAAAATACGGTCAAAATGGCCGCCATGTCTATTCATTGAAAGGGGTCGAATTATTCAAAACTATCGACGGTTCTGTGATATAACCACTACTTGTGTAACTTAAAATTATTTTTGTCAAATTTTCAGAGCAAACTATCACACACTTGTAGTTCAAATTTGAATTACTTTTGGAAAATAGGCATAAAGTCGTTTAAATAGGCAAAATTAGGTAGAAACCGAGAAAATTCCTAATATTTCTGGATTATCCATCAAATATGGTCTACTTTGTGAGATATTTGGATGGGTGCCATTTTGCACCATATTTTTTGTACTTGCTTCACAAAAAATGTTATTTTTGACACTTAAAAAAGGAAAATGATATTTATATAAGTAATTTGAAAAAACTCAGTTATGCAACATTGTTTGTAATATCAAGATACAGCTATGTGTCAAATATGGGCATATTACCACAAACTATGCCACGGGAATGATCATAGCTAGGTCATTTGATTCGAAACTTATACATGTTTATAGATGATTGATCTTTTTGTGAAGAAGTTTTTTGAAAAGTTTGACAAAACTCAAGTTTATCATTTATCCTATCAACTAATGCACATAAAAGGACTCCATGCCAAAGGATTTCTTTTTTTGAGTATTTTTTCACTTTCTTTTATTTTTTTGTAAAAACGGTCAAAATGGCCGCCATGTCTATTCATTAAAAGGGGTCGAATTATTCAAAACTATCGACGGTTCTGTGATATATCCACTACTTGTGTAACTTAAAATTATTTTTGTCAAATTTTCAGAGCAAACTATCACACACTTGTAGTTTAAATTTGAATTACTTTTGGAAAATAGGCATAAAGTCGTTTAAATAGGCAAAATTAGGTAGAAACCGAGAAAATTCCTAATATTTCTTGATTATCCATCAAATATGGTCTACTTTGTGAGATATTTGGATGGGTGTCATTTTCCACCATATTTTTTGTACTTGCTTCACAAAAAATGTCATTTTTGACACTTAAAAAAAGGAAAATGATATTTATATAAGTAATTTGAAAACTCAGTTTGGCACCATTGTTTCAAGTCGTGTACAAATAATAAATTTTCATCCTATAATTAAATTTCATATATTTGAACTGTGTTTGCTGGCTCAAACTATTTATAATAGTTGCATCTATTTTGTATAATCTAATAACATGAAAACCAACAAAAAAACACACAAGGGGCAACAGGCCAGCCATGCCAGCCACGGCCCAGCTAGCCCAGTTCCCACGACCTAGTCCAAACCCCCACCCAAACCCTAGCCTCTTCTACTCCTACACCCGCGCCGCACTCCCCCGCCTCCATCCTCTCTCCTTCTACCCTAACACCATTTCCCCTCCCCTCCCCGCTGGGTCGCCCGACAACGATAGAGGCGGCACTGCAGCGACGGCGCCATGACGGCTCGGCTGGCGTGCTCGCCGGCGCGCGCATGCATCGGTTGGACCGTGCGCGCGCTTCCGTCGAGCTCGCCGGACTGCGTCGTGCGCGAGGCCGAGGGAGTTGAGTCCGGTGGTGCACGTCGGTGAGGGTCTGCCGACCACCAAGACCCGACCAGGGTGACGCAAGCCATGGAGGTCTGCTGATGCCGTCGTCCTCGACGCGCTGCAAGACCCCCCCGCGTCTCCTCTGTTGCATGTCTCCGCCGGCGCAGCTCCCCACCTGCGCCTCCAACCGGACTGCTGTGCGGATTCCCCATG
Source organism: Poa pratensis (assembly GCA_947311845.1). NCBI lineage: Eukaryota > Viridiplantae > Streptophyta > Magnoliopsida > Poales > Poaceae > Poa > Poa pratensis. The sequence continues at coordinate 72,118,208 of CAMZMU010000107.1, read as the reverse complement.
GCCTGCGTCGCCTGTCCTGCGAGGGCTTCTCCTATCCTTCCTCCAGGTGAGACTAATCCTCGATCCGCTGCTCATCGATATTGTTAGGAAAAATCTCATCTTGATTTGTAGCTGTACACCTCAGATCTTTATTTATTGTTGTTTTATTTCTTGGAGGCAGAATCTTGAACGTTCGTATGCTAATATTGGCAACTCCTATTCGAGGCAACTTCTGTCTGGTAATCTCCCGTTCGTGGTTTATTTATCTTTTTAAATATCAAAGGTCTTGGAGTATGGAGATCCTTCTTTGATTGCTTGCCAAATCTAATGAATTGTGCTAGGCATGCATATTGAATATACTTGTGTTAAAGCTTATCCAATGAATTTATGAAGCCTTGCTTTGCAGGAAGATGAACGTGCTGTGGCGGTCTGTGGTGCTGCTGTTGGTGTTGCTGCTGCATCAGGCGAAGCTGTGGTACTAGCAGATCATATAGTTTGCTAATGCGTGTCCTTGAACAGCTCGTGCTTGACTTTGGCTTATGCAAATTCTCGATAAATTGGTCCTATCTACTTTTCTAGCTGTTTTAGTTGTTTCTTGCTTATGTCAGGTGGCTGAAAGTAAATGTGAAGTATTGGATTATTAATTTGACCTGTACATCTTTTCAGATGCCTTCTAGAGGTTCTTATGAGCGCCCTCTTCCTTCAAATGCATCAAACACCCTATATGTTGACGGTCTCCCTACCAACTGTACTCGACGAGAACTTACATGTATCCTTTTTTGCATAGGACTATCTTTCTATGTTTATGTTCTCACCAATCGATATCTCAATCTTTTCTGTCATGTTTTAGCTTACATTGTAGTATTCTACTTAATACTTATGTAACATTGTAGTATTCTATTTAATCTTTTTGTGCCTCTTACATTATAGTATTCTACTTAATACTTATGTAACCAATATGTTTTGAGTTGTGTTTCGCACATCCCTTGCATCAGTGTCTATCTGCCTAAGTTGTGTCTTTTACATAAGTACTTATGGCTAATCGTCAATCCTTTTTTACTGTTTCATTTCAATGTTTGTTCGCATAACTTTCCTGTTGTTACCGAGCTAGTGCTTACATGCTAGAATTCACATGCAGAATATATCCACTGGTTCTATTATTTTCTGCAATGTTGCACTTCCAATAGGTTATGTATTTACTATTTTTCTCTGCAATCACACATTTTCCTTGTATAATTTTATTCATTTGGTATCCAGAATGTGCCAGATAGCTTTAACATATGTTGTGACAAATATCTGTATTGCTACTACTATTTTCATTTCTTACTATTTTAGTACATCAAAACTTTGCTCAATAGATGATCACTTTCAGGCTTTCTTTAGTTAGCATAATCCCTGATTTTTTGTATGTCTCGCTTTTATACTAGAGTAAATATTGTCTGTGTTATAGCATTACGTTGACACGTGTTCGGTTGCAGGTTTGAAACAAACTATGATGCTTCCTTTTGCAGGTTACATGTTTGACATAGATGACCCATACACGCAGAAATTGCACCTCCAAGTCTTTCCTCCAGGTCTGAGGTCAGGTGATGGACCTCGTGGTAGGCTCTAAACGTGTGGGTTGGTGTTTCTTCTGTATGAATCTGAAACATTCAGTCTGAAACTTCCTTGCTTCTGTTACTTCATGAGCAAGAATGGACAACTTTATTGGTTCTCAGACTTTACCTGATACTCTATGATAAGCCCATGTTAGAACTGGAACCGGTATTTCTAGTTACCTGTTTTATGAGATGCTCTAATTGTTATGTCATACTATAACTTATCAGGTAAATTGTATGGTAGATTAACCATTGTTCAGTGTTATTTCAGTGTGATTTCCAATGTTGAATTGTGTCATTGTAATTAGCCTTTTATTGGTTTTTTTTGGTTTTGCTTATCAAGTATGCCGACGGCTTTTGCCGTAGGCCTTTACTCTGTTTGGCCGTCGGCATAGTTCGCGTCATGAGCCACCAGCTCGTCCCACGTGGCACTGTGTGCCAACGGCATTTGCCGTCGGCATAGCTTCAGACGGCGTCAGACGTCCGTGATGCACTTTTTTTTGCCGACATCCAAAGAAAACCGTCGGCATAGTGCCATATACCGACGGCAAGTATATGCCGACAGTTTTTCCTTTGTATGCCGAGGGAGTAGAAGACGACGGCAAAGGCCGTCGGCATACACATTTTGCCGTCGGCATATTGTATGCCGACGGCATTTGTGCCTTTGCTGACGGCATCTGGCTGTAGGCATATGTGGAGATTCCTGTAGTGTCGGTCACCAATCCTATGACCCCTAGAGTCATCATCTTGCTTGAGAAAATATGTAGCTGATCTGCTGCGTGGCGGGCGCCGCACAGCAGATGTTGGCCGGAGGACAGACACCACGGCACCACCGTTGTGGGCGGCACCGCGCTGTCTTTCCTTTCAATCGAGATGATCCAGCAACCCATTATGATTATCGCCATCTTAATATTCTTGTGCCAAAGTTTGTTGGCTAAACTCACTTCATCGTAAAAGGAAATTCCAGTTTCTTTGTCTGATAAGATTGTTGATGAACATTCTTGGGCAAAAGTATGGTCCCATACCAGATGTTGCTGAGTTTCTGAAGAAAGATATGGAGGGATAAAGAAAGATCGTCTTCTCTAACATTGTATGCATGTCCTAAGAAACCGAAGACGAGCGATGTTGCGGAGAGTAGATGGCGTAGTCGTGTGAAGTGTGGAAAGCAGAGCGAATAAACCCTCTTCTGTTTCCAGCACCGTATTATCAATTGTAATTTGAGGAGTTACTTCTGATCAGCAGACTTTCATGCGAAGCTATATACTTTCCTCGACGAGTTCTATGCAGAAGAGCTCATCCTTTTTTTCTTCTGGATTATCGCATGTATGTCGGCTTAAACAGGTGTTGGGTCAATCGGTCGCCAATCCTAGGACCCCTAGAGTGATAATCTTGCTTGAGAAAATATGTACAGTAGCTGATCTGTTGCGTGGCGGGCGCCGCACAGCGGATGTTGGCCGGAGGACAGACACCACGGCACCACCGTCGTGGGCGGCACCGCGCTGTCTGCTTGCGATCATCTGCCGGTGACCATTTCACATACGTCGTTTGGCTGCGTTGTTGCCAGAGAGATTTGGACCTTCGTACTCTCTGTCCCTAGGATGACAAAGCGGAGCCATGATCCATGATCAAAATGGCCAGCTCGTGGATTGGAGTTTCAGGTACACCATAGCTTCAAGATAATACAGCAGTTTGGGAGCACGGGCGCGCTAGCTATGTCGTCTTCACCTGGAAACACTGGGCCCAGCACCAGTCAGCAATTCATACCCGCCGAAGGGTGACTCAGTGACTCTGGCACAAGAAATGCTACCAAAGGCAATGTGTTTTGGCGTTTTGACATGCAATTGCCCATCGCCCTTGGTTGTTGCCTTGTTGGTTTCAGAGTAGTTGTTGGCCGCCCCTTAACGATGGCGTCCTTCATATACCTAAAAGTAAAATGAAAATGAGTGATCCGCGGAGTACCAAAAATGTAACTACGGATTACTCGAGTAAATAATATTAATAGGCCGAATCATAGTAAAGAAACCAACCAGAGAAGTCAACTCGTTCGTTAAGGAATCAGGATGTTCTCTACTTATTCTTGTAGGGACGACTTCTTTACAAGGGCAGAGAGCTTTCTGTAGGACATGTCCCCACGCGATCAGATTTTGCGATCTGCTGGAGAAAGTACCTACCTGTACACTAGTACTCCCTCCGTTCCACAATGTAAGATGTTTTAGGTGTTACACATATGCATGTCTAGATTCATACTAAAAAGAATGGACACATGCACTTAAACGTGTCTACATACATGTGTGTGCATGTGCATGTGGAAAAAGACTAAAATATCTTATATTGTGAAACGGAGGAAGTACTATACTAGCAAGTGTCTAAACAACTGGAAATAATACCCCTATCCGCTCTCCTTTAAGCGATGGCCGCTCGCTAATTATGCTCAATCTCCACCGCTGCTTCCCCAGATGCTTTGACAGCAAAAGCGAAACCGGAATGATTCACCGAATTTGTACCCCAAGACCCCAAGTTGTTCGATCTTCAGTGCTCCCTGCAACAGGAGAGTCAAAATGGCACGCACATACGAGAGCGAAAGAAGAGAAGGATGCATTAATCCCTATGATCCACTAAGAGTAGAGTCAGAATATCGATCATCCAGGGTCATGCCATCATCATCACTGGGAGAATGGAGTGTTTTGTTCATGTAGTATCACATCAGAGCGACTAACGGATTGTGAGTGTCCACCTCACAGATGAAGTGGCCGCCAGCCACCAGAACGGTGTGTGACATGGCCGGACACTAGGCACAGTTTCAGGTGAAATATATATGCTTGCTGTTTGCAGCAACTTAATTAGTGAGATGGGAGTACCTTTCCTACAGGATTAAGATGCAGATTGTCACTTCGAATTGATCACTTATGCTCACTGGATTGTGCAGGTGTGAACATATTCTAGTTTTGGGGTCTCCTAGTCCTAGTACAAGAGCCCTCTGAACTGAAGCCTTGGGACATGTGATGGTGGTGACCATTTATGAAGGAATGCCAAAACAAACCATAACTCCTCATTTACGCAAGTTTTTCTATAAAAACAAACGGAAACGCAATTGCCATGTCTATGAGGAAGCGGAAAAGAAGAAAGTTTTTTGGAGGACCATAGGAGAAGATAAAGTGCTGAAAAGAGCTGTTTAGGGCGAGTGGGTATTTGGAGGATTTTTTTTGAAAATTCCAAACACGACATTTTGAAGTTTCGCAAAATTATGAAAAAAAAATCTAGATGTCGATATTGATTATGTCTACCAGTGTGTAAAATTTCAGTGTGAAATATTCTGTATTTTGGACTGTGCAAAAATGACAAATTTCAGAATCTGAGATGTGAACAATACAAAATTCAGATTTGTTAGAGTTTGTCATTTTTGTGTAAGCCGGAATACAAACTATTTCGGTTAAAAATTTACATAACCGTATAATACATCATTTTCAACATCCGTATTTTTTTGCATAATTTCTGAAATATTAAATGTCGATTAAAAAATAAAAAGTAAAGGGACCATGGGGCCCGTGCTCCAAATGAACTTTCTGAGTTTAGGACAAACTATACGAGTTAAAAGCTGACAAAATGAGATTCAACGCCGAAGCCTCTGGTAGCCATAAATACTCCCTCCGTTACTTTTTACTCAGCATACTAGGATTGTCTAGTGGAAATTAGATCAAGTTTCGTACCTACTACGTGTTCAACATCTCTCTCGCGTCGCCCCCGCGTGGCGACCGGGAGGGAGCCCTAACCGCCGCCGCCGCTAGCGTCTCCTCCCCCTCCCCTCCTCCCTCGCCGCCGCCAGAGGGCGCGGCCGGGCAAAGCCTGGCTGGCGCCGGCGGCGGCGAGGTCCTCTCCCGTCCCTTCGCTCGCAGGACTCGACGCGGGGTGGCGTCCTGGGGCCGGGCGTGGTGCAGCCGCCGGCGTCACGGCGCAGATGCTCCCTGCGGCGTTGTGACAGTGGCGTGGAGGCTCTCTCCGGGCGGATCAGCGTCGACGGCGTGGAGATCTTCACTTCAGATCTCGGTCGCCTCCGGGTGGCTGTCAGATCTTTGAGGTGAGGAGGTCGGCCGGTGAAAGCCGGGCTCAGGCCGACGACTGCGGCACCCGTGGGTGTCGCTGCCTTGTTGAAGGAGTCGCCGCCGCAAATCACCCGCCTCCCGCACAGAGTTCCAGGGGAAACCCTAGATCTGGTTTACCAGATCGGACGATGACGGCACCCTCGGTGTTCCCTCTTGGGGATCGTTTTGGAACACGGGATGCCCGGAGGGGTCTACTGGTGGAGCGGCATGCCATTTTCCGCGTCGACAATGGTGACTCGGCAGCATGGTGCAGTGGGGTCTCGGCGTAGATGCGTGCGAATGGACGAGGGCAGGGCGGTGGTGCTGTTTGGCGTCATGGCGACGTCGCCGGCTGGCCTTGCAAGGCTATGGCGTTGATCTTTGCCTGAAGATGGGTTCGAAGAAGACGGCGGTAGCGACATCTGTAGCGCGCGCATGCGGTGCGCGTTGAGGGTCTGCTGGACCGGTACTCCGGCTGTAGATGATGCGTGTAGGTGTGAGGTCAAGGCACGCGGCTCTGATCATGGCCACCCCCATCATAGTTGTAGCGACTTTTTGTTGCCGAGCGGCTGACTTCAGTTTGATCAATGTTGTAACTTGTAATCTTTGTTGAATAATTGCGGATGGCTGTGTGCATCACTTTGATGCAGAGGCCGGGATCCGCACCCCGTTATCTAAAAAAAAAAAAACTAGGATTGTCTTAAGTCAAACGTTCTAAAGTTTAACCAAGTTTATAGAACAAAATACCAACATTTATAAGACCAAATCGATATAATGTGAAACTATATTCCATGGGGAATCAAATGATATTGGTTTGATACCATGAATGTTGATATTTTTTCTATAAAATTAGTCAAATTTCAACGAGTGTGACTTAAGACAAATCTAATATGCGGAGTAAAAAGGACTCCCGCAGAAATTACACGAGAGAGGTGTGCACACAACTGCCCTCTTGGTAAAATACAAGATTCATTTGCTTATCTCCCGGTACAAATGGCAGGAAAGCTACATGTCACTCTTCCTATCTCCAACACGTCACAAATATCTGCAGTGACACACATTATTACGTCACAGGTGGCATGGGCTACGGATAATGCATGCTCCTGTCACCCAATTTGACCAAAATTGACAAGCATTCTCCATGTGAGAGGCCAACGCAGCACTAGCTGGCGCCCAAATCGAAAGATCGAGTCAGACCAAATCCAAAATCATTAGTGACAGATCTTGGGAAGATCATCCGTGAAAATAGTGGAAATAAAAACCCCGTTGAACCAGCTGTTAAGAGAGCTAGTTAAACCAGACGCGAAATAAACACGGATGTGATTGCTTTCCTTATTCTATTTTGGAGAACGCTGGGAATGTTTTCCTTGTTTAGCTAAACCACACAAAGAAAGCGCCCTTTTCCCAGCGACTTGTCTAAATCTTCTTCCTTTCACACAAAGGAGGTTATTGATGGTCTGTTATTTGGGATACAACGTTGATTGCTCCTCTACCACAACAGCATTTGAACACGAGCTATGTTTGGTCACAAGGGGAAGGCGCAAGCTCAATACATTTGCACCCTTCAAACATTTGGGAGAACCACTTTCTACCAAGTCGTGTCCAAATGAAATCGACTTTTGTGGTGTTATGTTAGACTATAGAAAACGGTTTAAAAAGGAAATTTCGGCATGCATGTTTATCCGGAGGGCAATTAGAAAGCACGGCCACCAACACCAGGCATGGAGTGATAACTTCCTATAATTGTCCTATTTTGTCCGTTGTTTTTATATGTGCATACATATCCGGTTTTCCACAATTAATTGGGCACTTCTTCTTCTGAACTAATGGACCAGTCAAATCTTTTGCCTGCGTTTAACTCGGAAGATATAAATATTAATAGTATAAATTCCTACATATTTCCCCTAAAGACAAAAATTAAGCCATATATAAGTAGAACTTGCTTATTCGTGGTATATACATCCGAATTCACAACACTCATTTCTGGACGGAGAGATTATTAGGGCACCTCCAACGGGCTGGCGCAAAAAGACCAGCTATGTCCGTTTTTGTCCGATCGGACAAATCACTGCCTCCAACGGGCTGGCGCAAACGGACATTGTGCTGACGGACTGTCCGTTCTGGAACAAAGCTGGCCCAAGTTTGGTCCGGATTTGGGGCGAGCGCGGACAAAAGATGCTGTCCGGCTGTCCGCTTTGTCCTCCTCCCGTGTCCGGTCTGGCCTAACTGCCAGCGAAACAAAACTCTCTCTCCTTTATTTTTCTATTTCTTCTCCATTCCCCACCTACCACACCGTCTCTCTCCTCTATCTCATCACCGCCGCACGGGCCACGGGCGCCGCGAGATGGCCGTGCCGCAGCTCGGCTGCCCGCGCACGAGCCGCACGGGCCACGTGCACCGCGAGATGGCCGTGCCGCAGCTCGGCTGCGCGCGCACGAGCCGCACGGGCCACGAGCCCCGCGGCAAATACGCCGTCGCCTCTGTCCACCGTGACGATGTCCGTGCCGTCGCCGTCGACATCCGCAGCCACTCCGCCGTCGCGCCGCCCCGAGACCCCACCACGCCGGCCTCTCCACCGTCGCCCTGCCCCGAGACCACGTGGAGCAGCAGCACGCCGAGACTACGACGAGCTTGGGTTCGGGACCCCCACCACGCCGGGGCGGGCTTCGGTTCCGCGGCGACCTTGGCCTTCTTGGCCGGACGGCCGGGGCCGCGGCCGCTGCTGGGCATGCCGGCGGTGGCCTTCTTGACGGCCTCGGCGACGGGGCCCTTGGCCTTGGGGAGCGCCGGGGCGGCGGCCAGGGAGCCGAGCCCGGCGTCGGAGAGCTGCCGGAGGCCCCGGAGCTTGAGCCTGGCGAGGCGGTCGGAGGGCAGCGTGGCGGCGACCGCCGTGGCGCCCACGTCGTTGAGGCTGTCGGCGCCCAAGCTGCTGCTCCTCTACCTCGAGATCATCGACAAGCGCGACGCCGCCGGCCGCGTCCCCCGGAGATGATCCTCATCTGCCAGAACCTCCGCAACAACCTCCAGCACCCCAACGAGTACATCTGCGGCGTCACGCTGCGGTTCCTCTGCCGCCTCTCCGAGCCGGAGGTGCTCGAGCCGCTCGTGCCGTCCATCCTCGAGAACCTCGAGCACCGACACCACTTCATCCGCCGACACGCCCTCTCCGCGATCTCGGCGATCTACCGCCTCCCTCACGGCGACCAGCTCATCCCCGATGCCCCCGAGCTCGTCGAGCGCGCACATCAATTCCTCTCTCTCCTCGATGGATGCAGGGTCGCCGCCGTGCTGCTCCGAGCCCTCGCCGTGCAAGGACATCCTTATCCATTTTTGCGCCAGCCCGTTGGGGGCACCCCCACCCCAAACTGAAAATGTGTCCGCGGTCCGCCCCCAAACGGACCAAATCGGACATATTTGCGTGTCCGTTTGCGCCACACCGTTAGAGGTGCCCTTACATAATAATTGTTGTAACCGGAATTCTGTCGCACTTACGGTGGACAAACACCACCCCACTGAGACCTGGTCGTTTGATCGCATGACATACTGACGTGCAGCACGAACGTTCGCGCTGGAGTAGCGTCTCTCTCGTGGTACGATTAGCATGGTCAAGAAAAGAGGCGGTTGGTAAAAAGTAAAAGATAAACCACATCCAACGTCGCAGGAAACCGACCAACATTCAAGAGCGAAAAAACAAGCAGTCAGTGGGTAGGTGAATTCCTTTACACTCAGCATTGACTGTCTGGAGAATTCAAAAGTGAAAAAAAAAAAGACTGTCTGTGGAAACAAGTTTGGGTTTTCATCGCTTCGTCGTACAAACATTGAAATGCTTGTCAGGTTTGGTGACAACTACGACTACCTGTTGTTTAGTGGCAGTAATTTATTGCGCCAGTATCGATTCTGCATTGCCAGTTTGCCACCATATGGTTCGGTCGATATTCGACGATATATAGTAAGCAAGTAAATGGCTACCAGCATCAGTTCTCTTTAAATCTCGAATCCTGCCGTCTATTTAAAATCCACATCGTTTCATTTCGTACCGATCCTCCTCTCTCTACAGTTTCCATTACAATCTCTCCTATCCCCACATCTCTCGATCCCCGGCCGCCATGTCTCTCGCCATGGAGCTGCCGAAGCAGCGCCTCGACGGCGACGACATCGACGACGACGGCCGGCCGCGGCGCTCGGGCACGGCGTGGACGGCCAGCGCCAGTATCGATTCTCCAATGCCACCATATGGTTCGGTCTATATTCGACGATATATAGTAACCAAGTAAATGGCTACAGCATCGGTTCTCTCTAAATCTCGAATCCTGCCGTCTATTTAAAATCCACATCGTTTCATTTCGTACCGATCCTCCTCTCTCTACACTTTCCATTACAATCTCTCCTATCCCCACATCTCTCGATCCCCGGCCGCCATGTCTCTCGCCATGGAGCTGCCGAAGCAGCGCCTCGACGGCGACGACATCGACGACGACGGCCGGCCGCGGCGCACGGGCACGGCGTGGACGGCCAGCGCGCACATCATCACCACGGTGCTGGGCTCCGGCGTGCTGTCCCTGGCGTACGCGGTGGCGCAGCTGGGCTGGGTGGGCGGGCCCTGCGTGATGACGCTCTTCGCCGCCGTCATCTACTACACCTCCACGCTCCTCGCCGACTGCTACCGCTCCGGCGACCCCGTGTCCGGCCCGCGCAACCGCACCTACATGGCCGCCGTCCGCGCCACCCTCGGAGGCTCCAAGGTGAAGCTCTGCGGCGCCATCCAGTTCGCCAACCTCTTCGGCATCGGCATCGGCATCACCATCGCCGCCTCCGTCAGCATGCTGTATGCCCGACTAAATCGCACTCCACCACGACTTACTACAATATCTCTGTAAATCCTTACGAGTTTTTGCACCGTTTCGTGTTGCCAGCGCCATCAAGAGGTCGAATTGCTACCACGAGGAAGGGCACAAGAGCGAGTGCCACAGTTCCATCAGCCCGTACATTGCCATCTACGGCATCATGGAGATCGCCTTCTCGCAGATCCCCGGCCTGGACAGCATGTGGTGGCTCTCCACCCTCGCCACCGTCATGTCATTCACCTACTCCGCCATCGGAATCTCCCTCGGCGTCGCGCAGATTATAGGTACGACGTCAGTTGGTCGTGGCCGGTCCGTCGGTTACTTGTACGTTTTAGAATCAGACGCGTACCTCGGCATGGAGAAGTACCAAAATTGTTGACATCTGCAACAAATACTATTGCAGCGAACGGGGGAATCCTGGGCGGCCTGACCGGCGTCCCCGTCGGCATCAGCGCCGCCGGCAGTGTCACCGCGATGCAGAAACTCTGGCGCGGTCTTCAGGGCTTCGGGAACATGGCTTTCGCGTACGGGTTCTCTATCGTTCTGCTCGAGATCCAGGCAAGTCGCTGTCCAGACATCTCGGTCTGTTTAATTTAGCTCCGGTCTTTGTTAATTTGCTTTTTGCCGTTACGTCGGTCCGTGTGTTGTTGTGTTTGATGGTGTGTTGCTATTACAGGACACGCTAAAGGCGGCGTCGCCGTCGGAGGCGAAGGTGATGAAGAAGGCGACGGCGGTGAGCGTGGGAGCGACGACGATAATCTACCTCCTCTGCGGGTGCATCGGGTACGCGGCGTTCGGCGATGGGGCGAAGGACAACCTCCTCACGGGCTTCGGCTTCTACGAGCCCTTCTGGCTGCTGGACGTGGCCAACGCCGCCGTCGCCGTCCACCTCGTCGGCACGTACCAGGTCATCTCCCAGCCCATCTTCGCCTACGTCGAGCTGCGCGCCGCCGCCGCCTGGCCCGACAGCCCGTTCGTCGCCACGAAGGAGGTCCGGCTGTGGCCCACGCGGCTCCGCGTCTCCGTGTGCCCGCTCCGGCTGACCTGGCGCACGGCGTACGTGTGCGTCACCACCGCAGTGTCTATGCTGCTGCCCTTCTTCGGCGCCGTGGTAGGCCTCATCGGCGCCATCTCCTTCTGGCCGCTCACCGTGTACTTCCCCGTGGAGATGTACATGGCGCAGCACCAGGTGCAGCGGGGCAGCACGCGGTGGCTCTTCCTCCAGGCGCTCAGCGTCGTGTGCCTCCTCGTGTCCATCGCGGCCGCGGCGGGCTCCGTCGCCGACGTCATGGCCGCGTTCAAGGCGCACAACCCATTCGGCTAGTAGTGCTGACCGAAGTAATTTCTTCGGACAGTAGTGCTTGCTTCATTTACTGATGAACCAAAGTTTGCAAGAAGCAGAAAACCTGTTACAGTACTAGTTTGATCAGATGCAGTGTCGAGTGCATCTTGTAATGTATGGTCAGAAGAAGCTCTCGCCCGGTGGTGATCAGCTGTCGAACTGCACACACAAGGGCGGCTTGTAGTAGAATAGTCGTGGGCTTGGGGGGTGACATCCCCTTGCATTTACATGTGTGCTCTTTCCTGTGACCTGACACTTCACAGTGTTCTTCTGCTTGCATGTGTTGAGCTTCAGTGATCTTTTAGACAACTGGATATTGGGTCGTTTGAGTGGCAAATTATTTAGTGCCAGCAAATGCATAGGTGATATCGTTATAAACATATTCGGTCCCATTGAAAAGCATCCCCACGGTCGTTCCCGACATGCTCGGCCCTCCTCTTGACATGCCCAAGCTAGGATCTTGGGTTTTGTCTCACGAATTCAGACAAGTAAATACACCAAGTTTCACAGATGAATTGCTATCGGTACAGTCTGTTAGGGCATCTCTAGCCGTTCGGCCCCCAGGGCTTTCGCCGTTTCCTTTTTGGCTTTGCGCCGGCGCAAACTTGGGCCTGGAGGGTTGAAGTTTCCACTCGTTTCGGCCCCCAAGCTGAACACAAACCAACATAATTTAAAAGTTCGTTTTCCCGCCCCAAAAACAGCCCGAGTTCGACGATCAAAACAGCCACAGTTGGGCGATCATACAAAAAAGACACAGTTCGGCAACCGAATCAAGCCATAGTCTGGCGATCTAGGAAAAAACAACCACATTCGGCGTGCTGATGCGCAGACCAGATGGCCACCGGCGACACCTCGGCATCCTCGTCCAGGTCGATGGGCGTGGTCGTCGGAGTAGGGACAGAGCTCGGAGTGGCCATAGGCGCAGTGCTCGGAGGCGGCATGGCCGTGGCCGAGCTCGTATCGGCTGGAGTGGCGGGGCTCGGATCGGCCGGAGGGGTAAAGCTCTGAGTGGCCGTAGGGGTGGAGCTCTGAGTCGCCGGAGCAATCTGGCTGAGGATTGCATGACGCTCCGCCATGAACCACGCCCTGACCTGGGGATCCATCGCTGCTGGGTCGCCTCCCATCAGGAAAGCGAGGTCAGTGTTCCTCTTCTTCGCCGCGGTGGTGGTCTTGAGGAGGTCGAGCTTGATGCCCTGGTTGGCCATGATCGCCGTCCACCTCGCTTCTGTCTTCTCCTCTCTCTTGGCGGCGTGGTTTTGGGCGTCGGTGATGCACGTCTCGATCGACGCTTGCAGCTTCGCCGCTGCTGGCGCCGCGTCCCTCACCGCCTTGGCTTTCTTGTGGCCGTCCGGGCGCCCATCTGCCGCTCCAGCTGCCGGCGCGTCCGGGACGTACTCCTTGGCCTTGCGGAGAGCAAGATGAACTTGCGCCCACTTCTCGCACCCCTAAATCCTTGTGAAGACGTGGAGTAACTTGAAATCGGTCTTCTCGTCGTCGCGGAACATCTCGAATATCCGGACAATCTACAAGGCCAAACCAGGGCCGAAATGAGCAAGCTGGCAGAGATGAGAGAAACCAAGGCGAAAGGAGCTCACCTCGATCTCGTGGTTGGAGCCGCTCTTCGGCCGATTCTGGACTTCCTCTTGAATGCCATGTCATTTGTTGCAAGCATGTTGGATGACCGCCCAATGGTTCGCCATGGCCTTCTCGCCGCGCTCGGCGGCGATCATGGAGTACTCGGAATCAACGATCCGGCGCTCATCGTATGAAGTTTTTACCCTCTTCCAATAGTTATCCATGTTTTGGTTGGCGCCGACGATCGGGTCCAAGCTCACCATCTTCCAGGCTTCGGCGAGGAGCACATCTTCCTTGGGGATCCACTTGATGCGAGGCTCGGCGGGAGGCTTCAGTACCTTTGGGTCCTTCTTCTCCGCCTTGCCTTTGGCCGTGGCTCCTTCGCCGACGTCCACCTCCACCGGCTTGACCTCGACTTCCTCGGTTTGCTCCCTGCCCCGCCACCAAAGCGTCGGTTTGCTGTGATGATTCCCCGCCGCCTTGCGACAAGAATCCCGGGGTTGTGGCCGAAGCAATGGAGCCGGTGGTGATGAGCTCGTCCATGAAGGAGTCGCCGTGCATTCCGCCAAATAGGATGCGGGCGTCCTGGCTCGCGGCGAAAGGGAGGGCGCGGCGAAGCGACGACGAGCTCGAGTAGCCCGGCAACCCTGCATAGAGTGGAGGCGGAGGAGCGCAGTGCGGGAACGCGACGTTGGGGTTGGATCCACCGTGCGGGTCACCGTCGGCGTACCCAGGGGAGTAGTGGGGAGACGCGCTCCAGCGCGGCGACGGGGATGGCGAGTATCCTGTCGGCGAGGCGACGCTGGCTTGGCTGCCCCATCCGGCGAAATGAGGATGAGGCGGGAGGCCGACCCTCACCTTGGGCGGCAGAGCCGGCGCATCCACCTCCATCTCCGCCTCCTCTTCCCCTTCCTCATACTCCTCCTCCTCCTCTTCTTCGCCGCCACCCTCGGCCAGCCGCTTGGCGCGCAGCACCTTCTCCCTCGCCCGACGGCTGGCGTTTTCGGTCTTGCGGCGCTGCACATCCGCCGTCGACTTGGCGTTGGTCCAGCCCGGCGGCCTCTTCATCGGCGCCCTCGGCTTCCTCTTCTTCTTCTCCTTCACAACGATGGCGGAGGCGGAGGATGCAACGGCGGCATGGCGGCTAGATCTGGGGAAATGGCGGGAGCTGCGGGATGGGGAGGGGATATGTGGGGCGAAACAGAGGGAAAAGGCAAAAAAAGGGAGGGAAATCGCCTTCCCTCGCCGACAAGGCTGGTCCACGTCGCCTTTTGCCCTCCCCCCAGGCGAAACCCAGCGCGCTGGGTTTGGCTTGGGTGCGCCGGCGCTAAAAACGGCGCCAACGGCGCTAAACGAGGTTCTGGGGGGGGGGGGGGGGGGGGCGAATGGGAGAATTTCCTTCGCGCGGCGCTAAAAAAGCCGCCTGGGGGGGGGGGGGGGCACTGGGGACGGCTGGAGATGCCCTTAGAGAGAAATGTTTTGACAACCTTGAATTGAGGCGGATATGGTTAATCCTCGGCTGGTTTACCTAGATTTTTCTTCAAAAAGGCAAGCAAATCCCCCGTCTCTGAATCAATCAATGCACACAACTTTTTGGTAAAACGTTTCAGCAGTATAGTAAATTACAATCAACGGGACAAATAAATCAATCAAATGAAAAGGCAGGACTAAAGAATCTAGACATTAAGTCTATAATGTGTCGTCACCCAGTACAGCTGATAGTGTCCTGAACGACCGTCATCAACTATGTCAACCCAGAGACAATCCCTCTGGTGGTAGCAGGTAGACCCAAGACTTGATCCAGTTGTTGGCCATATAGAAACCTGCAAGAAATTAATAACCCGCTCCTTGTTAATGACAATACTACTGCAACAGTTCCAAATAGCCCAACACAAAACAGAAACGCCAATAAGAATTCTAGTTTTAGTTTTTTCTCAACTCAATTCAACCAATTCCCAAACATATTAGTAATATTAGTCGGTGAAAGCGAGAACTTTATATTTTTATATTATGAACTTTCGACTCTAAAATGCAAATTCTCGGTGGAGGTAGATTAAAAGTAAACTGAACAATAGTTCAAACCATTTTAGCAAAGGGACACTTTAAAAAGAGATATTCTATTGACTCCTCAGAATCACAAACAACACGTTTTTTGACCCTTTCCATATTAATTGTCGCTGAATCGGTTGTATCTAGACAAGTTATAATGCTAAATATATGGATCAAGGAGTAGATATTTTTATAGCGATCTCGTCTCATATAGCTTGAGAAGACGACGACAAACCAAAGGAACCTTGTAGGAATTCAAACAATGAATCGTTAACTCCTGTTACTCATCCGGTCATATATGTTCAAATTGGCGTGAAGCTATAAGTAGAGCTTGAGGCCGTTGGACCGCAGATGGGCGGGAGAATATGTTGGAACAAATGGGCCTCTTATGGCCCCCATGTCAAAAAGAAGTCAAATGGATGTGTGCCAAAAAAATTGTATGGTGGGAAGTTTAGTTTCACCTTACCAATTTGGAGATAGAAAGACCGAGTCTTTCTCTTGAACAGTTAAAAAACCTATTTCAAAGTATAAAAAATGTGAAAAATATGTACATATATATAAGGATGTATACTTCATGTGTGCAAAGTTACAATAAAAAATACGTTGTATTCTACACTACATAAAAAGGCAAATATGCAGGTTTGAAGGTGTATTGTTGATGCATTTATAGATCTATAATTTTATCCTTTTTGTGCAGCCAGTAATACAGCGTATTTCGTATTAAGACTTTTCAAACTTGAAATATACTCCCTCTGATCCCAAAAGATTTTCACGAGTTGTACGTATCACTTGTATATGATCAATTCGTTTCCTACGACAATTATACCGGATCGGAGGGAGTACATCATTGCTTATATGTACTTTTTCATAATTTTTTGACACTTTGAAATGCCATTTAGAAAATTTCAAAATAAAGGGGTCCAAAGAGCGTATCAAAATAAAAACTTCTTAAAAGAGCACCCTCAGGATGTGTTGGGCCTGGTGGTGTGAAATAAGCCCAGTACTGGGCCCTTGCTCTATTTTTTTCGAGATTGTGGGGTTCCCCGTTGTAGCCTGACTTCCTGACGAGGCAAATCCAATCCTTCTCTCCCCACTCCGCCTCCGGCCTCCTCTCCGCCGTCCCCGGAGCTCGTTGCAGCGCGGCAGAGCCAAACTCTACTCGCCTTCCCGTACCGTCCTTTCCCCCGACCTACCAACCCGGCTCTAAATCACTCCTATAGTCTAGCACCATGCCCTACAGCTGCCGCCTTGCCGTGCCTTAGCGTCACCGCCGACGCCTCGATCCCGCCTCTCACCCCGGCATCTCCCTTCCTGGTATTCCTCGCCGCGACATAGCGTTCCTGCTGTCTCCGCCGTCCGCAGAGTCTTTGTCCATTGGTTTTGGAGGTACGAGCTTGTTTTCATCCAGCTACTAGTTAAATCCCACCGACCTTCACAGTTTCTGCACACCATCTAGACCTGCCCCTGACTATGAGCCCATGAGCTGTACGAAACTGATAAGTTCTGCTTGTTGGGTACATTCTAATTTTACTAGGGTTTCTGTTAAAGATATTGGTAATATATGCAAAAAATGCTGTATTTCAGCCTGCGTTAGTGTTTCTAGTGTGGTCTCATGAAGGTTGCCTGTTGTATTTTCTTTACTTAGGTTTTAAGGTAGTTTTGTGGCAGCCTGAAATCCCTATTTCCATTTCAGGCGGACTCCGTAATCCTCTCTGAACATCAGAGAGTTTTGCTCTATCTAATAATAGAAGTTCTTTCTTTTCTCTCAAATCGTTGCACACACTCTTATAAATTGGTGAGAAAATACACGCCTAGTACACATCTGTCCCAAAATATAAGACGTTTTGGTAGGCTATTTGGGAAGGAGGTAGTACATAGCATTAGGGAATCGCTGGCATATTCATTTTAAAGCAAGACTGAATTCTTATGAGTCATCTTGAGCACCGACTACATTGCTATGCAAAGCAAAATGGTGTTGTTTTGAATTAGATCAGTTCAGTTGATACTAGACACTGTTCTGATATATGACATTCTTCTTCCTAATTTGGTATGTACTCATTCATAACTTTAACCTACAGGTTTGGCTCTAGTTAATTCTTGAATTCAGAAAGCAGGAAACATGAGCTACTGCCAAGCTACAACATACAAGCCTTATGCTGGCTCACTTTGGACAGGCCATTAGGTCTTGGGAGAACGTGCAAATTACTTCCTTTACATTCTGTATCGCAACATTCTTCTAGATCTTGCAAGCTGCAAGAGAAAGTATATCCAAGGCTTGTCGTTGCTGCTTACCATAAAAGGCTTGGTCCTGTATATGCCTTAAGCGGGAAGGGAAACCTTGATTCTGTTAATGATGTAAGTAGCTTGGAAGCTTTCGTATGATTGATCATTTCTTTTATTTTTGTGGGAGAGTTGTATTGGGAACTTGTGATTTCTTTAAGCGTAGCAAATTTGTCAAGTTCGATACTGTGGAAGTTTGTTATTGACATTGAAGGGAAACTTTACTTTCAGCACAGGAAATAGGGATATAGTGTAAAATGGAGCGTGCTAACTCTTAAGCCTGTTTTTGGCTAGAATTAGTGGATCAGACAATTGATATGACACACAACAAAGCATATTTAGTACATTAAGGTTGTTAGGCACAATTGCTCTATGAAACCATCTGCTCAACTTAGTGTTCCTTTCTTTTCAGCCATTCTCAATGGAATCTTTGAACAGAGCAATGGATGGAGCTAAAAAGCAATGGACCATCCAGGGCTGGCTGATGGAGCAAATGGGTAAGATTACAGGACAAGGGTCTGGTGGAAATGGTGGAAATAATAACCGTTATGGAGGCAGCGGTGGTGGTTCTGATCGCCCAGAGGACGAATCTTTCACGGAGTCGTTGTATGAAATGGTCCAGATTTTGTTAGCGACCGTCGCCTTTGTGCTCACGGTAATTGCATTGCTTCAATCTTCCTTGTGATTGTCCTTCATTATAGTACACTTTATTTTCAGAAGGATAGTTCTCTGCGAACTTTTCATCTCTTGAAATGCCTAAATACACTGAGTTAAGCGAGCACTGAGTTCTCTGCGGAGTTTTCATAAGGATAGTTCATGTGCAAACTTTTTACTGTTTATTCGTAGCCATAGGTGATGGTATAAATTCATGAAGATGACATTATATGTTATTATTTTGAACAATTCTTTCTCTTTGTGTACTTAGCGTATTCAGAAGGGATAGGGTGAATAGTTGAAGTGCAGAATGAGAATAGTGAGATTTCCATTCTCTATTAGCGAGAAAAACTAGGCATTTCTCTTGGCAGCTGTTTTTGTACTTATCATGTGTAATAAACTTTGGACTGTCTTACATAAGTAAAAAGACGAAAGTACCCTTCCTACTAGAGAAGCTTACTAGGGATGTTGATTGATCAGTGTACAATTAGTAACATGTGCTATATTTTTTTGTGGGCATCTTCATTAGTATAGCTGCTCTAAATATATGGGAAACTAAACTTGCATCTGCCAATGGCTGTTACACAGGTCCTTTCCACCATAGCACATGTAACATGAGCGTGTTCATAGTCTTGCTGGCAGGCAGTGAACTAAGGATCCCCCACACATGTTTTCTAACTGATGTTTGCTTTGTTATGCAGTATATCCATATAATCAGGGGAGAGGAGTTGTACCGCCTTGCTAGGGACTACACCAAGTATCTCGTTACTGGTAAGAGAACATCCCGGCTGAAGCGTGCCATGCTCAACTGGCGTGATTTCTCAGATAGCATCACAAAGAAGGACAGCACACAAGATGATGTGTATGGAAGCCCAATTGCTTCTGAATCCATGTGGTGGCAACAACCTCAGAAGTTGGTTCATCACCTGGGGGAGCTTTTCAGAAGCAACTTGCGTCCACAGGCCCATGAATCTTAATCCTGGCATTCCACCATCGTGTTCGAATTCTCACCTGGAACTTCTCGCTTTTTAATTCTGTATAGGCAGCTGCTAATACATCGACGCAACTAAACAGTCAGCTGTTGTTTCTTGCGGATGGTGATTCCCGCTTCGCCTGGTGTAGTGAAATCCATATGCTGTCTATCGTCTGAATTGACTACGGAACAGGAGGAAATGAGTTGTTCTGGTTGGTTTTGTACGTCATGTAACATGGCCGCTATGATTGTCTGCTCGTCAATGGTGCGCAGGTGGCCGCTTGAATGCTGAATTTGACGGATCAGAACTGCAGTCGGTCCAAGTACTACTACTAAATCAATGCAGCAAACAAGTGTACTGCCATTTATAAAAGGATGTTATGTTTTGAATGTAGGCACTGTTCCATGGGCCAGGATGATTCAGTTCTTCTAGCTTGGTTCGCCTATTTGAGTTAATTACGGTGATGACCTTTTCCCAGCTGGATAAAAGAGAATGTTGTTTGGATCGATTCTTCATGTTGCAGACGCCATGAACAAGTCAAATTAACTACTCCAGAAACTAGATTAGGTTACATATTTATACATTCCTGATGAGCCGTTTAGACGGGCCTGGAGGGGTGCTCTGATTAGGAGAAGGCATGATTAACCCAGTAGTCCACGTCATTCGATAACAAATAATTTGCGATACTAATAAACTGAAGACAGAAAGATACAAACTGCACTTTGGCTTGTGTCAATCAAACTGTTCATAAAAAGCAGATTTATGGTCTTAACACCGTGATTTCCGGGGCAATAGTATTGCTGCCGAAAGCCAGGACTACGAATTAGCTGATCAAGCTGAGCACATGGCCAGGAGCACAAAACGAGTCAAAACAAATCACGCCATTTGCGTTGGTACGTCAGGTAACACGCTTTGCGACTCATTTGATTGCACAACGGCACGATTGGCGACTCAGGCGCCGCAATGAGTAGATCGTGTCTCTAAGGAACGCACTGTACTGTCATGCCTCATGTTTATTTGCTTAATTAGCTAGTCTGGTCTGGCCTTTGGTCCTTGATCAGCATCTTCTATTCCTTCATTTCAGGCAACTAATCTGGAATTAATTAGTTCGTCAGGGGTTTCTGGAAACACTTGTCCAGCACAGCCCACAAGACCGTTTCAGTTAAGACCGCTCGCGCTGATTCAGCAAGTAAAAAATAATTAAGATTGGTTCGTGCCTCGTCGATCATGTTGATTGATTCATTCATACTCACACACGCAAGATAACAGAAGTAACGTAATCGCAGAGACTTCGCTAGGATGTGCTAACTACGATATATAAACCCAGTCAATGAAACAACGCTTAAAACAAGAGTGAAAGAGTGCCGAAAAGGAGGAGATCAGAGGATCATAAATTCAGAATACAGACACTGAATGACTGAAGACTGAAGCGACGAAGCTGATAAAAAACACCTCTCGTTGTCACTCACAGTAAGAAAGAGCTCGATGGATCGGCGGTGGAAGCGCGTGGACCCCGTCCGGCGCGCGAAACCGTCGCCTCGTCCATCTGGACTCATGCATGGCAAACGATTCCCGTCGCCGTCGGACCATGACCGGCGAGACAGCGGCCGGACCGGAGGCTAGCTACTCGATCGGGAATTCCTCCTGCTGCTGTAGACGAGCGGTACAAATCAAAAGCACCATCTGTATCTGTAGATGACGGGGAACGGAGAGCCTACCATATGTCCATATGGAAGCTGGCATCGGAAAGCAGAGGCAGTGCAACATCGCAGTTGGGGCGCTGTTGCACCCCCATGTGCGGTGAGCCGCAACAACGACCGCGAAGGTTAGTTAGAGATGAGACTTGACTCTTGAGAGACGTGAGGCAATTTGGTCCGAAAACTGTAACTGAACGTGATGCTGTCAGAGAGTTGGTCGAAGCTGGCAACGGCTGCCTGTAACGACATCGTGGAACACAGTGTATCAGATAGCAGGCACAGCAAACATGCACGATCTGTCAGGCTTGAAGTAAGTGATTAAGTACCGTGTGCGTGGCTAATCTCTTTCGCAGTTGGTGTCTCGTGTTGATCAAGCTTATCACATGGTGTTTAAATGAGTGGATTCCATGTTTTTTCACAGAATCGTGTATTTGTGACACTTTGTACCCCATTTAGTGCAATAAATTAGAAATACACCGTACGTAATTTTCTTTTACATGGTTTCACCCTATTCTAACGTTTTGCATGTTTTATTAGAACTAGTTGACATGTACGTGTAATGCACGTTTCCCCAATTAAATGGGCCAATTTACCAGGATTATTTCTTCTACTCCCTCCGTCCAAAAATAAGTGTCTCAAATTTGTCCAAAGTGGATGTATCTATACGTAAAACATGTCTAAATACATCCACTTTTGAGCAAACTTGAGACATTTATTTTGATACGGAGTACATTTTTTGCATTCTAGATTTTATATTGCAAATAGAACCATACATGCTTATGTAAGCATCGTGGAGCACACAAATGTCATACAGAAGTCAACGGAACTGGTGTGTCGCATGGCTCATGTCGCCAAATATGCCCTAGACCCTGACGGATTCACGTGGCGCTTGTCGAAGCTACGCCCGCGTGCAAAAAGGAAAAAATGGAGGAGCTTCAGAGAGTGATTTTATAATTCCTAGTTGCATGCAGAATGTAGCTTATATGTGAGATGAACTCCATTATAATACCATTCAAATTAGGGGATGATACAAATTACGCAGATGCTTCAAATCATGGAAAAAAGTTTGAAAACGGACATACGACTTACACACTAATGTTTGGACTATAATTTTTAAGCCTAAATATGCAAACAATAGCAATCTCGTCCAGATGATAATGTGAATATGTTAGAGAAGGATTTTGAAATCCTAGTAGCATGCCGAACATAGCTTATATGGGAGACAATTCAAATTATAATACCATTCCAATTTTAACTGAGCACAAATATGCAGATGCTTCAAACCACGGTTTAAAAAGTGAACTGAGAGAAGATTTACACATTAATGCATAGACCTACAATTTTTAGACCTAGTTCTCCAAATGAGAGTGATCTTGTTAGGACAATATCCAACATTCTACACAATTAGTGGTCATCTACTTACCCATTAATGTACATGCGAAAAAGTTAAATCTAAAATTGCCACTGTCTTTTAAGTTCTTTTATTGCCGTCCATGTCAAAAGTTTTTCTCCAATGTGAAATACTTTGTATTCGGCCTACACAAGAATGACAAATTTAAAGATCTGATTATAGTTGACAATGGATAGTTTCAAATCTTCATTTTGTATTTTTTGTGTAGACTATAATATAAAGAATTTTTCGTTAATTTGTAGGAAAGAACATGCATGAATTTGTTTCTGAAACTCAGTAGTAAAAAACCAATTCACAGAATGCATGTATCTGTTGCAAGAGCAGCTACTTAATCCAAAAAAAACGCGATTAGCTGCAACATTAACACAACCAGCTACATCAGCGAGCTGCTCCAACTGGTAATGGAAAATCTCCGAGCGATGGCGCTTGCTCCGCTCGACATTGAGGAGCAGCCAGGCTAGAGGTCGACAAGTCCTGGCATGCTGAGCTCCTGTGAAGCTCAGAGTGGAGAAACAAGGTCCTGTGCGTTTGGAATGTGTTTGTCAAAAGTGCGCAATTTTTAATGGAGGAAATAATTACGAACCAGCACCCATCTATTACCCACAACAAAAGTACACATCGTTATGAAATAATTTCAGAAAAAAATGAAATAATTTCAGAAATAAACACAATACCATGGAGCACCGCAGGTTCGTCCAAAGTCCCAGGAATTTCAGTGGCAGCCTGGCCGTGGAAGCAAATGCGGGAACTGGGAAGAGGGACACGACCCTTGCAACGTCTAGTTCCTTCAGGGTTACACAGGATTACAGGAAGGAGAAGTGGTGAGTCTTGATGCGCCGGTACGAGCAGCACAGCGCCATGCCATCGTACGGCACCAACAGCTTGGCGCGAGGAGCAGCAGCTGGAAACACTCGCTTTATTCCTTTGGACCAAATCACTGACTGTTCATGAAAATATTACGCAGGGTTTTCGTTCAGATAAATCATCAAATACCTAGTGTGCAACAAACGCGTGTGTTCTATCTCACCTCGTGGAGAAATAGCCTTCAAGAGGATGCAGAGCGAGAGGCCCTCGTCCACCTCGTCCAGCGAGGTGCTGGTGCAGGGCGACGACACGCCGGAGCCCCACCACGCTGCTCGTATGAAGTCTCAATAGGCCGAACTCCTGAGGCAGACTCACGGTCGCGTGATTCAAGTGGCAGCCCCGACTGGAGGCACGCGGTTGGAGCCGCGAGGTAGGACATGGCCGCAGGTGGCGAGCCGCGTCGGAGCTGGGGCCGAAGGTGCCGCGCGCGCGCCTGGCTTGCAGACGGAGGTACCGCGCCGGAGAGGGAGCGCTATGCGGCGGCACGCTGGAGAGGGAGGGCCGGCACCGGTCGTGCGGACGCCGGCGAGGTCGCTGGGAAGGGGGCGGCGGCGGCGCCAAAGTTTATTCGGTCCGCTCGTAACTCAGACAGAATAAAAAACCTTTCGCGTAGGATGTGTTGAGCGGCTCAACACGGTGCGATCAATCTGGATCGTTAATCTGATATCAAACGACACAAATTTAATGTATCCGATCAAGTTTGCTCTTTTAATAGTAAGTATAGATAGACCGACATGTTAGGTCAATATGGTACGATATAATATGTAAAAACCAGAGGGCGTCATCAAGGATCATTTTGATCCTTCTCTACACCATATGTTCAATTTATCATCCCTGCCCTATTATTTTTGAAACTCAATAATCACCTCACACCTTACACAACATACATGCATCGACAAATAAGGGTCCAATTATTTCAATGGGTAATTTAGACATCTTTTCACTAGATGAGGATAATTAGTGTGACAACAATATAAGTGGAGGATAAAAAAGTTGAACTCACTCTGTTGCATTATAATATTAAGTAATGTTTCAATGAGTTTTAGTTCATGAAGCAACATCACAGATGCCCGTGCTGAATTTCTGTAAGAAATAGCCTGCCTTGGTGAGTTACCATACATTTCGCTTAGCCGAACATTGTGAGGAGTGAATTAACCAATTGCAGTGCAAGCACGGATAGTGAGATAATAAGTGGATACATAATTTGCAAAGAAAAAATGTTGATACATGGTGAAGATGGTTTATTTGTAGGCCAGAGAGGAACCAGTCGATTCATCATCATTGATGTAGTCGAACAAATGTGTACAGTCACGCTACAACTTCCTAGAAAACATTATCACTCATCACGTCACTAAAATGCAAGTTAGGACGCGGTTCCGGAGGCCTCTTCTCCTGTAATACCCATGTATGTCTCGGCCTGGAAGGTAAACCAAAAGGAACTTGATAATGTGAAGAGACTCTCGTTGTTCCCCCCTACTGCTCTCTGTTTAGACTCTTCCATGTGTCTACTTGTTCACACCAGACTGCAACGAATTTGGGCGTCTGCTTCAAATCTTGCTTCAATGCTTCAAATGCTAATTTTTGAGCAGTTGTAAACATTATCTTCTCATGTCGCATACTTGTTGATTTTTTTCCGAGAGATTTGATGCGATGGATGACAAACTGCTAATAGTAGTGGGATTTTTTTTGCATACTCAATTTTTGTTGCATATTCAAAAAACATTTGCCGCATTGACGTTTTTGAAAATTCTGCCTCGTTTTCTACGGGTTTTGATCCACCGTGTAAAAAATGATACAATGACGCTGCGATAGTTTTTTTTTTTGCCGTGTGGAGGAGGTTGTGCTGCAAAGAGTAAACTTTTAGCTTTTACAAATATCCGACGGTCAGGGATGGGGAGGATTGAATCTTCTGAAGCAGACGCATCAAAGAAAAATCATGGCGATAGTTTGTAAACGAAGCCCATCCCGTTGGTCTCGTCAAGATAGGAGGTAAACCGGGTGCTGGAGGCCACCGGGGAAGTGGGAAATGTTGACCAGAGAATTAACTAGCTGATGAAATAGAAGGTAAACCCTTGCGTTCGCGTATTAACTTCAAATTCTTTGTTGATATCGACCCGTTTTATTTTTTATCATCCCAAAATACAAGGAATTTGAAGTTAAAAATTTACACGATTGTAGATTTCAACAATATTTACATCCTGGGATTTTTCCGCGATTTTTGAAACTTTAGGTTTGTCGATTTAGAATTTTCAAATAAACGGGTTCCACGTAGCCCGAGTTTCATTTTAGGTTTTCGTCTACTATGGCCAGTACTAGACTACCAGCCCCACTATATATAAATTTTTCTTCATTGTCTCCAGCATATAGATTTTTCTTTGTTTTTTAGAATGTATTGTTTTACTCTGAAGGGTATTACCATACGCTTGGTTTCATAAAAAACATAGGTCAGCACACACATCCAGTTAGAGCTTCTTTGGATTGCAGCATTTAAAAACGGGGGAACAAAAATAAATATAGGATTGATATGTCATGTGAAGTAGATTCTCACATGATTTTTTAAATGCACAGATGCAAAACTGCATTGAACTTCGTGAAGAAAAATTAAAATGAGGCTTTGTTTTATTTTGAGAATCCTATATAGGGCTTCTTTGATTTGGAGGAAGTGTAGAGGAATAGCAAAGGATTGGGAATTTTTCCAAAGCATGCACTGTTCACCTGTATGATTCACATGAAGGCCTCCTTTGATTCAAAGGATTTACTAAGGAATTTGGTAGGATTTAGACCCTGTGGAAGATTTCCTTTCCAACACGTTTGATCCATAGGATTATAACCTACGGGAAATATTCCTATAGCAACTACATAGTGTATTTTCAAAGGAAAGCAAACATGAGCTTAGACCTCATGTTAAAAATCCTGCGCCTAGTTCCTATGCTCGTAGGATTCAAGTGGCCAGGGCAAGTCATTCCTAGGAAAATCCTATTCCTTTCTATTTCCTACCCTGAGAATCAAAGGGGGCCGAAGTGTGGAAAGGAAAAGCATAGGAAATTTTCCTTCGACACTTAGTTTCAATACAAAACGTACAGGATGCAAAAATCTACTCACACCTCATTTTTCATTTCCTGCGCACAAGGAACGAGGGCAGGTTGGCATATGCAATCCTTTCCCATCCCCCATCTCCTTCCTGTTCCTTTGAGTTTCCTTTCCTACAAATCAAAGAAGCCCTAATTGAGGCCATAGGAATGGTTTCCACAGGAATTTGGTGAACCGAAATCTACGAGCCAAAGAGTTGTCATAGGAAAATTCCTTAAGATTCAAACCCTCCAAAAAATTCTAGGAAAATCCTATTGTACATGCCAAAGTGCCCTTGATCGATGTGTCTTGGTGTGTACGTGATGCACCATCATATCACGTTTGCCGTAACACTGCGGCACATGAATTTGTTGCGTACGTACCTACTCGCAATCTTTTCCATTCCTTTTGCGTATTGTACTGAAACCAACACACGGGGAATGCAAACAGCGGCACGTAAAGACTTTTTTCCTTTCCGGGACAAGTTCAGATTTAATCAGCAAAGTCGCATATTACTAACTATATTAAAGCTATAGTACATAATAAAGGAGCCGCCTGCAGCTTTGTCAAGAGCGGCACGCAATGCCTGCTACACGCAGCCTATATATCTCAGTATTAATTCACGTCTGACCATACATGCATGCGTACACATCGCGGTATTGCATCGCGGTTTCCAGCCCGGTATTCTCCCTGGACTGATGGACGTGGACAAGTCGTCGACATATCATCCCGGCCGCGTGCGGTGCATGCAGTGCAGAGAATGCCTGTCTCTTTCGGCGCATGCAGTGCAGGTGCAGCCCCGCACACACAAATGGCACCGCAAGCGAAGCAAATGCGAAGCGGCCATGCATGGACATGGAGGGAGGAAGCAGACAGACCCGTTTGTCCCCGTCCCTCTCTGTGAGCATGCATATGGCGTCACCTCCTGAGCTAGCCCTGTCCTCTCCTGCTGCACTCTCTCCCCTCTGGATATTAGCTGTCATGGAAAGTGAAACGACCGGCAAGCCACATGGTACTCCGTCCATCGGTTACACGTCACCCCTCGGCGGCCTTTTCGCTTGCCTGCTGTGTTTCGGGACGCCATTTTTATCCCCGTCCGTCGTCGGCTCGTCGCACTCGGACAGATAAGAAAGAGTCAAAAGTATCCCAGGCTGTTTCCTTGTCTTAGAAAAAGAGAGATCTAGCTACGCGGCCACCACCAGCTCTAGCTCTCTCTGTGTGTATATATAAATGCCCAGGGGAGGGCCTCCCTGATCCCCAAATGTCTGTCCCCGGCCCCTGATACATCCTTAAACCCTCCCATAAGCCTTCGTCTTCTTCCTTCCCCTCTGCTCCTCTCCTCTCCTCTCCTCTCCTCCTCCAGGCCAGGCGTCTCTGCCATTGGAGTCGGACCTCGATCGAAGCCGGAGAAAGAAAGATTGCTTCTGCTGCCCATCCTCCATCATCTTGCTCTAGGTTTCCGAGGTAAGAGATCCATTCCCATGTATTTCTCCGACCCCCTCACCTTGCATGCATGTTCTTATACTATCAGTTAATTGGCTTCTTTGATCTCTGCTACTAGTACTATTTCCCGCCAATCCCTAGCTAGTAAACGAACGCTAGCTGCTCAAGCTAATAACAGCTAGCGACCTCCTTTCCCTTTCTCTTGCTCAACTTACCATGGCCGGCGTAACCGCATACATACTACCACCGTCCATGGCCGTCTTCTTCTTCGTCTCCCTGCTCTTTAGAGAGAGAAACATCCGAGATAGAGAGACAAGGCGAGGAGGAGGAGGAGGAGGAGGAGGAGGTGGCGTGCGTATGGCGCGAGGTACAGACGCGTATACGTACCTACGTGTCAGTAGGCGCCGCCGAGCGAGGCTCGGTTGGCGCGCGCACCTCTACAGCTGGATCCTGCAGGCTGGATGTCTAGCTACGTCGGCGACCGGATTAATTAGCCGGGCATCACCGAACCAGACGTGCTTAATTAAGCGCCTGGATGCTTAATCCGGTCTGTGGTTGCGTCGCGACGAGGCTACTCGATCTTCTACATGTTTAAAAGCCAACGAAATTAATGATCATCTGAGATGAAATGACTTTTACCGACAGTAACAAACGGTTGGAAGCCGAGTGCATGCTAGTTGACAAATTCGTCAATCATGGTTTCTGTTACCAACATTGCATCATCATCGACGGGACAAAGCGTCTTGTCATTTTCTCCTTTCCCTAACTTCCTTCCACACCCCTACCTGAACCTTTTCTTCATGTAAAGATAAACAATACCGTGTGTACAAGTTTTTTTTATTTTATTCTGAGCAAAGTGTATGTGCACAAGACCATGCTTCATGCCCAGGTCAGGTGAACTCGTCAAGTCAGGCATGCATATGATCAGTCCCAGAATTTCTATCCCACCAAAAAGTGAAACAAAAGCCCCTAGCTAACGGAGAAATTAATAAAAGTGACTTCAACTGCAAACACTAGTGTAAAGAGTATACTAGAGTTTTTGCCTCACTTCTTGCTTTCCAAATGGAACAGTCATTAATTAGCAAGGTGCGCCGGCCTAGCAATGAGAGTAAATTAACTTTGGCATACACTCCAAATTATAAAGCTCTTTGTTCCTGTACTTAGTCAATAGCCCCGTAGATCGAATCCCCGGAATGGTGCACAAATGGAAGAAGAGCAGCTACAGGTACGCCAATGTCACTGCAAGCTCCTGAACAATAATATAGCTGGCACCTTGTTGTCTTCCCAACAAAACGATGGGACCCCTCCTAACTGTGCGGGATGTGATGCCAAAGTGTACTCCTATCCTATGTGGTACTGCTACTAGTTGTTCATCATCACAAGCCACAGGGCCACGGTGCACACGCAAGGACATAAGGTTTGCATGTACAGCACGTACGATCGATGTAGATCGGTCAATGGTTCATTGTATACCATCCGTTCCTTTATCAAAATATGGCATATAAATTTAGGAAAAATTCAACATATAATAATTTTGACCAATCATATAGACGATAATATAAAAGAAATTATAATACAAAATTAACATAGATACGAGTACTCAGATAGTCCCACCATAGCTATCAGATTGGAAAAAATTACATTGTGTCTAAGAATATCCGTCTTATTTTGATATAAAGCGAGAACCACATGGTTAGGTTCAGTACAAAAACGGCTCCCCTTCCCCTGAATTTTAAACACATGACGGAGTCAATTTTTTTTCTACTTACACGCCACCGAGAATTTATAAGAATGCTTCAATACTAGTGAAACGTTCCAGCTTCCAGATGTGCCACTACATATTTTGCCCCGGTACAAACCAAGGACTACACATGTACAACTATTGTTATCTTGTCTCATGACTTACATACAGTCTGTCCACCTCCACCGGGTCAGGAAAAATTAGGTATAGTTGTTGAAAAATTGTATTTTTATTATAACCGTACATGTTCTGAAATTTGTTCCAAAAAATGTGATGCTTCCCTTAATAAGGGGATATATATGGTGCTGAAATTTTGTTTTATTTTCATGCTAGATAAAATGTATTATTTTCATGCAAGCTTTCAGTGGGATATTCCTAAGCCTAAAATTGTTAATGGTGTATGTTGTATTTGTACAAGTTCTTTGTTGCATAGATGGAAACGGAATTTCCTATGGTTAATGGAGTTTTGAAATATGCACTGTTCGCATTATTCAGAACCACACTTTATCATTTTCATGTAGATTGGAATACAGAGCATTTTCTCAAAAAAAAATATTATTTTCGATTTTTCAAATAAAGAGCTGTTTGAACTCAGCCTCCATTTGGAGCTACCAGTCTTACTGAGCTTTATGAGATGTACCGTGCAAAGTACTCGTCAAAGTACTGTGCGCGAGAAAAAGCCTCGTGATGTCCTTGCAAGTGTTTGGAACCCACACGTTTCTAATGCTGACAGATAAGGGTTACAGTAGATTATTAACTTGCTTTGACCCAATCTGCTCTGTACACTGTACGTTATATTTTTTTGGCTCAAGTGAGAAGATAAGGTCTAGACCACTACTGTAGTAGTTATATTTTTCTTTGCAATGTAGAGATCTTTGTCCTAGCCTCTATGACTCGATGCAATGGCGTCTAACCCATTATTCGTATCTCACAAAGAAGAACCTTCGGATGAGGCCCAACTGGGAGCATTAGAAAGAGACGAAGATGTCAATTTATAAAAGATTGCGCGCGGCTGCATGGGAGGGAAAATGAGTCGCAGCCAAAGAATACTAGGCCAGCCAGCACTTCACAGAAAAATTCTGAGGCAACTTACTAATGAACAGATTCCATTTCTCGTGGCAGTTTTTGGATTAATTCCTAGAAACAAAAAGTTTCTTGCTTTCGTCCGGAATAAAAAAGAAGGGGTCTCGGCGCTCATGATACCTTTGACCATGTCCTATCATAACCGTTCCATTATTGGTGCATCCGTAGCAGTTGAGTAGGAGCACATAAAACTACTCCATAGTATGTTTGTTTGTCTGAGACCAGCCTTCTGAATAGAATAGGAGAGAGTGATTTTCCATGAAACCGACTTCTGAACCAACGAACACAGCTGTAAAAGTCAGCTTTTACCCGAGAGCTCATACCAGCAACTCTCCTGATTTTCAGCAGGAAAAGACGGGCAAGGGGATTGTGAGCAGTGGTAGCAGAAGAAGAGGAGGAAGATGATGATGACCGAAGTGGCCAACCACAGCAAGAGGAACCACACCGACAGCTACTTCAGCGGGAAGCAGGCCGTCGCCACCAGCAGCGGCTCTGAGGAGTTCGGCGGTATGGGATCGAAGAAGCCGAGGAACTCGAGCCCCAGGGGCGGCGCTCCCATATCGCCAAAGGTATGCACTGTGAAGTTTGCATATCGACCTGTGCAAAGGAGCTGCTGCTATGCTGAAGTTGTTTTGTTATGGCTGAGCAGGAGAAGAAGGACAAGGTCGGCGAGAGAGTCGCGGCGCTGCAGCAGCTGGTATCACCATATGGGAAGGTAATTTCTTGGTTCTGCAATGTCTTGCTAGTTCTTCATGTCTGCACAGCAGCTCATCTGGAATGAGCAAGATTGAGTATTTTTTTTAGTTGAGGATGAATGGTGCTCCTAACTTTGGCACGTTTGGCAGACGGACACTGCATCTGTTCTTCAGGAGGCGTCGGGATACATCAAATTCTTGCACCAGCAACTCGAGGTTTCTTGCTCTCACTTGCTGCGACGCATTAATGGATAGTGATCTTGCCCCTCTGTTATGTTGATCGAAATGCCTAAATTCTTCTTTGTATTTGCAGGTTCTTAGCTCTCCGTACATGCGAGCTCCTCCGGCGCCCGGAGCTGAGCCTGAGGTGAGCTCACCGTCTCTCACTATTTTGAAGTTCCTTGAAAACTCTGAAAATGGCAAATTCTGACAGAAGTATAGAACACAAATGCATACATGCATCTTATAATCGTTTCACTGAGGTGAATGCAGGACCCCGAGCACTACAGCCTGCGGAACCGCGGGCTCTGCCTGGTGCCGGTGGAAGAGACGCTGCAGCTGACCCAGAGCAACGGCGCCGACCTCTGGGCGCCGGCGCACACCACCAGGCGTAGGTGAAGCGATCGACCAGGAGCCGCTGTCTCTGGACGACGACGGGCCGCACCAATTCAATTTGCTAACAGAAATCGTTTCTCGCTCTTCTCTGTGAACCCCTTGTCTTATTTGGCCCCGGTACTATGTGTAATCGTAGATAGCGCAGATCGATCGATCGACCTCTGTGTGTGTGTAACTATGTGGTTTAACATGGTAGCGACCTGTTGCTGTCGCCGACTAATCAACCAGCAGCAGTTCGGGCTGTCCGCGTCTTATCTGAGTGTCGGTGTCTGTATTCAGATGCGTTGAAAACTGAAGAATTGCACAGCCTACCTGTGTCTTGTGTCGGCGGACAGTTGGTTTCTGAATCTATCAAACCATATGCTCAAATGTCTAGGGTACAATCACCAAACAGAGTCTTCTCAGGCATAAACAGCATCAGTTCAAGCTATCTGCGTCTCTCTATTTGTCGGTGTAAATCTTCAGGTGCGCCGAAAAAAAAGAATTGCACAGCCTTTAGGTAGCCTACCTGTGTCTTCTGTCGGCGGATGGCTGGTTTCTGAATCATTCAAACCTGCTCAAATGGCATAGATAGAATCACCAACGGCCGAACTCCAGATATACCCAGACACCGCACGTGTTTCTCCTTTCCAATTTTTTTTTTTTTTGAGAAGTTCTCCTTTCCAATTTCTATGGTGTTTTCTTTCCGTTGTTAGAATATTGGACTCATTAGTGGGCAGTCCATATAAGCAAATCCTGAAATCTCAAATTGGCCCATGTGCATGACAGAATTTTAGAGGAGCAAACGTGGTGCTACAGTTTAGTCTCACATTGCTAGCTGAGAGAGAGTTGCACCACTTTAGTGGAGTGTTGTACCACTTGGTGTGCTGGTTGAGAATAGAAGGCTCTCTCGTGCGCACCCTCCCCGCCGCCGTCTGTAAAACGAGTCATGCTAGCGTATGTGTACAGCTTAGTCAATTCGGATCGTGGGCTGCTATGCGACGTGACCGGCCCACATTGTACTCGTTAGACTTTTCCGAACCACACTATATATTGCCGTGTGCCGTCAAACACCGAACCAATCTAGGTTTTACCAATCTCGTGCCTTGCGTCGCCACCGTAGTCTACTCCATCCCGAGCGCCGGCGTGCACCGACGTTTGGAGAGCAGGTCTCCGGAACCAGTCGCTCTTGTGATCCTGTACGGGAGAGGGCAAATTAGCTTTTTGGGAAGCGCTTTGCGCGACTGCTCGCCGCTTCCACCACGGGTCGTCTTTCGAACAAGTACGGTGGTGCTGCGTACCGCCGCCTCAAGCGTCGTCTTCTTCGACCAGTCTTCACCAACATCTTCATCAACGACATCGCCGCTGCTTTCGCTGCGGTGAACCTGTCTGCATCGACTGCTGCCTCGTCTACAACCGTTCGATACGTGTGGCGTAAACCGAACTATTTTACTATGCGTATGTTGGCGTTTGTGCTACTGCTGTTCATGTTAATTAGTACATCTAGTATGTTCGTGTTTAACATATCAGTAGTTACGCTTATCATGTTTAATATTCTGAAATTAATCATTAAATTATTGCCTAATTATCCAAGTAGACGGTCTCAGACTCCGAGAACACGCCGGTGCAAATAGAAACGCCAACAAATTTTACACTCGTCGGAGAGGAAAAGGTAAACCAATCATATTTGGGCTCATTATCCATAAGTTAGCCCACGGAGCCCAATATCATAACCGAGCTTCTGATACAAAAAATAAAAATGGGCTGCAACTCGAGTGTCCATACCAGATTTATTTTTCTGTGTTAGATGCTGTGTAGAAAATCAAATCAAACCAACCTCAGTTATTTAAAGGGATATGTTTATTTGGTAATGGTGTGCCGCCAACGTAGGTCACTGGGGCATTATAGCATCATCGTGTTGGCATAATGACATGCGACAACTCTGACTCCTATGCTATTTTGGCATGGGTGAAAAAGCCAAAGTCACAAACTGTGTCGACATGCCCTCAGCAGCGACTGTTCACAAGTCCAAATCCAGGGAACCCTCGGCGCAACGCAGCAGTGTACAATACTTTCAAATGAGAGGTTGAGAGCATTTACTTCTATCGTGGCATAACGTCAATCCCGGGAATCTTCTCCAGTGATATGCAGCCTCCGAAAATGGGCTAATTCCCCCTCCTTTTCCCCACTAGGTTTTAAAGGAGTTTCGGTAGCAAATAATGTTGCCCACGTTTTCCTTTATGAGTTTACTCTCATATAAGATGATGAATGAGATAATATCTTCTCATTGTCATATGTCATATTTCTATTTGCTCAGCGAGGTTTAAAATCGAATAATATAAGGCATATTCACTGATCTCTATACTCGCTTACTCGCTTACGAAAACAAATTCCCTATCAAGGTTTTGCTGATAGGAGTCAATGAGGAGATAATAATCACTATTGCTGCGTTTGGATGTTGATATTGACAGAAGATATTGGATATTCGCAACTTTTCCTACCCGAATATCGAGTTTTGACCTGTTCAGATGTTTCCAATATTGCAGCGTGGTATTCGGTCACAATATCTCGATTTGGGTCGCTAGTGGAAAAAGAGGCCCATCGAATGTCGAGCTCTTGGCCTCGACATTGGGTCGATATTCGCCTGACCCTCCCGTGCGTGTCCCTCTCGTCTCCCCCGTCCTCTCGCCCCCGACCCTCTCGTCTCCCCATCGGCCGGCGGCGGCGCATAGGTAGGCCACGGCCGCCCCGCCTCCTCCTTCCCCGCGACGATCTCGGCCCCTCTCCTCCTTCCCGGCTGCGACCCCGCCCCGCCTCTCTCCTTGCCGGCGGCGATCCCGCCCCGTCTCCTCCTTTCCATCAATCTAAATATGTGCTGATGATTGCAGGGACGGATTGGCACCTCCGGCGGCCGGCGCATCTGATTCCGGCGCTGCCGCTACATCTCTTGGTGAGGTATGGAGAGTCTCTTGGCTTCGTCTCCTTTGGCACCCCACCCGAACTGAAGTTTGTGTGATCATCATTACCCGCTGAACTTAAGCTTGCTTCCCTATTTCTAGTTTGTTTTACATGAACTTGAGTACATGATAATGAATCATAACATTAGTGTGGATGTACATATGGTTGTGATGAAATTGGTTTTGTCTCTTTGTTTGGAATTGTTCATGCAGTGCTGAATTTTCATAGTGATAGTTGGTATATAGTGTTTGTGTGTGTGCTGAATTTTTGTAGTGATGCTTTGGAATAAATTAATTTTGATGATGCTAAAATTTGTTCAATCACATATAATTTCTTTACATTGTAGTTGCAAAATGTCGGATGAGTTAGCCATGGTTAATTATATATCCGAAGAAAATAAAAGAAGGAAGAGAAGAAGGCTTGTGTTCATGAAACAATACCTTGAATGCACCCTTCTTGCTATGGCCTATGTTAGTACACAAAGGTTGCCGAGGGAGTTAGGAGCCTTCACCGATGATGAACATAGACTCTCTCTTCGAAAGTATTTGTTGAAAGATATGTATGATGGGACTGAAACTGCTTGCTATGATTAGCTTCGTCTAACAAAAAGAAACTTCCATGACTTGTACGTGTGCTATGTTGTGTGAGAAATGTGGCTTACGGGGAGTGTGTATGTTGCTGTGGAAGAAAAGGTTGCTATGTTTTTGCTTGTTCTTGGTCATGGTTTGAAAATGAGGTTGTTGCGAGGGCAGTACAAGAGGTCCTTACAGACTATTAGTTCACACTTTTCTGAAGTGTTAAAGGCCATCCTATGTCTCCATGGAGAGTTCATTAAACTGCCAGATCCTTTTGTTGAACCTCCCAATGATTACAAATGGAAGTGGTTTCCTAATGCACTTGGAGCATTAGATGGCCGCCATATTCCTGTTACTGTTGATGTGGCTGACCAAGGACGCTACAGAAATAGAAAACAAGCTATGTAAGACCATGTCATATTGCGTATGAGACTTTGTACCTTGTTTGTTTGAGATTTCATTAAAATGGTCGTTATGATGGATTATGCATTGCATTTGATATAGTGTTGCTGTTGAAATATTGGACAATATGATGTATTTGTCCAGCTGTTGTATGTACTATAATATGCGGTCGTTCCAAACGTTTTGATCATTATCTCAATATCCTGCCTTTATAACATCCAAACAACATTTGATATTCAAACTCAATATCTTGTCTATGTCTGAATATCAAACACATCCAAACAGAAAATATTGACATTCAATCTCAATATCAATATCCTGGATATTGGATATTGAGCACAATATAATATCTACCCTCCCAATATCAACATCCAAACGGAGCCTATATGTTTTATCATTTTCCTTTATCCCCTTCCCACACTGGCTTTGAAGAATTTTAACAACATATTAAATACAATTCTCTCATATTTTTCCACGTAATTTTGGTGGAGAGATTCTAACAATGAAATTTTTCAAAATGATAGAACTTGCAAAAGGACAATGCTTTTACCAGGGCATCCTCATGGATACGTAACAACACTCACAAGACTGTTCGAGAAGATTCTTGAAGATTATACCAGACATTTTACAAAAATAGAGTTGTGCAAGGAGGAATTTTAGGAATTATTTAGAATTATGCTAATTGTTATCAATTAGGATTTGCCCAACCGCCTTAAGCAAAACGACGTCTCAGCCGTACACAACCTTATTAGCCGTCTTTGGCGGCGTCTGTTTCAGGGTATATAAGAGCATCTCCACCGGGGGCCTCTAAAGGACACCAAAAACGCCCACCAGCGGCACCCCTCAAAGCCTCGCCCCGAGCGATTTTGTGTCCGGCACCCAAATAGGGCCTCCAAGTTTGGAGGCCCTCCTGGGGGTGCCGGACATTGACCGGACATGGCCTCCGACAGGTGCGCGCCACCCGTCATAGACATAGGCGGCGAGGGGGTGCTGTAAATTGCGCCGTGCAGGAGGCCGTTCCGCCCGCGTTTATGGCGACGCGTTTCTGCAGGCGACGAAGCGACGGGACGGCGAGGCGTCTGCGGCACGCCTCGCAATTACGCCGGCGCCCAGGCTTTCCCGCTTCCCAAGCGTCGGCGTGGCCGAATCGCGTCGCCGCCACATAACTCCGACGCGACGCGTGCTCACCCACCCGCCGCTTCCCGCCCCTCCGTTTCCCGCCCTCTCCCCGCCTATATAACACTCCTCCGCCGTGCAGCCTCAGCACACACTCCTCCGTCGTGCAGCCTCACCACACCAACACTCGCCGTAGCCAAGCACCTCGCCAAGCACCATGCCTCGCCGCCTCCAAACCACCTGGTCCACCCTCACCCAGGCAGCGCGTCGCGCTCACCCTCTCGGGCAGGAGCAGGCGCCGGAGCAGGCGCTCCAGCTGGTCGTCGACGAGGAGACCTTCGATTGGGCGAACGTCGACGACATCGACGTGGAGGAGCAGCTGGAGCAGGAGCTGGCCCAGGATCCTTACCCTGGGCAGGAGCCGCCTCCGGAGGAGGAGCCGGCGCAGGAGCAGGAGCCGGCGCCGGAGCAGGAGCCGCCGCCGCCGCTGTGGCCCGACCAGGTGGTCGCCGTGAACTCCTTCGACTCCTGGCGCGCCGAGCAGGCGGCCAACCAGCTCAGGCTTGGCTACGAGGCGGTTGGCAACGCCGTCGAGGCCGCCGTCCTGAAGGCCTCCCTCGAGACCGCGGAGCGAGACGTTCGCTGCCGCGCCTTTATGGCCGCCGAGCGCGTGGCGTACGCGGACCTCAACGCCGTGGCCGCGGAGCGGGAGAATCCGGCCTCGATGGAGGCCGCCCAGGAGGCGGTTTACGAGGAGCTGAACCGGGCGCGCGAGGCCAAGCAGGCGGCAGCAGCAGCTGCGAGGGATGCCGCGCGCGAGGCGAGGCAGGCAGCAGCAGCGGAGAGCGATGCCGCAGCTGCAAGGGCTGCCAAGGATGACATGCGCCGGGCGGCGAGCGCGCTCCGGCAGGAGAGGCGTGTCCGCTCGCGCCTAGCCCAGGATAGCCAGAAGGCCTCCCTGACAGGACAAGCGCCCCGCTTCGACGACGAGGCAGGCCAGGGCGGCGGAGTTTAGATTAGGGTTTAGCTTAGGGCTTAGGGTTTAGATTAGGGTTTAAATTTCAATCGTTTAGTTTAAATTTGAATCATTTAACTTCGAATCGATTAAATTTCATGTCGCTCGCAATGTTTTTTGAACGCCCCCGAGGTGTTCGACAATTTGCGCGTTTGGGGGTGGGCCTTTGGGGAGTACCGCTGTGGGCGGACTCTAAATGTTTGCCCGGACACATGTCCGGCACCCTCCAAAGGAGGCCCAATTGAGGGGTGCCGGACACACATTTAGAGGTCCCGGTGGAGATGCTCTAAGTCCCTTAGTCATCAATGAAATAATTTCATTCTCTCAGTTCTTTTACTACATCTTTAGAATATCGAAATCAAGGGAAGCTGAATGGAATAAAGATGTGGTAGGAAATTATGAATCAGGTCCTTTCCTAAAAAAAAAATGATAACACACACCAACAAAAACTTGAAAAAACAGGTGATGATGTGGCGTCACAATAGGATATGGAAAATCAGTAGTGTCGTAACATCTACTCCATTAGACCATGTACTACGTTGCGCCGAATCAATGGAGAAAGCTGTCAGAATTGAATCGGCCACTGTTTAGCTACTATGTATAGAACCGCACCAAAGTTTCTGGTGGGCCCTGAGTCAGATAAAAGAATACATTTTTTACTCTCTATCCTATCCTCACGTGAACGCACTGGCCCGAAGCTGGCTGGACTACATCGCCAAGTGCTCTGTAGCAATTGTTTTCTATGCGTATGAGTCGAACCAACAATTCAGTTCGCTTTTGCTGTCAGAAAACATGAGCCGATGGTTCGCTTTGCTGCAACATAGTGGATGGCCTTAAAGCATATGCAAAGCAATGGTTTATTTGGAGCATGAACGTGAAATATTGTGCGGAATATCGAGGTGCCGATGCGCTGAATTTGATGCATACAGAAGACCTAGCAAATTCAGCGGAAACTTGTCAATGCTGAGCTGCTGATTCATCATTAAACGTAGCGAAAAGTCTTGTAGAAAAAACGAACTTACGAAAAGTAGTGGTAACACCAGCCGCAGAGTTGTGAAATAGTAATTCCATGCACGGAATCGTTTTTCTTCGAATCGTCGACTGGACGACAGTGTTGATGGTCGAACGAAAACGGCAGGTCTGCCATTGAGAGAATTTCTTCTGTGACACCATTCTTAAATTTGATGCCTTATATGACACTCTCAATTTTTTGCTTCCTCATGTGACCTCTTGTATAAAATTTATGCCTCAGATGACACCGCCGTCGGTTTCGTGAAATCTTTCCGTCACTTTTTGCCCATTTGGACCAAAGTACCCCGCAGTGTTTGACTCGATCCAGCACCGATAAAAAAAAAAAAAAAAAGAGCAGAGAACCCTTCACGCGCCGATCCAGCACCGATAAAAAAAAAAAAGAGCAGAGCACCCTTCACGCGTCGAGCAGAGTCCCCGAGCCCGCACCCTAGCATCGGCGGCGCGGAACCCTAGCATCGGCGGCCGAGGTCGCCATGGAGCAGGCTCCGGCTGACGGAGAACCAGGGGGCGCGGCGTCCCGGCACGGCTCGGCGGCCGGGCACGGCGCGGCGGCCGGGCAAGGAGCGGCGGCGGAGGACGGGCAAGGCGCGGCGGCCGGGCAAGGCGCGGCGGCGGAGGACGGGCAAGGCGCGTCGGCCGGGCAACGCGATGTGGGCTGGTCGGCTTGGGCAGATTGGCAAGAAGGGTGAGTGCTTCGACCTTGTACTCTCCAGATTTAGTATGCTGAAATTTAGTAGCTTAGTATGCTGAAATTTAGTTTGGGCAGGTCGGCTTGGGCAGATTGGGCAGATGCAGTTTAGTATGCTGAAATTTGGTAGCAATGTTTATGTATTTCTCTGTGATTTGAAGGATGGATCCAGAAAAGGTAGTGCAGATGTTGATTGCATACTGTGATCCCTCCGAAGCTATAGAAGGGGATATTGCATATAAACTGTGTGCAGGGGATATGGCATCAAAATACAGGGGAGGTTCTGCCGATTTTTTGAATTTTTTTGAATTAGTGTTTCAGTTATTATTAGTATAGTTGAACTAGGGGCAAAAGTGACTTTGTATGTGAAAAGTTGACACCGTTAGCTTTAGAAATACACTAGAGTGTCATGAGAGGCATAAATTTTACACAAGTGGCTACAGAAGGAAGGAAAAAGTTGGGAGTGTCACATAAGGCATCATATTTTAGGAGTAGTGTCATAGAAGGAATTCTCTCTCTGCCATTTGGCAGCTCCGGCATAACGGCGGTATACCGGCAGCACTTGCGCGGTCTGCACAAGAAATCACCAGCGGCAAATTTCAAAAAAAAAAAGAAATCACCAGCGGCGAAGGCGCTTCCACTCTTTTCCTCCTGTGCTCTCGTACTTTTCTCCATCCCGTCCAGCTACACTCTACAAAACGATGGAGCTGAGCTCAAATATTAACCCCAATTTCGCTGCTAGAACCCAGCTAGCGACAATGCCGATGGCAGCCTTCCTGCTGCTACCGCTCTTCTTCCTCGGTGCAGTCTTGCTCCTTCGTGCCCGGACAGTCGACAAGAAGGTGGCGGCGCAGCGCACGCCGGGCCTGCAGCCGTACCCGCTGCTCGGCCACCTGCCGCAGTACGTGGCGAACCGGCACCGGATAATGGACGAACGCGATTTTTCTGGCGGCGCCGGTGGTTACCGGTCAAGTATCGACCGTCCACTGCGTGCTCGCGATTCGGGCCGTGGGGCCTGGTATTTTTTCAATCCTGTTGGGTATTTCCTTGCTGCATGTAGAATACGTATGGATTAAATGCCCAGCCCACTCGATTCCATTCAAGGCGCTGCCCACCTACCCTCGTCTAGTTAATGTCATCAGGTCTCCAGTCCGTGCGAAACTCTCTTTCCTTCTCTCTCTTATCTCTCTCTCAATCTCGATCCACAAAATAAGCGGCGGCGACGATCCAGCAAAGGCGAGACCTGCGGCGAGACGACGGGCCAGTGGCCGGAACTACGGTGGTTCGTGTTGTGGCGGAAAGGCTTCTGGAACAAAGGCGAGGCTGCGACCAGATAGACGGCGCCATGCATGAGCCAAGGTCGCACTTGAGCTTTGGTTCCTCCGCCACCAGCGCAGCGTCTTTGACCCGCAGCGCAGCGCCTTGCTTCCTCGACGAGAGCCACCGGAGGAAGATGAAGCTGCATATAGGTTTGGGATTCATTTTCTCGTCAAGGGATTGTTGTACTTCAATCCGATGAGGATGCAGATCTGAAGTATGATTTTGGTGGTGCCTACTTTTGGTTCGATGTGAATTTTAGTCTGCTATTCTGTTTCAAATTTTAGTCTGAGAAATGATTTTGGTGGTGGTGTTCATCCATCTGGAAGCTACTCTTTTTGGTTTGCTCTAATATTTGAAACGAATTGTACTAAAAGATCTGAAACATTTGTGGTGGAGTGAAATGATTGTGAAATCAGTTTGAAATCTTAATGAGAATTGTGATGTATCATACGCTTCTCAAATACCAATGGAATATTGGTCATATATGATTGGTACCAATTTGGTACCATAACCAAATATGGTTCGTAAAAAGTATGTATAAAATTTCAATAGTATTTGACATAATTTGTTGATATAAAACTGGTATCTCTGATAGAAAAATTGATTACTAAAACGAAATTGGCTCATTTTTTGTATGACACAAATTTAGTTACTGCATGTTACATATGTCATATTTGTTTCATACCAAGATGAAACTTTTACGGAAGCGGACTGAAACTATTTGGGAAAAAATGAGATACATATGTGTGAATCATATATATGCCATGGTTTGTTGATATAATGTTGGTATGGATAATCAAAATTAATTGATTTTCAAAATATAACTAGATCATATCTGGTATGACAAAGATTTAGTAAATGTGTAATATATGTCATAGTTCTGTGATACTAAGAAGTTATTGTACTAATACTTGACAAATATATTATTCGTTTTATTGGATTACCTAAGAAAAATATTTGAAAAGTCACTGAAACTATTTAAAAAATATTATTGAAATATGTTGAAAACAAATGAACTTGCTACGTAGGGCTGTGCTGCCTGGGCGAGTTTACTGCAACACTCGGAAAGAATGGAGTAGAAGAGCTGGGATGGGAGCAGAGCAGTTATTGCTGCCACAGGCCCAATCACGTGGGTGGGCTCATGGTGAGAAATACGCGATGCAGTAAAAGGCTGAAAGAACATAATACAGCAAGACGTGGGTCCGAGTATAAGCTCGTGGCTTGCTCTGATTGGTGCGGGGGACACCGGTAAACACCGGCTCCGCTAGAAATGCTTTTTCGGATAATGGACTGGATGACCGAGGTGCTCGCGTGCCAGCCCACGGGCACACTCGTGTTCCGCCGGCCTGCTGGCGTGCCGGGCGTCCTCACCGCCAACCCGGCGAACGTGGAGCACATCCTTCGCTCCGGCTTCCACAACTACCCCAAGGGCCCACGCTTCTCGGCCATGCTCCACGACTTGCTCGGCCGGGGCATCTTGAACGCCGACGGCGACGCGTGGCGCGCACAGCGGAAGGCGGCCAGCTACGAGTTCAACACGCGGTCGCTGCGTGTCTTCGTGGCCCAAAGCGTGCACAGCGAGCTCCACGGCAGGCTCCTTCCGCTTCTTCGCCGTGCGGCGAGCTCCGGCAAGCCAATCGACCTCCAGGACACGCTCGAGCGGTACGCCTTCGATAATATCTGCCGCGTCGCCTTCGACCACGACCCACGCCAGCTCCCTGACGAGGTTGGCGACGGCGCTTTCCCGGAGGCCGAGAGCTCCGCCGCGACTGCGAGCGGCAGGTTCGCCGACGCGTTCCGCGACGCGGCGAATCTCAGCGCGGGCAGGTTCCGGTACACCGTCCAAGGATTCTGGAAGGTGAAAAAGGCGCTTAACCTGGGCTCCGAGAGGCGGCTCCGCGAGTCCGTCACCATGGTGCACGCGTACGCCGACCGCATCATCCAGTCCCGACGGGAGGAGATGAGCATGGGCTGCGAGAAGAAGGACCTCCTGTCGCGGTTCATGGCTAGCCAGGGCGATAACACCGATGATACGGTCCTCCGCGACATGGTGATCAGCTTCCTTCTCGCCGGGAGAGAGACGACGTCCTCCGCGCTCACATGGTTCTTCTGGCTGCTTTCGTCACACCCTGACGTGGAGCGCCGCATCCGCGACGAGGTCGCAGCGGTGCGCGCCCGCCGCGCGCAGGGCGATCTGGACAATGCCGGCTTCGATCTAGACGAGTTGAGGGAGATGCACTACGTCCACGCGGCTATCACGGAGTCGATGCGGCTGTACACGCCGG
The DNA here is from genome assembly GCA_947311845.1 of Poa pratensis. NCBI lineage: Eukaryota > Viridiplantae > Streptophyta > Magnoliopsida > Poales > Poaceae > Poa > Poa pratensis. The sequence continues at coordinate 72,074,846 of CAMZMU010000107.1, read as the reverse complement.
TGCCGGTGAACACGGTGCACGCACACGCCGCCGATATGCTGCCGGACGGCACGGCAGTGGGAGCGGGGTGGTTCGTGACGTACAACTCGTACGCGATGGGGCGGATGGAGTCCGTGTGGGGCGAGGACGCGCGGGCTTACCGGCCGGAACGGTGGCTGGACCCGCCGGAGGGGACGTTCCGGCCGGAGAGCCCGTTCCGGTACTTGGTGTTCCACGCGGGGCCAAGAATTTGCCTCGGGAAGGAGATGGCATATATTCAGATGAAGTACTCAAGTACATCGTGGCGTGCGTGCTGGAGGCGTTTGAATTGGAGGTGAACGCCGATTACCGCCCGCGGCAGGTGGCATCACTGACGCTGCGGATGGCGGACGGGCTCCCCGTGAGGGTGAAGGCCAGAGGGAACTGATTACCACGGCGTAAATTTCATATACTCCATTATAATCTGATAGTGTAGCTTGCAATCGGGCGTCTTGGTGGAAAAATAAATTTATAGTGTACCTTCTACTTTTGTACTTTTGGTTAAAAACATCATAAATTTCTTACACCGCTATGAGATCGACCGTGGTAAAATTAGTTGCAGAGGGGTGGTAAGATCACCATTTTTATATGCGGTGATGACCATAACTAAAGCAAACAACCAAACACCCGGCTGCATAACGTGGCTCAAGATTTTTCCAACGTGCTATCCCAAGATCTTTCCGAGGAAGAAGATCATGGGAATTACCACTAGACGCGTGGTTGTGGAATTAGTGAAGCGTGTCGGGACGATGCAATTCTGATTCCGGTAGCTTGTTCTCTAGAATAGCTCCGCCAAGTTGATGAACAACTTCGCCTGTCGCTCGGTCATACGATAGCCGTGCCCAGCAGAAGCTCTAGAAGGCAGATTTCTAGATTTGGATGCTCATACTGGGACGGTAGGCGGTGGCTAGGGTTTCCAACTCATAGAGTCGTTGAACTGCACGTACTAATTCCACCACCTCTACCGCTGTATATATGGGCTGTGTTAATGGATTCGCAACGCTGGCGGCCCATCTAGAGCTCTAATATGATCCAACTATCAGATAAGCCCTATGTAGGGATGGCAACGGGTCTGCTCCCCACCGGGGAGTGCCATCTCATCCCCATCCCCATTTAACAATCGGGGAACATTTTCTCCCATCCCCATCCCCGCTGGGTTCGGGGCGGGGATCGGGTTCCCCGTTAAGAAGCTAAATTCAAAAGATATTGACATAATCTCATGATTTTACACTCTCAAAACACAAATGTACGCAACTTGTGTATCACATATGTGGTAAAATGACAAAAAAAAATAGTATCATATGTTGAATACTATTAAATAGACCACACTCAATACAATACTGCAACAACTTAAATATTAAAGTATACTAATTTATATGTATACGTGTATATAACGGGGAATGACGGGGAACGGGGATGGGGAGACTTTTTAATCCCCATCCCCGTTTAACATGGCGGGGATTAAAGTTCCCCATACCCATCCCCTAATAGATGAATTCCCCACGGGTATACGGGGAACGGGGCCCCATTGCCATCCCTAGCCCTATGTTGTGCGTTCTGACTTGAGTCCAATTGTAATCGTCACACACTTTAGTCGGATCACATCCCTCCCGGCTAATTTCTCAACTCGGACATAATGAGAGTTACCCCTTTGGCTTCTTGTCATGATGCCGAGTGTGACTCGTTTTCATGAACAATCGAACTCAGGTCAATAAACGGTAGCAACATCTAACAAAGTGTGCCAAGAGACATACACCTACTGATCATCAGTGAAGTATTTATGTGGAGCCAAAGGGGTGCACGGGACACCGGAAAATCTTATTTTCTCCCTATAATTGCATATTGTGCACACTGATACAAATATTTTTATGTGTTGTGATACCATGTGTGCACCACGGTTTACTCTGTTCTAGCTCCGCCACTACTGATCATAGTGACAAACCTATCCAATGTGTCATAAGTCAGTCTCACGATATTCTAGCTCCACGACGGTAGAACGCCTCATTTTCTCCCGTTTGTACTCCATGTTATACCCAACGTCCGTTCGCTAAACGCAACGCGGCCTTTTCCATATAAGCTGCTCGATCGTTCTCGTAGGTATGAGCTCAAAGCACACCAACCACTAAAATTGTCGATCGATCATTTTAATTGGTTTGATGAGCCGCAACAATTTCCACCGGTGCATGATGTGCGACGTGACGTTACCCCGCTTCTCCTTCGCCGTTCGTACAAGACAAAAAGATCACGCTTCACACGTAGCCATCCGCAGCGTGACAAGTCGGATCCTCGTCTTCAATTTCCCGCCAAGATCTTTTCGTCTCCGGTGCCCCCGTCCACCCAAAATCAAATCAAACTTAATAATTCAAAAAACAAAAATCAAATCAAAACTCTTGGACGCCGCCAGCTCACTCCGCCGGCTCACCGCAAAGCCTCTCTCGTCCGCAGAAACTGCCGCGCGTTCGCCCGTACACGTCGCCGCGATTATATACGCCGCTAGTTTTCGTCAGTGGTCTCAGCTCTCATTTCTCAACTACCAACCGGCGACCGTACGTTCAGTGTGAGATTCTGAGCTGTGAGCTAGGAGCGAGCTACCAGCCAAGCGCGGGAAGAGCTAGCGAGCATGAAGATCCAGTGCGACGCGTGCGAGGGCGCGGCGGCGACGGTGGTGTGCTGCGCGGACGAGGCGGCGCTGTGCGCGCGCTGCGACGTGCAGATCCACGCCGCCAACAAGCTCGCCGGCAAGCACCAGCGCCTGCCGCTCGACGCGGCCGCCAAGCAGCTGCCGCGCTGCGACGTCTGCCAGGACAAGGCGGCCTTCGTCTTCTGCGTCGAGGACAGGGCGCTCTTCTGCGGCGACTGCGACGACTCCATCCACCTCCAGGATACGCTCTCCGCCAACCACCAGCGCTACCTCGCCACCGGCATCCGCGTCGGCTTCAGCTCCGTCTGCAGCGCCCACGCCGACACCCACCCGCCGGCCAAGAACTCCAAGCCACCGGCCGCCGCCGTCGTCCCCAGGGCGGCGCCGGTCCAGGCCGCGGCGCAGGAGGTGCCGTCCTCGCCCTTCTCGAGCTGGGCCGTCGAGGACCTCCTGCAGTTCTCCGACTACGAATCCAGCGACAAGGCAAGTGGCTTTCTTTCATTCTTTGTCGTGCTAACCAAGAAGTACTGTCGACCCTCTTGAGATCTCCACCATTCTCACAGTCTCCTTATTTTGCGTTTGCTGTTGCAGAAGGGTTCCACGTCCCCTCTCGGGTTCAAGGAGATGGAGTGGTTCGCCGACATCGACCTGTTCCACCATGACCAGCCGCCAGCGGCCAAGAGGGGCAGAGCCACTGCAGAGGTCCCAGAGCTCTTCGCCTCGCCGCTGCCGGCGAGCAACGCGGGCTTCTACAACACAACCGGTGCGCGCAAGAGCAAGAGGGCACGGGTGGAGCTGCCTGACGATGACGAGGACTACCTCATCGTTCCTGATCTTGGATTAGATATTTGAATTAAAGAGTTACTAGTAACTTCGTATGTGTGATGTAGTAGCATATGTCTGTATGTAGGCAAATGATATTCTGCCATCTTCTTGTGCCGATTTCTTGCTTACCGTGGAACATATGAAACTACTACGCCAGGCATGCGAAGAGTTTACCTGTTGTGTGTGTGTTCTGTGCACATATTATCTTTCTGGCAGAACCTTATCGGTGATGTAATATGAAGATCACCGAGAACTTGGAAACATGTAATTTTGAAGTTAAGTCCTCCAGGCCTTTACTGTGATCTTTCAATGAACAGTGTGTAAACTGGTTACTGGTATGCCTGTCAAGACAGAACTGAAATCATTGGTAATATAGAGGCTCAGACTAAAGTGGAAAGATCACCCGTGCACATCATGCTTGAACTACAGCCATATCGTACTGTAACCGTGCACTCAAAAGAGCCAGGGATAATGACACTTCGTCCGCAATGCTTCAACACACAATCAACAAGTACATAAGAAGGCACAGCTTAACATTGACTGAGGAACGACATGTCATTAAACAAACAAAAGCATATAGGCGTGCAGCATAAGGTTATCAATTATGCTACTTCCGACGAGCTGAGCTGATTCGGGTAACATAATGAAGTCGCGAAAATCCTGGCTGGTTTTTACCAAGATTTATGAGTCAGTCCAGTATTTGATGGTCTGTGACGACGTACCAGTATACCTCAATTCTTTTCAGAGATCCTAGTAAACTACACATACATGCTTCGTTAATTAAACTCGAGCACATTGTACAAATTCCAAATCAAGTGTCACCTTTTCTTCAGCAATGAACTAGCTCTTAGGAATATTTTATCGATCTCATCAAGCTCGGAGACTTTCAGTTCTTTTGCAGGTGAATCTGCCCTATCAGAAAGTGAAGCAATCTTCCGCAGATGCTCCTCAAAATCGTCTGGTTCATTATCATTGTTTGCTGGGGAAACTTGTCCAGCCTATCAAGATACAGAGGACGCTCATTGCTATCTTCTACTGGCTCCTCTGAATCTGTCTCAAACATGTCGGAGAGATCCTCAGATTCTGAGTATGTGATAGACTCTGAAGCTGAATCATCATCAACCTCATCCTCCTGCTCCTCGGACCTTTCTGTACTTTCTTGTAGGAGTTCAGCTACACTTCTCTTGTGAATTGAGCTAGAAGAATCTTTTTTCACAGAGATACTGTGTGTAGAATCCGAAATAAAAGCAACGTCTTTTGCCGCACTTTGTCCTATATACCCTCCAGCTAACTTCATCTGGGCGTGAAGATCTTCAAGCTCCTGTTCAAGCCTGGGAATGTACCGCCGAAGAGCTCTCAGGTTATCTCTATGTTTTGATTTATCCAGTGCCTGATTAGAAATGTTAAAATTAGAGACTGCAAGGCATCAACACTAAAAGGTACAAGAGGACAATTTTTTAGTCATATTTTTGTTCTTCTCCTTCTGCATATTTCTCTATATTGGAGTATACTCTATTTGCCCCTGAGCAGAACATAGAACACCCTCCCAACTGAAAATAATTTGCTGGATATGTCTTTTGTTGTTTTGTTCTAAACTCAAGTGTTGAAACTGAAATCTCATTTAAGGCCTCTGCACAAATTTGGAGGATCTTACTGAGCTCGCCATTCTTGGAAATCTTGGAATCATACTGTTACTAGTATGTGTGCGAGTATTTTCCAAGCTCACTTCACAATTCATACATATGCTACAAGAAATTGATATATTATCTTGGACCATGATAGTAGAGAGAAAACATACCTTCTTTCTAGGAAGTGCAATCTTTGGAGACATTATCTCGGGTGGTGGCTGTGCATAATTTTTTCCTCGGTACATAATAATTGTATTTCCTTCTATACTGAGCACAATACCACCACTTAGAATGGCTAACTCTGAGGCAATTTCCTTAACCTCCTCAGGTGTGAATGTCTTCACAATTACCTGCAGGGTTTGATGTTTTTTCCAGTGCAAGTGCATGTTCAAGATCACTCCCTGGTAAATCCCACGCCTTCCAACAGGCACATAGTTTTTACTTTTTTGGCCCATCTTGAGGAAGTAGAAGTGTTCTTCAGGTGTAAGAACCTCTGGATCATGTGTAGGTTCTGATGGCTCATTTGGTTTAATTTTCTTCAAAGCTGCATGAATTCGTTCTTCCTTCTTTAGAGCCTTTAATGGAACCCCGAAAAAACAATGAAAAATATAAAAGAATAAATCATCCAGTACAACAATACATTTAGAAATGAAAAAATCACAAAATAGTGCATACAAAGAACCACCTAGATTCATTGTAATGTGTGAGTAGTGGCAAAATGGGTATGGGTAATTCGTTGCAGTTCATGCAACACACAAAAGACAGTTAAAAATCTAATAAGAGATCCGACCTCTAAGCACTCACAACTATTATGAAGATTCTATGCTTGGACACACGAAACATGATATCTAGAGCAAGCAAGATAGAAAGTTCAGGTACCTTACATGTCAATATGGACTAGCAGTATTAGAAAATCAGGCTACATCAAGTGAAAGTCGAGAAAAGTTCATTCGTTTATGCTTTAATAAAATATTTTCAAATTAAGAGATAAAAATTCAAACATGTAAGTCTATAACAGCGTACCAGCTTCAGTTTGTACAAAATCTTCTCTTCGGCAGTCATTCTCTGAAACTCCCTTTTCTTTTTCCATCTCAATGATTTCAGAAACCTTGTTACGGCCCTCTTTCCTTTAAGTTTTTTCCTCTTCTCTTTTGGTTTGCCAGAATCATCAACCGGTATCATGGCTCCAGGATTTTGTTGACCCATCGGCATATCTTGATTTTGGCTATTAACAGGTTGGCTCGTATGGACTCAACGGAATGTTTGAAGGTTATAACTTCGCGACCAACTGAAGAACCCGGCATCTCGGCAAAAAACCTTGTGGGAAGTATAACTACAACAGAATTAGAACTCAACTTAACAAAAATGTAGATTATTGCATTTACCTCATGAAAACGGAAACCCCCCCCCCCCCCCCCCCCCCCCCCCCTCCCAAGAAGCTGAGCGTGCACACACAAACACACTAAACCACCTATTGATACTCAAAACCACAAATGCAAACACATTGTATAACTGAAAGCAGTGAATTGTGCAGAGAGTTGTGTTTTCGGCATTTCATCGAACACTTGAAGCTCACTATTGTTTCGGAGCTAACCAACTGCATCAATAATGCAATGCATATGACGAGATTATCAACACCTCCCTACCTGTGCTAACTAGTCACTACGCCACTTAGATTAAAAATCAGGGAGGAAGAAATGATGGACAGGTTTGTTGCTTACGACGGCGAGCTCGGTGAATGAGGTGCTCGTAGCTCCAGCATTTCGAGGGAAGAAGACGTTGCACTCGAGGGGACTGTCCCGGAGGTGGTGCAGGCTGCAGGAACCACCTCCTTGTTGCCCGCCGTAGCAAGAGGAGGCGGCTGGCCATGGCCGCGCCGTGCGGTGCAGCGAGAGTTCGAGAGAGCCCGTGAGCGCGCGCGTGCCTATGCTTGGGTGTGCGGTTCTGCAGTGGCGCGCAGAGCAGCTAAGGCGCCGCCGTGCCGGCACACGCAGGCGGGCGTGCGGATTCAGCGCCTCAGCGGGGACGGACGGCGCCTCGATTGCGTGGGCCGCCGAAGAACTGCGGGTTGCAGCGTCGGCGAGATAGAGCGGAGGCGAAGATACAATTTGGGCTGGCTAATCAATGCCCACTGGAGTGTGGAAATAACATGGGCTCGTTCATCGGGAGCTCGGTAGGCCTTTTACGCAGGTGTGCTGGGCTTGGAGGCGCAGAGCACTGCACCTCATACAGAAAACGTGAACAACAGAAACAAAAACGTGAGAACTGAGCATTTCCCTAACTTTTAAAAATAAACCAGAGCACGAACTCTTTCAGCAGAAATGCTAATTAATGAGCAACCCTTTCAGCGGATGGTATGAGCCTGCTCTCCGCTCGACGCGTGTGCAGCGGCGATCTTATTGTGTGCGATGAAAAGCCTAAGGTTGTTTTTCCGCTCTTTATTTTTCTCTTCCGATGCCCGAAAACAAGGCCAGATTCCACTATCATCGAGATAACAGAACAAACAAGTATACGCTAAAAGCAAAAAAAATAAAGCTATTAAAACTGACTAATCTCCATGTGGCATATAAATTGAGTAAAAAAGGCAACACTTTGTTAGTTTGACTAAATATGTAGAAGAAAATATTAACTACTACAACAATTTTTCAATACATTATGAAAATATATCTTTATGGTGAATCTATTGATATTGATTCGATACTAAAGAGCATCATAGTTTAAAAATGTTGATTTTTTTACTTAATTTTACGCCACCCAATTGGAGGCAGAGAAGATAGCGTTGTAGAGGAAACTCCAGATTTTTAAGCAGAGAACTACATATACATGTCACAAAAGGGTCTCCAACACCATTAGCAACATGAACGGAAGAGAACTGTACTTCAACTTCCATCCACTGCATCTTTCTCAACCCTTATATATATAGATACTTCATTCTTTCACTTGATCACCATCAGCAGCATGAGCACCTGGGTTCATCAGCGTCATCATCGTTTCCTTCAGAGCTCCCAGTGAAGGCATCGAGAAATTTCATATACAAAGTTAATAGCATGTGAAATAAGGTGGTGTCATCGTTAACCACATGTAGGTAAAAGTTGGTCTACTACGGTGTGTTGCGCGAGTGAGTGCCTGAAAGGACAATGATGTCGTCTAGTGGGGGGTGAATAGGCGATTTAAAATTTTTCCGGTTTAGGCTTGATAAATGTGGAATAAAACTAGGTGTTTAATTAAAAAATATACAACCTAAATATACTAGGTTCACCTATGTGCACCAACAACTTATGCTAAGTAAGACAAGTAACAAGGTGATAGCAAGATATAGACTTCAATCACGAAGGTTGTCACAGAGTAAATTGCATAAGTAAAGAGTTCGGGTATAAAAATAACCGAGACACGCGGAGACAATGATCTATTCCCGAGTTCCTCCTTTTGAGAGGAGTACGTCTCGTTGGAGGGGTGTGAATTTCAAACTCAAGACGCCACAAATCACTACCGAAATAGTCTCGATCCGCGACGTTTTGGCGACGACGTTCTGATAACGTCGCGTGCTTCCGTCGCGGTGGGTCGAGAAGTTGATTTTGCTCTCGACGTTTTGGGTTTCCTGATAATGGGCCGGGTGCGTGCGACGTTTTCCATATGTTTCGTCACGGATTTTCGTCCCGCGGCCCAGTAGCCCAGTTACGTTTGACGAAACTTGCCAGAACGTCGCGGATGTTGATTCTAAATAATGCATTCGGACTATGCATGCAACTATCAATTATGCTAGACTTACATAAGTTTTTCTTATGGGAAAGAGATGACGTGGAATAAACACGGCAAATACATCACATTACATATATATTACTCGATCTTCAACACGGCAGAATTACAAAACGTAGATACATAAACCTTTTGGGATCTAGCTAGTTCGAATTGCTGAAACATAAACATATACAGTGGGAAACTATGCATCCGATGGCCCTGGGATCTCCCCTGACTTTGCGATCAAAACTTCCTTGTACGCGAGCGCTAACTCATTTTGCAGTTTCCCAACCTGCCTCGTCAGGTCGAGGTTGATGGCCATCATCTTCTTAAGATCTTCCAGCAACGAAAGGATCGCTTTGTTGGCCGCTTCTCCCTTCTGCACCAACTCCTTTCTGGCTTCAATCACCTTGTGGACATTGTCGCAAGCGAGTTTCAGGGCCGCTTCAATCTCAGCTTCTAGGAAAAGTTACCCTCTTCGCCAGAAACTCGAAGGTGACTGTCTCCTCGGATGCAACTGCCCTGTACATATACATGTAGTGATCGGAAGTTGATGTTAACATAAAGACGAACCTAAGAAAGATGAAAGCAGGAGGAATTCAGAAATGGATCAAAAGCCCATGAACGGAAATGGAAATTCCCATATCTACCTCGAGGAAGCAGAGCGCTTCGCCGCTGGAGCCATGGTGGGCGTTTTTTTGCAACAGGTTGAAGTGAATAGTAATGGACATATGCATGCCCTAGATCTATTTATAGAAATGCGGTGGTTACTGAACCGGGGGCGCGTGCATGCACGGGTGGGCGAGTGGAGCGGAAATGCAGAGGCACGTTTCAACTTCGCATGCACGACAAGTGGAGTTGAACTGGAACTTCACGTGTGCACGTTTCACCAACGCGTGTGCGTGGTCAGTTAAAAAAACTGTGGTGTGGACGTATACCGGCGAAGGGACGGGACGGGACGCGTCGCATTAACGCCGGCGTCTGTGCACCGACCAGCCTTCTCGCCTTCCAAAGCTACGACTTCGCCTGCGCGGCGGAGGCGTGTCTCACCGGGCCTTTCGTTAGCGCAGTGCCCAGCCTTCTCATCTCCCCAAGCGGTAGAGAGTTGTATGCATTAAAACTCTTACCCACCCGTCTGTGCCGTCCCCCTGTGCCCTCCTAGCGCCACCGCATCCCGTCTCCAGTTCACTCGACGGCCGGCTATAAAAGAGACACACACTAGCTGCTCGCAGGAACCCACTCCGCCTGCTCGCAGTAGCCCACACACTACCACCCGTCGTCACCGCTCAGTCGGACGCGCGCTATTCCTCGCCGCGCCGTAGTCACCACCAAGCTACGAGGATGAACACCGGTGCCGGGGTTGGAGGCGACCGTGTACGCCGCCGAGTCGAGCCGGCTGCATTGGCCGTCGTCGCGCCAACGAACGCCGACGTCTCGCCGACGGACGCCGCCGCCGCCACGCAGGCGAAGCTCGCCGCTGTGTACGCAGAGATTGACCAGCTCTACGAGGACGCCTCTGTGGAGAACATGACCTACCGGCCGTTCTATGAGGACGGCAGCGGCGATGAATCGGTACACCCCCTGTTCTAAAACTAGATTGAGTTACTAGTTTGAGTGGCTTGGGTTAATCTCCGGTAGTTACTAGATTGATTTACTAGATTGAGTTACTAGTTTGAGTGGCTTGGGTTAATATCTGGTAGTTACTAGATTGTTTTTCTAGATTGAGTTACATATATGTGCTTGCTTTAATCCCAATTTCTTTTTTGTAGGAACCCGACAATTTAGAGGTGCGTACTGATGACGAGGGGGCGATGCATGCTAAAGCCCGGCATGTGCTTAGGAAACTGCGGGCTGGAGAATTCCAGTACCAAGTCGGTCCCAGATGGATCTGCCCGTTCTGCAGCCAGAAGCTTGCTGCTGACCGCTTCAGTGTCCAGCAGCATGCACAAGGCCGCGGTTCGTTTGCCTCGAAGAAATCAGATAACTTTAAGGCGAAGCACGCTGCATTCAGTTTCTTTCTCCGGGAACTCCCTTAAGTTGGTGTCGAATGTGGCATCGTGCAGCCTCCAAATAAGGAAGAAGAGGAGGAACTGGTGCTGCTGATGGTCCTTTTCCTAGCTAGCTATGTTGTTTTTATCTTGGTGAAGCTGTGATACATCCAAAACGTATCTACTTTCTCGAACACTTTTGTTGTTGTTTTACCTCTAATTTGTGTGTTTTGAATACAACTAACACGGACTAACTCTATTTTCAGCAGAATTGCCCCGGTGTCTTGTTTTTGTGCAGAAATCCAACTTTCGGGAAAATACCCAGAAAATATGGCAAAGTTCCTATTTTAGCAGAAGACCCACGGAGCCAGAAGGGGAGACGGAGAAGAGCCACGAGGCGCCCTCACCACGTGGCGGCGCGGTGGGCCCTAGGCCGCGCCACCACATGGTGAGGCCGGCTCAGGTACCCCCTCACGTCTCCCTCTCGACTACATAATGCCTCTGACCTAAAAACATCGGGGGTCGACCACTTTTTCCAGAAACACCTCCGAGCGCCGCCGCCATCGAAAACCCTATTTCGGGGACCAGAAACTCCGTTCTGGCACACCACCGGGACGGGGAATTGGAGGAGATCATCGCCATCATCATCACCGACGCCTATCCATCGACCATATGTTTCCCCATCCATGTGTGAGTAATTCCCCGCTGTAGGCTGAAGGGGATGGTAGGGATTGGATGAGATTGTTCATGTAATAGCTATAAGATTGTTAGGGCATGGTGCCTAGTATCCGTTGTTAGTACTTTATGTCATTGTTGCAACTTGTTATGCTTAATGCTTGTCACTAGGGCCCGAGTGCCATGATTTCAGATCTGAACATGTTATATCATTGTTTTAGATCATATCTGCAAGTTGTATACACATATTATTGTCCGGAACCGAGGCCCCGAAGTGACAGAAATTGGGATAACCGGAGGGGATGGCTGTGATGTGAGGATCACATGTGTTCACGGAGTGTTAATGCTTTGCTCCGGTACTTTATTAAAAGGAGTACCTTAATTACCAGTAGTTTTCCTTGAGGCCCCGCTGCAACGGGCTGGTAGGATAGAAGATGTTGGCAAGTTTCTCATTGCGAGCACGTACGACTATATAGGGAACACATGCCTATGGTTACTTAGTACTTGGATGTTTATCATTATTTATCTGCAAATGCCTATGTCTTGATTATTATATGAACTATCTTATCCATGCAACGCCGTTCATCCATCCCTATGCCTACAGTATTTTAATCCTGCTGTTTACCGCAATCACTACTGCTGTCTTTACTTTACTGCTGCTATTATTTCACTACTGCTACTGCTATAAAACTGTTGCTACTGATAATCTGTGTCGAGCAAGTCTATTCACAGGTGCAGCTGAACTGACAATTCATCTGTTAAGGCTTACAAATTCTTTGGCTCCCTTGTGTCGAATCAATAAATTTGGGTTTTACTTCCTCGAAGACTGTTGCGATCCCTATACTTGTGGGTTATCAAGACTATTTTCTGGCGCCGTTGCCGGGGAGCATAGCTTTATTTGTAAGTTCACTTGAGAGTAATATTGTTCGCTGCAATTAATTCATCATGGGAAGCTCGTGATGAGAAGGTCGCATACTGCCATCCACTACAAGGAAAGGTACAACTCTGAGTACCTCTGCTGCTCTTGATTCACCATCTGTGATGAGTCAACTTATTACACCACCACAAGCTACACGCACTGTTACTTCTACTGAATCTGAAAATGCTTCTGATAATTTTGATGATGCTTCTACTGTTCTTGATGAAAGTGGTTCTTTAGGTCCCTTTTTAGATGCTACTATTGCTAGGTCTAAACAAATTGAAAATGCTGAAACACCTAATGGAAGTCCCACTACCCTGTTGATTCACCTGAGTTGAGGGATTATACTTGTGATGATCTTGATGAAACTTATGTGGAACTTGATGATGACTTTATTGATGAATGTAATGCTACTAGTGGTGCAAGTAACATTAAAAATCTTCTTGCAAAACATGCTGTTAATATAAACTGTCTCCTGATGCTAAATTTGCCACATCTCCCATAAACATTAAAGATAAGGATTATGATTCTCTCTTGATTTGTCACATATATCCATTGTTGAGAAAGAACCTTTTTGTGGTACTGAAAATGAAAGTGTTGTAGAACACATGAATGAGCTCTCTACTTTGAGTAGTTTGTTTTCTGATGATATAAAGAAACGCAGTTACTTTGTTACTAAAATTTTTCCTTTCTCATTGAAAGATGAAGCTAAAACTTGGTATAATAATCTGTCTCCTGGTTCTATTGATAGTCCTATTGGTTTGCTTAATGCTTTCTTTCAGAAATATTTTCCTGCTAGTGCCAACATGCTGCCTTGCAGAGTTTTTAACTTTAAACAGGTTGAAGGAGAGAAAATGCCTGAATCTTGGTCAAGGTTTTGTTCTTTAATTAGAGCTCGGCCTGGACATCAATTGGCCAAAAATGAACTTCTTGATATATTTTATAATGGACTAACTGTTGAATCTAGGACATACCTGGATAGTTGTGCTGGTTGTGTTTTCAGGAAAAGAACTCCGATGAAGCTGAGGAATTAATGGCTAAAATAAGCCAAAATCATGATGATTGGACCTTACCTGAGCCGACCCCAACACCAACACCAACACCAAAGAAGAGGGGTATGATTGAATTAAATGATGAATCAATGAGGGAAGCCAAGAAACTCTTAAGAGAAGGGTATTAAATCTGAAGATGTGAAGAACCTTCCACCTATAGAAGATTATGTAAGCCAATTCCCCATTCATCCATAATTGAGGTACACTCTCTCCAACGGTTTGATGAGAGATATTCCCTACTCTAAACCTCCTGATCAATGCTTAGATGAATTTGATAATTATGTTGTTAAGCAAGATAACTTTAATATGAGAGTGGAAAATCATTTGATGGAAAATTCTCAAGCTATTAGTAAATTGCATGATATTGTGGAGAGAACCTCCAATGATGTTAAGATGCTTATTAAACATTTTCATATGGTTCAAACTCAAATTGATCAACTCACTAAAGTGCAAAAAGATCTGTTAGTTAATGCCTCTAGGGATAAAGAGAAACATGTTTGTGAAGTAACAACTAGAGGAGGAATTTCACTCAGGATCCTTTATATCCTGAGGGGCATCCTAAAAGAATTGAACAAGATTCTCAACGAGTTAATGAAACTAGTGCTCCTTCTAAGAAAAAGAAGAAGAAACATAAAACTGTTGTAGAATCCTCTGAACCTATTAATGATCCTAATAGTATATCTATTTCTGATGCTGAAACTGAAAGTGGTAATGAACAACAATGATAATGATAAGAATGATGCTTCTGATAAAGAAGAAATTGAAGAGGAACCTGAAAAGCATACTAAATAAAAAGTATGGTAAGGAAGACTTCATTGCTAAGAAACATGGTAATGAAAGGAGAACCTTGGGTCCAAAAGCAAATGCCTTTTCCTGCTAAGAAACTCAAATCAAAGGAAGAAGAACACTATAATAAATTTTGTGATTGGATGAAACCTTTGTTCTTGCAAATTCCTTTGACTGATGCTATTAAATTGCCTCCTTATTCAAAGTATATGAAAGATATTGTTTCTAACAAGAGGAAAATTCCAATGAGGAAATTTCTACTATGCTTGCTAATTATTCTTTCAATGGCAAGGTTCCAAAGAAGCTTGGAGATCCAGGTATACCAACCATTCCTTGTTCCATCAAAAATAATTATGTTAGAACTGCTCTATGTGATTTGGGAGCAGGAGTTAGTGTTATGCCTTTCTCTCTTTATAAGAGCTTTATCTTGATAAGCTGATACCTACTGATATATCTTTGCAAATGGCTGATAAATCTATTTTCCTGTTGGCATTTGTGAGGATGTCCCTGTTCAAGTGGCTAATAATTGTTTGATTTTAACTGATTTTGTTGTGCTTGAAATGCCTGAAGATGATAATATGTCTATTATTCTTGGGAGACCTTTCTAAATACTGCAGGTGCTGTTATTGATTGCAATAAAGGAAAAGTAACTTTTAATGTGAATGACAAAGAGCATACTGTTTATTTCCCCAAGAAAGTGACAAGGTTTATGGAGTTAATACAATTTCTAATTTTAGAACTATCAAAGTGGGAAGTATTGATTGCCTATATATGATCATCAAGAAGGATATCAAAACATTATGATTGGATCATATCAATACAATTCAAGGTAACATGATTGTCTCATGATGTTTAATTCATTTGTGTCATATAAATTTATTTGGTGGCAAGACTTGATCAACCTTGTTAACAAATACACTTTATATACATGAAGGTGCTAAACAACATTTTATTCCCTCATCCTTGTTTTACCTACTGCAATGTTGCTTAGTTTGAAAAAGTTTAGCTGAGTTTGATTTTGAAAATCATTTTTCTGCCTGATTTTATTATCTTAAGCACCAGAAATTGTCCAAATTGAAAGTTTTCAAAAATTTGTAAAAATTATACCACTGGTCCTATTTTTGAAGAGAGATGGGAGTGCCTGGTGCTGACCAGGGGGACCCACCATGCCACCTCACCACATGGTGGCGCGGCAGGCTTCTGGCCGCGCCGTGGCATGGTGAGGGCCCCACCTGGCCCTCCACTCACTCAGCCACCTACCACTCCTTCCTCTTTCACGACCAAACTTTTCCTGTTCAAACCCGAGTTCTTGCTGTTCTTCCTCGCGATTTTCGATCTCCTTGCTCAGCCCATCTTTGCTGCTGAGATTTGGGGCATTTGTTCTCCGGTATGTGACTCCTCCGATATCCAAGTAGAATTTTGTTTAGTGGGTATTTCTTGAGTATTTTGCTGCTGTAGGTGACATGTTAAGTGAGTTTGCATGCTTGTTCTAAGTTAGTTAGAATAATTAGTTTTGATGCATGTTTATCCTCTAGCAAGTCCTATAGTAGTTTCCTTCATTTAGATGTCTCAAAATCAATTTTTATAGTGTTTGCCAAAAATTTCAGAAATGGAGATGTGTACATCAACTCAACCAAATGAATTGGTGGTGCCTGAAGTCATGAGATCCATCGTGAAGAGGGTGTGTTCCCCTCCATCTATCCATGCTCAGAGTTCATGAGAAGTGCAGGGATTCTGCAAGATTTTCAAACTCTAATCTCTAATGCAGGATTGGTTGATTTTGTTGTTGGTGAACCTTACCAATATGCAAAGCTAACTGTGTCTGTGGTGCAGGATTTCAGTTTCGATTGGTCTTCACCTAACCCCATGGTTCGCTACAAAATTTACAATAAAACTGTCAACTTGCCCTTTGATGATTTTTGTGCAGCCATTAGGGTGCCCCAATGGGGATCGCGAGGAAGATAAGGGGCAGCCCAACCATTGATGGACTTGTACAAGGCTATCTGCCAAGGAAGAAGTTTCTCAGATGAGAATGGTAAAATTCGAAGTATTCAACTACCATCTATTCGATATTTTGCCTATTTCGTTTCAAAGTGTTCTTGCTAGGAAATGTGCAGGTAAATTATCTGTTCATGATTTGGTTTTCCTAGCAGCAGCTTTGCAACGAGATAGGAGCTATAATTTGGGTGCTTTGATAGCTTTCCGTCTTGCTACTAACCGCGAGAAAGGGGGATTTTGTGGAGGTCTCATTGCTTCTCGTTTATTAGCTATGCATGGTGTAGTACCTCACCCTCTTGATGTTCAGCTCCCCATAGAGAAACTTGATATTGCTTCCATGATAAAACACAACTTTGTTTCTAATTGGTCTGATTTGAATATATCTTATGAGATAACCTTTTTCAAGAAAGTGGTTTGGAAAGTAGTTAAATCCGACCGAATAGTCGGTTTGCCTGCGCCTCTTTTGTTTAACCTTGATTCCAGGACTAGTTGGTCACTCTCTGAGGATGAATTCGATGCATACATGGAGCAACATGGCCATCATGCAGAGGATGATGGAGAGTGGGCTGAAGATGACTTCGCCCAGTCCTCTGACACAGCTGGTTACTCACACCCACACCCTGGGTACGCTGGGCCTTCTGCTTCCTCTTCCTCAGTGGAGCCAGAGTATGAGCACGCCAGGTATGATCCACCAGCCTGGAGTTCCTACCCACGATGGGATTGATCTCCACTTAGGCCAAAAGCCTAAGCTTGGGGGGAGGTATACCGACATCTCACTCATTTTATATCATGTTCTGTCGGTACTTTGTATATCCATGTTTCGATTTTCTTTCTTTCTTTTTGTTTTTCTTGTTTTGCTTTTGCTTTCCAAAACACAAAAAGACCAAAAATATTTCTGTTGTTTCTCTTTATTTGTTTCTTTAAGTCTCTAGTATTAGTTTGCTTAGTTGTTTAAATTCGGTTTGTTATTCAAAAATCCAAAAATATTTTGCTTTGTTGCTTTTCTTTTTGCTCTTGTTTTAAATTCGAAAAACCCAAAAATATTTGTTGTTCTTTTTCGGTTTTGTATAGTTTGCTGCAGAGTTCGACAGCCTTCCGTGACTCCAGTGGAGCTTGGTTATCATTTCATATCATTCAAGCCACACAAGTGAAAAGCAATAATGACGATTTACGACGATTCGAGTTGGGGTGAGAGGCTGGTATGAACTCTATTTGTTTTCATTTTTGTACATATACTCATCCATGTGAGCATGCTTAGTTGGTTCATGTGAGGTATATGTTATTTAGTGGATTAGTAGTTCATGTTCTCTTATGATCAGTTCCAATTTATTAATAGTGGGTAGCATGTTATATTGATGTTTGCTTGCATTGTTCTATTCATAAAAGGGTATGACACTGTGGTATCCTCCTCTGAATGATTCATTTGAATTGACTTGGCACATGCTCACGCATGCATATGACTGAAAAAAAAAGTCAATTAAGCCTGATGATTTATTTTGCCTCAGAGTTCTTGTATCACTTTTATGCCTCCGTTAATTTTGTTTTGTCGCAAGCATGATTATGACGGTTATTGCTCTCTTGATTGTCGCTTCCCAGTCTATTGCTAGCCTCCACTTGTACTGAGCGGGAATGCTGCTCGTGCTTCCAAATCCCTGAAAACCAAGTTATCCAAAGAGTCCACTATAAATTCCTATGCATGGCATTTCAAACCATTCAAGTAAATTTTCATGTGCTACCTTTAAAACCTTCAAAAACTTCTCATTTTGTGACATGTTTTTAGCTCATGAGGAAGTAGTAGTTGGGTTTGTTATCTTCCATACTAAATTAAGTACCCCGACTTGCATGCTTCATCTGCTTGTCACTAATTTTGCAAAGAGCTGGTTAGACCATTATAACATCAAAAAGCTAAAAACAAATAAAATAGGCACTCCTCCATGGTATGTGATTGTTGGAAGGCACCCGAGGATTCGGTTAGCCATGGCTTGTGTAAGCAAAGGTTGGGAGGAGTGTCAAACTATATATAAGTGCATGCTATAATGCTTAATATCAACATCTCGGAACCGCTCTCAACTTGTTTAGTATGGAAGATAACAGAAACTCTATTGCCATTCGTTGACAGGAACAACCACCTCCCAAAACAATTTTACTTCTGTTTTAAAAATAAAAAGCTCTAGCACATGTTAATCCTGCTTCCCTCTGCGAAGGGCCTATCTTTTACTTTTATGCTGAGTCACCATCCTTTCTTTGAGCACCTTCTCGAGAGCATAGTGTCATTCTTAGTGTAATGTGCTTGTCCCAGAATGCGGTTAACTGTGGTATAACTTTGATGCTTTTATCTTTGATATCTTTACTTCTAGTCTTCCCTTGAACTTCAGAGGTGCCTGGGCATTTATGTTTTGCTGTACAAATACGGGCAAGCGAGATACCACCTTATCATATCCTATTATGAGCATTGCAATTTGCAGATAGATATGTTTCATGTTGTTTGTTATTAGTATGTTGGCATCTTTTCATGGTTTACATGGCTATTAGGTGACATTATTTGCATACATTTATATGAATTGCCTAAGCACTTGTCCATATAGTGAGAATATATACATCATATGAAGCAAATGTGTTCGTGAAAGTTTTTTTATCGCACTCAGTTGTTAACTGAATTGCTTGAGGACAAGCAATAAGCTAAGCTTGGGGGGAGTTGATACGTCCAAAACGTATCTACTTTCCCGAACACTTTTGCTGTTGTTTTACCTCTAATTTGTGTGTTTTGAATACAACTAACACGGACTAACGCTGTTTTCAGCAGAATTACCCTGGTGTCTTGTTTTTGTGCAGAAATCCAACTTTCGGGAAAATCCCTAGAAAATATCGCAAAGTTCCTATTTTACAGAAGACCCACGGAGCCAGAAGGGGAGACGGAGAAGAGCCACGAGGCGCCCTCACCACGTGGCGCGCGGTGGGCCCTGGGCCACGCCACCACATGGTGAGGCCGGCTAGGGCCCTCGCGTCCCCCTCTCGACTACATAATGCCTCTGACCTAAAAACGTCGGGGGTCGACCACTTTTTCCAGAAACACCTCCGAGCGCCGCCGCCATCGAAAACCTATTTCGGGGACCAAAACTCCGTTCTGGCACTCCGCCGGGACGGGGAATTGGAGGAGATCATCGCCATCATCATCACCGACGCCTCTCCATCGACCATCATGTTTCCCCCATCCATGTGTGAGTAATTCCCCGCTGTAGGCTGAAGGGGATGGTAGGGATTGGATGAGATTGTTCATGTAATAGCTATAAGATTGTTAGGGCATGGTGCCTAGTATGTTGTTAGTACTTTATGTCATTGTTGCAACTTGTTATGCTTAATGCTTGTCACTAGGGCCCGAGTGCCATGATTTCAGATCTGAACATGTTATTGTATCATGAGGATAATCATTGTTTTAGATCATATCTGCAAGTTGTATACACATATTATTGTCCGGAACCCGAGGCCCCGAAGTGACAGAAATTGGGATAACCGGAGGGGATGGCTGTGATGTGAGGATCACATGTGTTCACGGAGTGTTAATGCTTTGCTCCGGTACTTATTAAAAGGAGTACCTTAATTACCAGTAGTTTCCTTGAGGCCCGCTGCAACGGGCTGGTAGGATAGAAGATGTTGGGCAAGTTTCTCATTGCGAGCACGTACGACTATATAGGGAAACATGCCTATGGTTACTTAGTACTTGGATGCTTTATCATTATTTATCTGCAAATGCCTATGTCTTGATTATTATATGAACTATCTTATCCATGCAACGCCCGTTCATCCATCCCTATGCCTACAGTATTTAATCCTGCTGTTTACCGCAATCACTACTGTTGTCTTTACTTTACTGCTGCTATTATTTCACTACTGCTACTACTATAAAACTGTTGCTACTAATAATCTGTGTCGAGCAAGTCTATTCACAGGTGCAGCTGAACTGACAATTCATCTGTTAAGGCTTACAAATATCCTTTGGCTCCCCTTGTGTCGAATCAATAAATTTGGGTTTTACTTCCCTGAAAGACTGTTGCGATCCCCTATACTTGTGGGTTATCAAGCTGTATGCCGCAGCATTGTAATGAACCTGTTCGTATCTACCTAATCTACAGCTGAAAGTTATTGAATGATTATCGTGTGTTTGAACTTTGAATCAAATTAGTTTTCTCTTATGT
Organism: Poa pratensis; assembly: GCA_947311845.1. Lineage (NCBI taxonomy): Eukaryota > Viridiplantae > Streptophyta > Magnoliopsida > Poales > Poaceae > Poa > Poa pratensis. The sequence continues at coordinate 72,054,385 of CAMZMU010000107.1, read as the reverse complement.
CGATTTTATACTATTAACTAAGTTGTTTGCATCGTTTTTAAAGCTGGGAGATCAATTTCACCAACCTATACTAGAACTTAATTTTTACGAAATAGGCCGGAGCCCGGCTATATTAATATAGCAAACACTGATACAACCATTGAGATACTACAACTTAATTTTAGCCACAACTGTTAGCCCAAATCAATCAAGTATCACTAGAAAATCACGGACCATCTATTGAAGTTTTTGAGATTTGCACAGCAGGATACTAAACTACACAAACCCATAGCAACAACGACACATGCATCGCTCAACCGATATACCGGCGAACACGTTGACACAAAGACCATGTCCATGTTCCTTAAACCAGAAGATCACCATTTCATTTCGTACGATGTGGGCATCCTTGGCAACAATTGCCCAGTTTGTAGTGATGACCGCACGCCCGTCATGCTCGCTCATCGATATCCTTACTTGACGAGAACCTTTGTATTCCTCGTTAGTGACACACAAAGGTCTTTCTTTATGTAGATATTGCTTGAGGAATTTCTGACTGTAATCTATTGAAAAGTACTGAAAGCAAATAAAATCAGCGATCAGTTCATGTGTGTCGATTGGTGAAATGAGATATTAATAGAATGTCAAAGTTCTCACCATCTTGGGTTCCTCCCCTTGACTGCAGAGGAGGTGATCTGGCAGACATAAAAAGGTATGTCAGGTTTCTCTTAGATACTTGTCTTTTGAGAAATTTGAGCCTTCTCACTGATAGACCCATATGGTTGCCATAACGTATGTGCTTTTCAAAATCTTTATTCCCATGATAAGGACCAACGTGAAAGAAAAGTAAATTTTAGAGAGTAGTACATTTTGCATAGATGAATTCAATTTTTACAATCCAAGTTAGATTCACCCTAGTTGTAACAATGCGTAGGCCCTCTTCATCACTATCACTTTCAGATTCATAATCCAAATCTGATTCAGAATCAGAATAAGATTCTCTACTGAAGCAGATTTTATCAACATTTTCATCATGATGAGTGTAATCAGCAATGCGGTTATGCTCCTCATCATTGCAGACCTCCATGTTTTCTGCTTTCATTGGCATTGGAACCTAGACAAAGATGAACTAAGCTAGCAAAACACAACATCTAAGCAATGAACCCGAAAATACCCAAATCTAAGCACAATCTACCCGAAACACCAAATCGGTTACGGTATTAAAACCTAACCGATGGAAATCATGGTGGGAATAGATGAACTATGCGTGCCAAATATCTCAAGTTTAAGCCATATACCAAATCGACCACTACGGGCGAAAAACGAAGCAGAGACGAATATTGATCCGTAAAAACATGTAGATCTACCATGCAGGTCCTACTACGCAAATAAATAGATCTCGATCTACAGATCTATGATGCATACAACTATACAAGGCATACGAGGGTTAGATATCATCTTACCACCATTGACAAAGATAGCCTATGAAGATCCTACCTGCCCAGGGAGGAAGAGGATGTCAGGCCATCTTCTACCACCGAAGATGGTCGCCACGGTGCTGTCGATGTACCGGCGGAGGAGAAACCACCAACAGTGAGAGAGAACGAAGGAGAGTGAGATCGAGAGCGAGAGCGAGCGAGTGAGCTAGTGATAGGACTGGAAGAGAGAGAGGGGGGCGGTGTTCGAAATAAAGGCGCGTTTCCCAAAGGGACGCTGTGTCTCCCGCCCGTTCGGCCACGTGTGCCGCACTTGTGGTTTTTTTATTTTGTTTTGTGAAATAATAAATATACTTGTGGTTTTTTGAAATGGCGCACAATATGTCAGATAACACATATTGTAGGTTGTTTCCTTCTGTAGAAAGTGATGTTGATTTTAAATGTTCCTATATCTGAGGTACCCAAACACAACCAAGGAGCAAAGTCCACTTAATTAGCTACCCCTTTCGACGACCTACTCGTGCCCGATATAACCGTGGTATGTGAAGCGGGTCACACCGACGAGTTTGATATTGTCTCTTCCACTGTACCAACACACTTTCATACATATCTTAGGACAATACCTAGGTTTTGGTGTGATTCTGGCTCCAGAGCACCCACTTTGGTCGAAACCCTAAACAATTGACTAACAGCTCCACGGGTGTCGAAAGGGGTAGCTAAGTGCATTTCTCTCATTGGTTGTGTTAGGGTAGCTCATATGAACATTAAAACAACCTTTGGACCCAAGTTATCACATGATTCCATACGGTGCACACGAAGTGGGAGTTAAGCCTTAAAAGACTGCAAAAACCTTCATGCATGCCCGATATAACTGTGGTATGTGAAGCGGGTGATTTCTGGTGCGGAGTTGACGGGAAATATCTTGTAGGAAGTTGTTGGTCTCCCGGCAACGGCGCCAGAAAACAGTCTTGATACCCGTAGATGTGATATAGCCTTCAGTAGCTACCTGCAAGATAAAGTATACGGGGTTAGGTTGAGCCTCCAAGTGCAGAGTATGTAGTAAGTGGAAGACGTGTTTTCCCCACGAGGTGACTCGAGGTTTAATATCGAACTCTTGGGGAATCAGTAGTGAAAGATCTATCTTCCTATCCTTCTTTTGGTCACCTACAAAACAAGGTTAATTGTTTTGGTCATCAACCTCACCTGTGGTTGTCAAGCACAAGGTGTATGAATGATATCAAGATAAATATGCAATGCAAACAGCAAACAAATATGCAATGGTGATGAATGAATGTGCAAGGATGATGATAACAATGATAAATGATATTTTGGGTTTTTTTATGATGAATGCAAGATGGAAAAGTGTTTTTGTATTTTCGGATTAATAATGGCATAAAATGGAAAAGTGATAAAAGTGGTTGGAAAGGTATTTCTTATGATTAAAAATGGACCGGGGTTCATGGTTTCACAAATGCACTCTCTTTTAATGTTGTGGCAGACAATGGACACATAGAGTTGACATATGAGATTGCAACACAAAGTTTGATATCAAGTTACTAATTATATGGGCATCACGTCCTAACATAGAGATCTTTTGGTTATTAATCTCTCTTATACTCCACCAAGATGCGAACTAAATCATAACACCTTAGCAATTAAGATAAATCAGAGTATAGCTTTAAGTATCATGACATGAAGTGAAAATAAGAACATGCTAGATCTAGTCATAGAGTAGTGGCGATGGTCACACCCACATCTCCGGTAGCATGGTATTTTTGTTTATCCCTAGTGAGGCAACAAAGTAAGGTAAATACCCAAGTGGATCGCGATATTTCAGTTGTCAACTTACCGCACTCACCACCCCCCGTTAGTCCAACTAATGCACACATCACCCACACACGCCCTCATAAACATGCTTGATCATAACAAGTGAATAAGAACGGGGTACATAATATGCATCTATACTCATAACTGAAACAAACATTTGCAATCTCAACATATATTAACTCACAAAAAGATCCACCACATAGGTAATACAAATATGACCGTAATCATGTTCAGCAGCTCATACGGTACTCATTAGTGAAGCTCAAGAGAGAGAGAGATACATAAGTTACTTCCACAAACCATAGTCCAGAGGTGGACTACTCCCTCTTCATGATGGAGATGGTGGAGATGTCGATAGAGATGAAGGAGACCACGCCGGCAGCGCCCCGCCGGAGTTTTCCCCCTCCAATCTGCAGCTCCAAAATCTCCGTTTTCGTGTTTCTGTGATATGGCGGCGCTTGTTTTCGAGAACGCCGTGGACTTCTTTTATAGGCTTTTTAGGTCAAGATGAAGGCGATGAAAGATCGACGGCTGCGGAGCTCGAGGGTCAGGATGGTGGGCCCCACACGGCCAGGTACAGGGGCCGCATGGGCCACCCCCTTTTGGACTTCCGGGCTCCGTTTGCTTGATTCCTTCGCTCCTACACGTCTTCTTCCTTCCAAAATAATGGCCTCCGTATTTTTCCATATTTTTCTGACGACGTTTGGTTCCCTGAAACATGAAAGGAAAAAAATAGGGTTTTCTGCCTGCGCAGGGTTAATTCCATAAAAATAGGAAACAATTATTTTATTTCCTAAAATTATTAAATAACAGTGGTATAACCCTTATATGATGCAAATATGATTGGAATATGAGTGATATAGTGCAAAGTTCATGTATGCATTTTACATGCATCAACATCCCCAAGCTTAACCAATACTCGTCCTCGAGTATGAAGGTGATAAAACTAACATGGGCTTTGCAATATAGCACTAACAATGGATATCAAAGATGATTGCTATGCTACATAGAGTCAAATGATTCATTCTTCAAAGGAGTAGCAATATGCAAAATAGTTTATGAAGTGATATCAAGTATTCAATGCAAGGATGTTCAATGATAGTTCACAAAGTATAACATAGAAGATAGTAATATGGACCACATATATGCATAATGATAAGTAAGAACATCCTACATTGGTCATAGAGTGTAGATGAAAATCTGAATATGAAAGGTGGACACTTTGGAAAGATGTATATGTGAGTAGAGGTAAAGCATGCATAAGTTTCATCTAACTTCCAAACTCTTCTGCTTAAGTTAATGATTGCAATGTGGAATTCTTGGTGTCAAGCTCTCATTACCCCTATATAGCATCTTGAATGATTAAAGTTTAATGTGAAAGCAAATATGAGTAGTGTGCTTGATAAAGTAAAGGTTAGGTGTCTCATGCCCCTTGAATACAAGTACCTACACCATGATTACTCAACTTAGGAAACAAAGCAAGTTCAAGTTCTATCATTGTAAGTAATAATAGTATCATCAAGAGCGTCAACTGGGGTACCTTTGTCCCAGGATATGGAACAAGCCCATATCAAAATGACAAGAAAACAAACAAGATGAACAACCTCAACACCCTTTTTATTTACCATTGGAATAGTTTTTTATTATAAGGTGCATCACAGACGGTTCACCATAGCATGTAAGTAAATTTCCACCATGAATGATGCATGGCTTAGATTAGCGGCCCAGGCGTCTCTCTAACCATTTATACAAACCCATTTAAACTACTTCATTTCCACCTCATTCCACCATGATAGGCATCCATAAACAAAAGTACATGATATCAACTAAATGAAATGAAGGAGCATGTTGAAAGCTTTGCATGTGACAGCACATATGGGCTAACTCCCAACCTCGGACATTTATCAAGCCACTAGCATCATATTATTAATCACAATGGGTCATGTTTTATTTATGCAATAAAATAAAGTTGTGCATCAAGTTCGTGAGAGCTATATAACCAACTTTTCCCATAACAATCAATAACGTAAACATTTTCATTCAGAGGTATAGATAACACAAGTATCATGATATACATACTCGGAATAGCATAAAGCTAAGCAAAATGTGCGTGAGCCACCGGTTGGCTATACCCACCCACTAATAGGCGTACGATTCAGCTTATAGATTCGTACTGCCATGCACCTCCCCAATCTAATTAGAGCTACTAGCCGCAAATCACCTGACCATTCTGACATCGGGTACTGGCTTGTACATCCGTCATACCGGAATGGGACAGTACGGCGGGATGACTTAACAGTACTCTTGGCCAAAGGATCATTTAAATCAGCTCCACGATCACACGAACTTTCGAAATGCTCATATGCGATTACCTGAGCCGAGGTTGTGGATGATCAGTACACGGCCATGCACTACTCGAGTAGAGCGACGGCGGTACGAACTTGTTCTTCAACTCTCTCATTTTCTTTGTGCTGTGTTTGATTGCTTCTCGACGTGCAAATAAACCATGGAAGATCAAGGTGCAGAGCAGAACAATGACGGACGTGACTGCAACGGCCCTATGCACGGCGCCGAGCCGCCGACGACTTAGCGGAAGCGGCAACAGGTAGCGCGCCGACATGCTGGTCCATCGTGATGTCTGCGCGTGCACCAGGTCGGCGAGCCGGTGAACCGTGTCGACCAGCGCGCGGACATATTTGGTCAAGCGCTTGGACGCCGCCCTCCGGGTGGACGCCACCATCCGCGAGAACGCCATCGTCGGAGTGATGTTGTCTTCCATGAACACGCGGCGTCCGGAAGGATCCGCCTTCTATATGCAAGCCGCCGTCCTGATTGAAGCCGCTGTCGCGAGCTCGTGCATGCCCTGCGCGCGTACGGGATGAGATTGGAAGCAGATGAGAGCAGATCAGAGGAAACGAAGATATGAGAGCCAAGCGAAGGGGTACGAGTTCACAGATGCGAGTCCTCAGCCAGCTGGATTCCGTCAGTACTCGCATTTAGTTCGTGTAGGCGATGCCATTACGGATAGAGCATCTCCCTAGCTTTTGTCTTCCTTGCAGTAAACAGTCCAGCTTGTTGGTACCGTGTTGTTCTGCTGGCCTGCACTGACAAAACCACCTGGAATAACGACGGAATTAGCAAACTAAGTAGTGGTCTCACGTATTCCCGGAGTACGTTCACACAAGACTGACATCCAGACCGAATCTCAATGTTTGATCAAACGGCAGCCAATGGGGTGGTATAGCCAATGGGCGACCAAAAATCCGCTCTATAAAGCTAATAGGTAGATATGGTGGACTCACTAGAATAACTTTGGTTGAAGGTGTTGGAAACAAGTTTTTACTTGTTGGAATGTTTGGGCTAGCAAGAGGGAGAAAGTTGACCATCTAGATGCATGCATGAGTGTCCATAGAACTAACTAATCCAAGTCAAACTAAGTAAAATAACTTTCAGCATCAAAACATGAATAAGTGATAGCTCTAGATAAAACATTTGCAAATTATTACTCATAAACAAGCTCATGAATTATGTAACTATATGTATCATTAAAAATCAACTCAAACATCCTTTTTCCCAATAGATAAAATCATCCAACATATTTCAACCCATATTTCCCGTAGCTCTTTCTCATATAAATGATAATGTGGTGGTCTCACAAAATAACAAACAAAAAGACGCTCCAAGTTTATGCGATAAAGTATTTCGATCGAAAAACAGAAGTTAGACGTGTGCAAACCGAGAGTGTGTAGGTCCAGTGGGGTTGTCTTCACATCCCCAAGCTTATGGTCTTCACCATCCTTGGATAACTCTTGGTGCATCTCCTCCAATCCCTGTGAAAAAACTTCAAAACTCCGTTTCTCCCATTTTCTTTTCTGTGGGGGGTGCATTAGTAGTGATAAACAAATAGGTTTCTTGCTGCATATAATCCTTAAACAAAACATCATATGAATGTCCAGAAAGTATATTATGTTGTATGCCTACTCATAAACTCATTTGAATCCAAAAGATTCAGGATACAAGTTCAAAACATGCATTAAAACAAAATGGGACAGAATCTGTCCAGAAAAACAGCAGCAGCAAAACGTATTTTTCTACCCTACCAAACTTTTCCGAAAAATTCTGCACAAATTCATGCATACAGAGGATGAAAAGTTGCAACTACAGTTCAAATATGACCTCATTCGGAGTTACAGAATAAGAATTAAAAATCATACCGTGCACAGATTCGTGCAGGAATAAAATCTCCGAATGCTATAAGCAACTTTTCAAGACCAAAATGGGTAAAACTTGGCACATTATTAAAAACTCCAGAAACTAAACTAAAAACAAACTCTCTTAATACAGCAAGAGTACACAAAGAAAATCACACATAAAAATAACCGGGTTGCCTCCCGCAAAACGCTTTCTTTATAGCCATATAACTAGGCTTCTTACTTGTTGTTTATTGAAGATGAAGCTCATGAGGGAACTTGAACTTTGATGTTCCCCTCTTTCTTGGGAAGTTTTCCATGCACTTCTTGTGTGGAAACTGAAACTTCACGTTTCCCTCCTTTGAATCAATGATAGCACCTGTAGTACGAAGAAAAGGTCTTCAAAATAATAGGACTAGAGGTTTTATTCCCCATGTCCATGATTAGAAAATCCACAGGCACAAAAGTCATATGTAACTCTACCATAACATCACTTACTTTCCTAAAGCATGTTTAATGGAATCATCAGCAAGTGCAAGTTCAATAGAGCATTTTTCAAGATTTTTCAATTCAAGTACTTCATATAGTTATTTAGACATGACAGAGACACTAGATCCTAGATCAAGTATGGCATGATGTGTCTCTTTTCCAATAGTTACTAGTACCTTGGGAATCCATATATCCCCAAGCTTAGGTGGTATCATGGCCTCTTGGTTGTACCTACCAATTTTCTCTTTCAAGACATGATTAGCAATATAGGAACCAAAACCAGCTTGATTAGTGTTGATGGAAGGATCACTTGCAAACTTTTGTAAGATAGAGATTAGTTCATGCAAGCTACAATTTTCTAAGTCAAGCAAAGGATCCTTGACTTCACTAAGCATTTAACTTCCTCAACTTCTCTCTCTTTCATTACCCCAATAGATTATTTAGCAACTCTTTCTTGCTCATGAATGTGTTCTCAAGACCTATTGATAACTTCTTGGCAATACTTAATTGTTTCCTCATGTTTTTTGGCTGTAATGATACTCTTTAATGATGACACTTCCTTAGCAAGCTGATCTACCCTTTCAAACAAACCATCTTGTTTTTCAAACTTTGAGATAAATTCCTTATTAAGCTCCTTTTGAGTAGATATAAAAGATCTAATGGTGTTTTCCAAATCACTAGAAACATTACCACTAGTAGCATATTTATTTGGCACATATGGGGGTTTGTTATAAGAGTTGTAATTGTTGTTCCCATACCCATTGTTACCATAGTTCCTAATGAAGTTGACATCAATATTTTCAGAATTATTACCAACTAGTTCTTGCAGAGGAACATTTTCCACACTAGGTTTATTAAGCAAAGCAAGAATAGTATCCATCTTAGATGACAAATCATTAGTTTCTTCAATAGAATTCACTTTCTTAGTAGGATTGGGTGCCCTATCAGTATGCCATTGACTATAGTTTTGCAAAATGCTTTCCAATATATTTCTAGCTTCAACTATAGTTTTACTCATAAAAGCACCTCCAGCAGCAGAATCAAGTATGTTTCTAGATATGTAGTTTAAACCATTGTAGAAAGAGTGTAATATGGTACATTCATTAACTCCATGTGAAGGACAAGTTCGAAGCATAAGTTTAATCCTATCCCAAGCCATAGCAACATTTCATTTTCATTTTGCCTAAAAGAAAGGATGTTGTTTCTATTTTGCAAAATTTTAACAGGAGGATAGTATTTCTTAATAAAAGCTTCTTTAAGATCACCCTATGAATAAATACTACCGGATGGCAATGAATGCAACCATTCTTTAGCTTTCCCTTTAGCGAAAAAGGAAATAGCTTCAATTTTAGGATATCACTTTCAACATTCTTAAACTTTTGCATGTCACAAATTTCAACAAAATCATGAAGATGCATAGAGGCATCCTCCATAGCACTACCACCAAATTGTTCCCTAGTTATCAAGTTTAACAAAATAGGACTCACTTCATAGCTATCAGCTTTAATCTCAGGTGTGGCAATAGCTTTAGAGATAAATTGATCATTAGGAGTGTTTGTGTAGTCACACAATTTAGTTATTTCTCCCATTTTAGCAAGTTTTTTGTATTTTTTTAATTTTATGTGCAAAACTGAAAATAAAATGTGTCTCACAAATGCAAACCGAATTACAAAAGCAAGACAATGCAATGACAATGACAAAACAAATAATTTTGCTTTGAAGGTAAAGATGGATAAGATGAAGCTTGATTTTGCCAAGGCTTTCGATATGATCGAACACAAAGCGATTCTTGAAATTCTTCGTGCACATGGGTATGATGCTAGATGGACTAGTTGGATCTCATCAATCTTCAGTACGGGGTCCTCGTCTGTTCTACTCAACGGGGTACCTGGGAAAAAATTTGCGTGCCGGCGAGGGGTTCGCCAAGGTGATCCATTATCGCCAATTTTGTTCGTTGAAGGTGCCGACCTTCTCCAAACACTGATCAACAAGCTAGCAGCCGATGGACATCTCACAGCACCCCTCCCTATTCCAGATTCTGAGTTCCCTATTGTCCAATACGCCGACGACACATTACTTATCATGCAAGCATGTCCCACTCAGTTGACTACCCTCCGAAACCTATTACAGCAATTTGCTGCAGCCACTGGTTTAAGAGTGAACTATTCTAAAACATCTATGATGCCTCTGAATATTGATTCTGCTCGTCTGAATGAGCTTGCCTCTGTCTTTGGATGTGCCACTGGTGTGTTGCCATTCCCCTATCTTGGTCTACCGCTGGGCACAACAAGACCTACGGTGGCAGATTTAGCCCCTTTAGCTGATCAAGTTGAGAGGAGAATGAATGCGTGTGCTAGGTTCTTGGACTATGGTGGTCGCTTGACACTTTTGCAATCTGTGATTTCATCTCTTCCAACTCATTACCTATGCTCTTTGAAACTCCACAAGGGCTTCATAAAATTTTTTGATCGAGCAAGACGTCATTGTTTATGGGCGAAGGAAGAAGGTACAGGCACACCTCACTCTCTTGCTGCATGGAACCTGGTCTGCAGACCAAAGAGGCATGGGGGCCTTGGTGTGATCAATCTTGAAATTCAGAACAAAGCATTGCTGCTAAAGCACCTCCACAAGTTTTTCTGCCGAGCTGATATTCCTTGGGTGAACCTCGTATGGTCGCTTTATGGTCCAGGACCTCCACATGCCCAAACTCCTCGCGGATCTTTTTGGTGGAAAGATGTATTTAGTCTCATTGACATTTATAGAAGTATAACTAGGACAGAGGTTCGTAGTGGGGAGCAAACTTTATTCTGGAAAGATTTGTGGCATGATGATGCCCTTCTCTGTGATAGATTTCCACACCTCTATTCATTTGTGTTTAATGAAGATATATCGGTGGCTGGTATGAGGAATTTATCAGACATGGGCGATGAGATGGCTTTACCATTATCGATGGAGGCTTTTGAGGAGTATGGGCAGATCAATGAGATTTTTCAGGATAATGCACCCACGGCAGACTTGGACATCAGATCCTATGTATGGGGGGGTACTGCGTATACAGCTGCTCATTTTTACAAGTTCATCCATTCTCGGTTGGATTGTGACTGGGTTTTCAAATCTATTTGGAAATCCAAAAGCCTGCCCAAACTCAAAGTGTTCCTCTGGCTCCTCTTCTATGATCGTCTCAACACTAAAGATCTCATGATCCGCAAGCACTGGCAGGTGGATGGAGGGCCTGATTGCGTTCTTTGTACTCAAGGCAATCTTGAGACTCGAGACCATCTGTTCTTCTACTGCCCCCTGGCGGCTAGGTGCTGGAATTATATAAACATTCAATGGAATGCAGGGTCGGCTCTTCTGGACCAAGTCAGATTGGTTAAGAGCAACTTCACAGGTCCTTGTTTTCTGGAGACCTTTGCATGTGTTACGTGGAACTTGTGGAAGCTACGGAATGACTTTATCTTTCAAGATCAACAACCTTCTTTTCGGAAGTGGAAGGTCAGATTCACATCTGATCTTGGTCTACATCAGCATCGTGTGAAGAATTCCACTATACAACCTCTCCTTGAGTGGATTAGATCTTTAGACTCTTGACTCATGTTTTCTTCTCTAACTTACCACCCCCCCTGATGTAACTCACCATTTTTGAGCCCCTGATTTAATATAAAAATCTACACCGTAGGGATTTTTCCCTACGGTACCGGTGTTCAAAAAGATGAAGCTCACATAGGTGCAACCTCCCCAAGCTTAGGTGTTAGCACAAGTTGGTGATGTTGACTTTCTTGTGATGAATCCGGCGCTAGAAAATAGGACTAGTGCAGGAGCTTCCTTGGATAAATCTTTTCAGCTATGATTCCCCGGCAATGGCGCCAGAAAACAGCTGTTGCAGGGGAGCAGAGATTTGCGAACAGAGGTGCACCCTTGGATAAATCTTTTCAGCTAAGATTCCCCGGCAACGGCGCCAGAAAACAGTCTTGATTTCTGGTGCGGAGTTGACGGGAAATATCTTGTAGGAAGTTGTTGGTCTCCCTGGCAACGACGCCAAAAAACAGTCTTGATACCCGTAGATGTGATAGCCTTCAGTAGCTACCTGCAAGATAAAGTATACGGGGTTAGGTTGAGCCTCTAAGTGCAGAGTATGTAGTAAGTGGAAGACGTGTTTTCCCCACGAGGTGACTCGAGGGTTTAATATCAAACTCTCGGGGAATCAGTAGTGAAAGATCTATCTTCCTATCCTTCTTTTGGTCACCTACAAAACAAGGTTAATTGTTTTGGTCCTCAACCTCACCTGTGGTTGTCAAGCACAAGGTGTATGAATGATATCAAGATAAATATGCAATGCAAACAACAAACAAATATGCAATGGTGATGAATGAATGTGCAAGGATGATGATAACAATGATAAATGATATTTTTGGGTTTTTTGTGATGAATGCAAGATGAAAGTGTTTTTGTATTTTCGGATTTAATAATGGCAGAAAATGGAAAAGTGATAAAAGTGGTTGGAAAGGTATTTCTTATGATTAAAAATGGACCGGGGTTCATGGTTTCACAAATGCACTCTCTCTTTTAATGTTGTGGCAGACAATGGACACATAGAGTTGACATATGAGATTGCAACACAAAATTTGATATCAAGTTACTAATTATATGGGCATCACGTCCTAACATAGAGATCTTTTGGTTATTAATCTCTCTTATACTCCACCAAGATGCGAACTAAATCATAAAACCTTAGCAATTAAGATAAATCAGAGTATAGCTTTAAGTATCATGACATGAAGTGAAAATAAGAACATGCTAGATCTAGTCATAGAGTAGTGGCGATGGTCACACCCACATCTCCGGTAGCATGGTATTTTTGTTTATCCCTAGTGAGGCAACAAAGTAAGGTAAATACCCAAGTGGATCGCGATATTTCAGTTGTCAACTTACCGCACTCACCACCCCCCGTTAGTCCAACTAATGCACACATCACCCCACACACGCCCTCATAAACATGCTTGATCATAACAAGTGAATAAGAACGGGGTACATAATATGCATCTATACTCATAACTGAAACAAACATTTGCAATCTCAACATATATTAATTCACAAAAAGATCCACCACATAGGTAATACAAATATGACCGTAATCATGTTCAGCAGCTCATACGGTACTCATTAGTGAAGCTCAAGAGAGAGGAGAGATACATAAGTTACTTCCACAAACCCATAGTCCAGAGGTGGACTACTCCCTCTTCATGATGGAGATGGTGGAGATGTCGATAGAGATGAAGGAGACCACGCCGGCAGCGCCCTGCCGGAGTTTTCCCCCTCCAATCTGCAGCTCCAAATCTCTGTTTTCGTGTTTCTGTGATATGGCGGCGCTTGTTTTCGAGAACGCTGTGGGACTTCTTTTATAGGCGTTTTTAGGTCAAGACGAAGGCGTGGAAGAAAGATCGACGGCTGCGGAGCTCCGAGGGCCAGGATGGTGGGCCCCACGCGGCCAGGTACAGGGACCGCGTGGGCCACCCCCTTTTGGACTTCCGGACTCCGTTTGCTTGATTCCTTCGCTCCTACGTCTTCTTCCTTCCAAAATAATGGCCTCCGTATTTTTCCATATTTTTCTGACGACGTTTGGGTCCCTAAAACATGAAAGGAAAAAAATAGGGTTTTCTGCCTGCGCAGGGTTAATTCCATAAAAATAGGAAACACTTATTTTATTTCCTAAAATCATTAAATAACAGTGGTATAACCGTTATATGATGCAAATATGATTGGAATATGAGTGATATAGTGCAAAGTTCATGTATGCATTTTACATGCATCAGCGGGTCACACCGACGAGTTTGATGTTGTCTCTTCCAGTGTACCACCACAGTACTCTCATACATATATCAGGACAATACCTAGGTTTTTGTGTGATTCTGGCTCCAGAGCACCCACTTTGGTCGAAACCCTAAACAATTGATCTACCAGTTCTACGGGTGTCGAAAGGGGTAGCTAAGTGCATTTTTCTCATTGGTTGTGTTAGGGTAGCTCATATGAACATTAATTAAAACAACTTTTGGACCCAAGTTATCACGGATTCCATACGGTGCACACGAAGTGGGAGTTAAGCCTTAAAAGACCGCAAAACCTTGGTGCTCGATATAACCGTGGTATGTGAAGCGGGTCACAACCGACGAGTTTGATGTTGTCTCTTCCAATGTACCACCACACTCTCATACATATCTTAGGATAATACCTAGGTTTTGGTGTGATTCTGGCTCCAGAGCACCCACTTTGGTCTAAACCCTAAACAATTGACCGAAAGTCAACCATGTCATCATCTACCAGTTCCACGGGTGTCAAAAGTGGTAGCTAAGTGCATTTTCTCATTGGTTGTGTTAGGGTAGCTCATATGAACATTTAAAACAACCTTTTGGACCCCAAGTTATCACAGGATTCCTTACGGTGCACACGAAGTGGGAGTTAAGCCTTAAAAGACCGCAAAAACCTTCATGCATGCCCGATATAACCGTGGTATGTGAAGCGGGTCACACGACGAGGTTGATGTTGTCTCTTCTAGTGTACCACCACACTCTCATACATATCTTAGGACAATACCTAGGTTTTGGTGTGATTCTGGCTCCAGAGCACCCACTTTGGTCGAAACCCTAAACAATTGACTGAAAGTCAACCATGTCACCAGTTCCACGGGTGACGAAAGGGGTAGCTAAGTGCATTTTTCTCATTGGTTGTGTTAGAGCAGCTCATATGAACATTTAAAACAACCTTTTGGACCCCAAGTTATCACAGGATTCCATACGGTGCACACGAAGTGGGAGTTAAGCCTTAAAAGACCGCAAAAACCTTCATGCATGCCCGATATAACCGTGGTATGTGAAGCGGGTCACACCGACGAGTTTGATGTCGTCTCTTCCAGTGTACCACCACACTCTCATACATATCTTAGGGCAATACCCAAGTTTTGGTGTGATTCTGGCTCCAGAGCACCCACTTTGGTCGAAACCCTAAACAATTGATCTACCAGTTCTGCGGGTGTCGAAAGGGGTAGCTAAGTGCATTTTCCTCATTGGTTGTGTTATGGTAGCTCATATGAACATTTAAAAGAACTTTTGGACCCAAGTTATCACGGGATTCCATACGGTGCACACGAAGTGGGAGTTAAGCCTTAAAAGACCGCAAATTAAACCTTCGTGCCCGATATAACCGGAGCAACCACTTAATTTGGTCGAAACCCTAAACATCTGATCTACCTGTCAACCTTGTCGTCTACAAATTCCACGGGCGTCGAAAGTGGGTAGCTAAGTGCATTTTTTGCGCCCCCGTCCCCCGAAACTGCCACCATCTTTCGACGCCCGTCAAAGCGGTAGACGATAGGGCTGGCGACTAATCAGGTGTATTACCCAACAGTAGAACCCATAGTATATTCACTTGTTCAGCAATTTGACTGTGGAAAACATAAAGGAATAAGCATAGATATAATAAACTAGATAAACATAATTGAAAACATAAAGCATTGCACGCTCCATCTAAACTAGATCTTCAATGACAAGATCCATCAGCTTGCTTCGGAAGGTCAAACTAGATAATAGGAGGCATCCTTTTCTCCCGCGGGTAGACCACTGCACCGTCGGCACGGATTCTCTGGCTTAGTATAGCCTGCCTTTGGCTCATTGACATGTGGACCCAATGTAAGGTGGACCGTGCATGCCAGTGACTCAAAGTCAAGAGAAAAAAGTTAGAGAGGCTTAGTCCGTGCTGCTGCACCGAACCGCCGCTTCAAGGCCTCGTCGCGTCAAATCGACGAGCCAGCTTGACCCCTGGCGCACGTCGGCGTTATTGCCATGGCTTGGATTCAGACTGTTTTAAAAAAAACTCCCTTATCGGAGAGGGGCGGCTTCTTCTGGTGGCCTTCCTATCGCCATTTCCAGATCGAGATCATCCACGCCCTCCTCCACCATCAATGGCGAACAACCACGAGGCTGGCGGCAGTTCCCGGGGACGGGGGCGCAAATACATCTGGCCACGCAACCTCTCGGCGCCGATGGCGGAGGAGTTGGCCTGTTGCGGCCTTCTCGTCCCACCGGACTCAAGGGTGCCGTCCGGCTGGCGCATGAGCGCAGGTGGCCTCGCCGTGCCGCCTATCCCCAAGGTCGACACGCTTGAACTATAGCTCCTCATCCACCGGCGGTGGATGGCCCTCCCGGACGAGCTCAAGGCCGACCCAGAGTACTCCGTCGACGACCAATTTCGGTGGTTGTCCGTACTGGTGGCGGAGCGACGCCGCGACATCGAACGCTACGCCGGCGGTGGCCCCAAGGCCCCGGCTAAGAACAAGCGTGAAGGCCGGTGGGACTTCTGGGAGGGGCGCACCGTTGAAGATGTACTCGGTGCCGTCTGTGCCGGGCGGAGCGTCGCGCGCAGGACGGCTCCTCTCCGTGTAGGCGCATCGCGTGCCACACGTCCCCTCTTCTTCACGCGACGTGGCCGTGCGCCAACGACACCGCCGCCTCGACGTAATCCATCGCCTCCTCCACCACAGCCGGTCATCGACGAGGAGGACGACCCCGAAATGATAAAGGTCTTGGCAAACTCCCTTGATACCGTCGAGCTTGACGAGCTGGCGCGGTAGCCAGGTCTCTTCCAGCTGCTCCGTGACTCGGCGATGGAGCAGCAGATGAATCGGAGTCGCAGCAGGTGCCGCATCTGCAACAGATGGAGCCGGAGCCGGAGCAGACCAACATCCCGCCGGAGATGCTCGGATGAAGTGGTGCTGGACTGGCCCATTGTTGGAGTCATATGAGGATGATCCATTGGAGGAGGTGGAACAGGCCAGGCCACCGCCACGGCGCACAGGGCTGATACGTCTCTAACGTATCCATAATTTCTGATGATCCATGCTTATATTATACCAATTGCTACATGTTTTATTTACACTTTATATCATTTTTATGCATTTTCTGGGACTAACCTATTAACAAGATGCCACAGTGCCAGTTCATGTTTTCTGCTGTTTTCTATTCCAGAAAACTTGTTCTGGAAATATCTCGAATTGGACGAAACAAAATCCCAGGGTCCTATTTTTCTGTCACGTACACGGAGTACGAAGGAGACACGAAGGGGACCCAGGGGCAGCCTCACCATATGGCGGCGCGGCCCCACCCCCTGGCGCGCCATCACGTGGTGAGGGCACCTCGGGTGCCCACCGACGTTGCCCCTTCGCCTATAAATTCATATTTTCGGGAAAACCCTAGACACCCGAATCATATTCCACGAAAAGTTCCAGAGCCGCCGCCGCCGTCAACCCTAACTCGGGAGGATTCTGAAGCTCTTCCCGGCACCCTGCCGGAGAGGGGAATCATCACCGGAGGGCTCTACATCGCCATGCCTGCCTCCGAAGTGATGTGTGAGTAGTTCATCCTTGGACTATGGGTCCATAGCAGTAGCTAGATGGTTGTCTTCTCCTCTTGTGCCATCATGTTCAGATCTTTTGAGCTGCCTATCATGATCAAGATCATATTATTGTAATGCTACATGTTGTGTTTCCTGGGATCCGATGAATATTGAGAACTATGTCAAAGTGATTATTGAATTATCATGTATGTTATTTATGATCTTACATGCTCTCCATTACTAGTAGATGCTTGTAACTCCAAGAGGGAGTATTTATGCTAGATAGTGGGTTCAGTCTCCATTTAATCTGGGGGAGTGACAACAACCTCTAAGGTTGTGGATGTGCTGTTGCACTAGGGTAAAACAGAGATGCTTTGTCTAAGGATAATTGTGTTGCTTACATTATGCACTTTACTTAATGCAATAATCTGTTGCTTGCAACTTTATACTGAAAGGGGTGAGGATGCTAACGTGAAGGTGGATTATTTAGGTAGAGATGCATGCTGGATAGCGGTCTGTGTACCATGTTGTAATGCCCAAATAAATCTCATACTAGCCATCATGACTTGTACATGCATTGTTATGCACTTCTCTATTTTGTCAATTGCCCAGCTGTAATTTGTTTACCCAACATGTTAGTTATTTATTATGGAGAGACACCACTAGTGAACTGTGGACCCCGGTCCATTCTTTTACATTGATAATACAACCTACTGCAAACATTGTTTCCTTTCATTCTCTGCAAACAAACATCATTTTCCACACTATACGTCTAATACTTTGTTTTCAGCAAGCCGGTGAGATTGACAACCTCACTGTTAAGTTGGGGCAAAGTAGTTTGATTGTGTTGTGCAGGTTCCACGTTGCCACCGGAATCCCTGGTGTTGCGCCGCACTACACTCCTTCACCAACAACCTTCAGAGGTTACTTGATCTCCTACTGGCTCGATTAAACCTTGGTTTCATACTGAGGGAAAACTTGCTGATACACTCATCATATCTTCCTCTTGGGGTCTCCCAACGAACGTGTGTCTTGCACGTAACAAGCAAGGGCCACCGCCACCACCAGTGGCGGATTGGCCGTGGGCGCAGCCCGTCTTCATCGACCTCTCCAGCGACAGCGACGACGAGTAGAGTAGCAGTGGCCAGCAGCGGCCTTTTCGTTGCATTTTGTTATTTTTCTTGCTGTTAAGCGCCTTCTCACGCGAAATATGTATCTCCCGTTTGAATGTAGCACTGAATTTCAGTTTAATTTGGCTACAATATGTTAGGAAAGTACCTAGGTTTATGTGGGAAAATGCAACTAAGCAAATATATGAGGATCTCCATCCAACTGTCTCCACCGCTTCTAATGAACGTGGATTTGCTTTATGATCCGTGCACAAATTATAAATGAACCTTCAAATTATCAATGCATTATAAATAATTTATCGATTTATTTAATTTATTTTTGTATTCATGTAGTAATACATGCATTAGCAAGAAAAATGCGTTAATTTTTTGTGTTATTAATACATCAAATAGTAGAAATAATATTGTTCGTTTAATGCAAAATCGACGGTCATGATGAACGGTGGAGATCCTCAAAGTTGTGGAAAACCGTGTTGGGTTTATGTGATTCCAACTCTCCACAACACCACTTTGGTCAAAACTCTAAGCAGTTGGTCGTAAGTCAAACCCTAACATCTACAGTTTCCACGCACGTCAAAAGAGGGAAGCTAGCTCAGTGGACTATACTAATTGGTTGTGTTGTGTTAGCTCATATGAACATTTAAAACGACAATTTGGATCCATGTTATAGTGTGACCCGCTTCATATAGACCACAATTATTCGTATGAAAAGGTTTTGACGTCTTCCAAGACTAAACTAGCACTAGATGGAATCATGTGACAAAGTATGACGATGCTGTTATTTGCATCATATATATACTCTTACAAATATTTTAGTATAGTGCCAGATTCTTGTGTGATTTCGACGCTCCAGAGCCCCCACTCTTGTCGAACCCCTAAGTAGTTTACCGAAAGTCAACCCTATCGTCTACGTATTGTATCACGTGCATCGAAAGGATTACCTCCGTGGAGTTTTCTCCTTGGTTGTGTTAGGATGGCTCATATGAACATTCAAAACCAACATTGGGTCATGTCTTATATAATCACATGATTCCATCTGGTGCACTCGGAGTGGGAGTTTAGCCTGAGAAGATCGAACGGAACCTTCGTGTAGGATAATTGTGGTTTGTGAAGGGGTCACATGAGTTAGATGTGTTGGCTCTTCCAATGTATACCACAACACCCTCACACACAGGACAATACATACGTTTAGGTATGATTCGGACGCTCTAGAGGCCCCTAATTTGGTTGAAACACTACATGCAGTTATTAGCGAAAGTGATCCCTATCCCTACCGATTCCACGTACGTCGAAAGGGGGTAGCGTTGAGGAGTTCTCTCATTGGTTGTGTTGGGGTAGCTAATATTAAATTTTAAAACCATCTATGGGCCCATCTGTTATCACATGATTCCATCCGGTGCACCTGAAGTGGGAGTTCTTCTGTAGAAGAGCAGAACCTAACGGGTGGGATAACTATTTTGTAGTATGTTAATTAAGCACGCATATACAAGTTTGTTGGCTCTTCATATGTACTATCACACACTTTCATACATATGTTAGGATAATACTTAGGTTTAGGTGTGATTCCGACACTCTAGAGCCCCCACATTGGTCGAAACCCTAATTAAGCAGGTGACCACAGGCGTGAACATCTTAGCGGAGTTTTGTACTTCTTTGTGTTATTAGGGTATATCGTAGGTACATTTGGGCCCATTTATCCCATGATTTTATCCGGTGCGCACCCGAAGTGGGAGTTCAACCTTACAAGAGCTAGCATAACCTTCGTGGGATAATTGTGTTATGCAAAGCGGGTCACAACTAGGAGATTTATAATTTGATTTTCCTACTTAGATTTTTTTTAAATTCCTCGAATTTTAGGTCAATTTATAGATTTATTCACACGATCCTTTAATAAATAGTTTCATAAATCGTATAATTGTTTAAGCCATCCATCACGCATCGGCTGGCCAGCAATGCTTCCTGCACACACACCAAAAATTTCGCACCGCTCCCACCCAAATTTTTGTTCAAATTTTTCCATCCATCACGCATCGACCGGCCAGCAATGCTTCCTGCGCACCCACCAAAACTTTCGCACCGCTCCAACCCAAATTTTCGTTCAAATTTTCCGCCTTGCGTGCGCGCGCACAGAATTTCGAACCTCTCATTGCCTATACCCCCCTCGTCAAAATCCTCCCTCTCCGTGTCGGCATCCCCCCACCCCACCCCATCTCCCTTCCAAAATTTCTTCCTTTCCTTCCAAATCCAAGGGCGTCGTCCCGGTGTTCCACCTCGCCGTGTAGCCTGCCGTCCCGGTCTTCCGCCTCGCCGTGTAGCCTGCCGTCCAGGTCGCCGCCAAGATCTGTGACCTCACGTCCCGGTAACCGTCAAGATCTGACACATCGCCGCCAAGATCTGCCACCTCGCCGTCCAGGTCGCCGCCAAGATATGCCACATCGCTCTCCAGGTCGTTGCCAAGATCTGCCACATCGCCGCGGAGACCCGGCAAGCTCGCCGTTCGGATCGCCGCCAAGACCTGTCACCTCGCCGTCCAGGTCGCCGCCAAGATCTGCAACGAGTAAAGGTTCCCGCCATGAATAACAGTAAGATTTAGGCCCTAAAAGCCCGGAGGCAAACTTGTGAGAATTATTTTCGTCCGTATGTTTAATTGCCTGTTTGGTGCTTATGTTTGATGAGTTCCTATGGCCAAAGTTTGTTTATTTTCCAGCTTGTATAAGGCTTAACACCTGTTTTGCGATCCTATACTCCCTCTGTTCGGATTAGTCTACATTCTAGAGCAGTTTTTTTGTTCGGATTTAGTCTTCATTCCCACCGTTGCAAAATACTACTAAGCATATAATTAAGCATTGGCTGTGCATATAATTGAGCATTGGTAAAGCAAATGGTGCTTTGTTTTCTATGAAACCATACTTCTAAAGCAAATGGTGTGGTCAAGTAGTACTAATAAAATACAACACTAAATTGTCTGAAATTGTACAAGATGTAGATTAAAACAGAACGGAGGGAGTAATTCTTAGGTCCACAGATTAGGTTACTCATGTCGATATGTTAAATTATCAGTACTACATGATTCCGTCAGGTGAATCCGAAATGGTACTTCGGCCTTAGCATAGTAGAACAATCATGTTAGATAATTGTGGTATGTGTAGCGGCTGGTCCAATATATGTACCACACAATCTTATGCTTGTTTTTGTTCGAATTTTGTCTGCATTCTACTATAGAAATCCATTCCACCTCGATAATTAAGCAATAAATTAAGATCACATGTCCCCACCGTTGCAAAATACTACTACTATCCATATAACTAGCTGGGTGGCCCGCGCATTTGCGCGGCTAGGTTTATCAGATATGATATGCGATATGAATTTTTGTACCAGTCTCTCCAAAAATTATTATTTAGCTCAATGCATTGCTACATTAGTGTCTGGTACAGTTCTAAATATACATAGAAGATCTGCGTGTTGCATGCCAGCAGGATTATAGTTTTACCTTATGAATACCTAGTTTTGTCTTCAACTTCTCATCCCTGTTGTCTACCTTTCCTTCTGTTAGTCTTTCTAGGAACCAAAATTAAATCGATGGCTTGTGCTTAAAATTTATGATTTATTCCTCTATGATTCATCAATTTCGTTTTAATTACTCACATTCCTTGCCTCTACGTGCTTGCGCTCATGTTCATGTTAACCTATTTATTTTTCACGTGTCTTTCCAAGGCAATGTAACGATCACTACTCTGGAATGCTAAAACATTTAAGCGTTACATTTTTTTTTCATAATTTGTCCTTACTTATGGTAACCTGTAGTTTTGTAGCAAAACTCTTTATGCTTCCTTTATCGGTATATTATATGTCCACTTGAGCATATGAAGTACACTGCCATCGACACACCAACTATCCATATACCCGATTTGACGCGTGCTGTTTCCTACATGTATATTCTGTTTGATTATTTATATGTAACATTTCTCTATCGCTTTTGGCGACCATTATTACACATTAAGGAATCGACTCATCCATATATTCCCTCATGCATACTCTATTTGTCCTGGCCTAAGTTACTACACACTCGATGGCATGCATGTGTAAGCAACATGCGCATGTTGATAATCTTATTCTAAAACTGATGGTCAAATAGACATCTAAACTACTTTTATTTTAGTAATGATGTATGGAATAATGGAATTTGCTATATAAATACAACTATTAATTAAATCCTATATGAATTTTCTTGCACAAAAAATCTATATGAACTTCTGTCAAGTTTTGCAGTTTCTACATTCACATGGATTTATGCATGTAGTAGTACAAATATAAACCTACATTTTAGACCATGGTGACTTGAACCTATGTGGCGTAGTTTTCAGCATACATATCCCTAAATACATATCAGCGATCGATCAAGTAAAGCCTTAGGATGTCAGGTGTAAACAATTTAGAGTTAATAAAATCTCATTGCATCGAAAAAAAACATAGTGAATCCTCTTTTGTTTATATAGCGTTGATGCAAACAGTGAGTTAGTAAAATCTATCTTTACTGTATATTTACTGTATGAAACCTTGTGAAAAAATATTCTCAACTGCTTATAGGCCTAAGATTTTAGGATTTGCACTTAAACACAATGAATTCATTGATTCTTAATCAAGTGGATTCTGTAAGGAAAAGTTAATTACGTTTCTGTTTAAGTAATTGATATTATCCCATTTTTGTACTATTCTTGAGAGATCCGCGTATATGGCATTGGTTTGTGTCAAGGCTGCATCTTGCCGTCCCTTATTTTGAAAGGTATATTGCGGTGGCTGGTAATGTCGTGTGGACTGCAAAATGCACTACCCGGCGCGGACCTGAACACATTTCTATTTCTCCCCAAATTTTGATCATAAGATGATCCATTACTCATTGTTATTAGGCTTTGATATAATTTCAGCTGCAATTTCGTTGTCATTGGGAAACAGAATAGTAGCAATATAGCCAGATAACTTGTGTTATCCGTTCTCTTCTCTAGGACGTTTGTATCCAATCCATTGAGTGTAATCAGTAAAATTCCTATTTCTTGGATGTATGCTATGCCATTCTCTTGGAGGTGCTGACTGCTCCATGTGTTGCCCGTGACGGAGCTGTACGTGGTATCCATTTTAGGTTGATATTATTTCAGCTTGAATGTCATTGTCATTGGTTAACATACAATAGCAATATAGCCAAATCTCTGATAGTGTGTGTGTGTATTAGCCATGTTAAATCAACCATCCTGTATCCATCCTAATCAGTAATAATATTTGGTGCATCTCCTGGAAACCTCTTTGATTGGAGATTTGAGATAAGAGATTAAATCTCGATGCTCTAGCCAATTTTTTATATAGACGATATAAGATAGTTCTTTTTTTTGTATTATTCGTCGTCTAAGGACATGAGTCAACCTAAGATAGTTCTTTTTTTTTGTATAAGATAGTTCTTTTTACGTTTACCTAAATCTAGGTGCAACGACATGTAGAACTGAATATTTACACATGAAAACATATATATTATCAACAAAAAGAACCAAGGAAAATTACATAGTGGGCAGGGTTGGTGGCATGAATTATTTAACACCATAAACAAAGTTCGCAAGCTGAGAGCTGCGAGTATTTTCATTAACATACTACATATATGTTGATTTATCATTCGCAGTGCCTTAGATGACAAAACAGGTACTGTTCAGTTATGTATGAAAACACTAAAGAGAATAAAAAGGGGACTTTTGTGGGAATGCTTTGCTTATGCTTCACTCTTGTCATGTGAAGTCAAAAGAGAACAGACAATAAACCAACTTGCATATAAGCACTCTCCAAAGTACTCACATACGGCTGCCAAGGATTTATGTAAGGCCAACATCGCAGTCGGAAAATTCAGTTACAATCTAGGTTGAAAACTTGGTTTACTCCCGGTCTTTATGAGTCTCCTCTTGTCAAGGATATTCTTATGTCCTAACTAGATGCTAAGTCCTCTAAATATATATTTTCCGTTGAAACGCCATTATGAACCGATAACACACTTAAGTATTGCTTCTGTTTTCAGATTCTGAAGTATGTTTCTAAATGCATATCTCATCTATGTAATCACGATACATGCGTATATCTTACCAACAACAAAGATATATAGCCTAGAAGCTACTACCTGATATACAGTATATACCTTTTGTTCAAAAAACAAATAAGACGTACCGGATTGAGGTGCTAAACGCTCCAGGATTTAGTTGATCCCAGTATTATATGAAGATTTGTGTTCTTTTGTAATCTTGTTCTTATATATGGCGGCCCATTCCATGAACAAACATCTTCAACTTGCATATTGCTCCAAATCGTTGGTGTAAATGAAGCGTGGTAGGCTGGTAGCTAATAAATTTTGGCACCGGAGTCAACGTCGGTCATGTATGCTGCTGGCGAGACACAACCGCCTAATTAAGAAGTGTCAATGGGACGTGAAAGCCAAACATGGAAGCCAAAGAAAGTAAGTCGGACGGTCGGAGAAATCGTCTTCTTTCGCAGAATATCACGATCGCCACCGATAATCTGCAGACAGAGAAAATCGTCTTCCTCGTAGCTTGTAATACACTAATAATATGTAATAGATTTGGTTAACAAAATCATATTATTAGGTAAAACAAAATATTCCAAACTATCAGTGTATTAGATCAAGTATAGAGTGAAATTTATCCTAGAACTTGCACTGGGTGCACGGACATACAACTCTGGAAGATTTTTTCTACCGGGCGTGCACCAACAAATTTTTGCAAGGTGATGACCAAACATGTAGATCGCCATGTTTCCTAGTGTCGGCTTTCCCTGATCAAATCAGCACACCGAGCTGACTTGGGAGTGGATAAAATATTGATCGCCATGAGATCTGCGATACCTGGTTAGCTGAGTAGAGAGGGCCAGATGCTACATAGAAGCGTGGACAATCTTGGCGACTTTGCATCTACCGAGGATGCCGGAAACTACATGACGACGAAGCAATATAAGCGATATCCAGCTTGCATAGTTTTTTTTCTGAACTGCAGCTCACATAGGCTAGTAGGAGTCAATCGGGACCAAATCAGAAATACAGCGCCTTTGTCACCTGCCGCAACATGAGCAATTGAGCATCCACCATATTCACTCTTGGAATATCTCTCCCAACCTGCAATTGTTGCCGTAGGTTTTCCATCCGCGACCGCTAGGAAGACTTCCGTGGAGAACCCGAACAACATCATTCTATCTAGGGTTTTCCGTCTGCATTGGAGAATTAGCGATTATTATGTCTCACACTGTCACACATCTGGGAAGGGTCGAAAGAAGGGGTTGACGATACATAACGGAGCAGAGTTGCGATTGCAACAAAATAATTATAGGAAAATCAAGAAGGGATATACATGCGTAGGTGCCATGCTGCCCGGCCGTGGCACAAAGAATCGCCAGTCCGCACTGCACCAATTGATTGCACGCAGTTGTTTTATTTTGAGGGTGCTAGCAATCGTACTTGAATTGGAAACCTACAAAAGAGTCCACGTACAATGCATATTTGTGCAGGACTGTGTATGTGCCGTTTGCCGCTTGTGATCATTACGGAACGCATGCAGATATCCTCCACGATGGGATTGCTAATTCTTCTTTTTTTTTCGCTTCCATGCAGTTTCCAATCTGACGCACATGTCTTACGTGCCAGAAAGGGAGGCGTGATCGATTATGTCTCATGTATTAGCCGCAGGATCTCTGGATTGACCCCAATATACGCGGATCTGTCTTAACTTTTCTTTATAAATCTCAACCGTTCCTTTTACGCGTCAAATCATGTCAAATCTGAGCCGTTCAATGTTTGTTGTCTTAATAATATAATAGATTAAGCATTGGTAGAGCAAATGGTGCTTGGTATTCTGTGAAACCATACTAATTCATGCATGTCTGTGGTCAAGTAGTACTAATAAACACAATACTAAATTGTCTGAAATTGTACAAGATGTAGCTTAAAACGGAATAAAGGGAGTAAGTCTTAGGTCCACATATTAGATTACTCATGTCGATCTATCAGTTCTACATAACAATCTATACCAGTAATATAATGTAGAACAACAAATGCATCCAGTGGGAGAAACCCAGAAATGAGTACCTTACTTTGTAGCTGTAATACGTTCTTAGCAAGTGTTTTTGTGCAACTTACTTTGAGCTCTTTATTCATGTTAGAACCATAAACAGAGCCTGGTGCAGTTCGCAATCGCAAGCGCGTCCAAGGCGAGCAGCCAGTTGCTCATTGCTCCCATGGCCAGCTGGAAGCTGCCCAACACACCGAGGCAGCTGACCACGCTGAGGAGGCAGCCGCCCAACACGAGCAGGCAACTCCCCATGTCGAGCTGCCACCAGTCCTAGGCAACCACGGTGAGGAGGCAACCGCCCAACATGAGCAGGCACCTCCCCATGTCGAGCTGCCGCCAGTCCTAGGCGACCACGGTGAGGAGGCAGCCGCCCAACATGAGCAGGCACCTCCCCATGTCGAGCTGCAACCGGTCCTAGGCGAGGAGCGGGACAGCGTGTCCAATAGAGGGAGGATCAAACTTGTAATTCCTCAGGAAGAGTCAAGGCCAGTGAACCCAAAGATTGCTTCCATGTTTGCTACTGCGTGTTCTGTAGTTGTGAAGGATACTGTCCCTATCTTCTCCCGTTGGAAAGAGTACAAGGGAAGACCCGAAGTATTTTCTATGTACGTCGTCCATCTGATTGTAAGTTTTGTAACTCAACTTCCAGTTCATTCCATGGAAAAAAAAACTTTCCAGTTCATTCTCTTGATGTTCATAAACTGAAGAATGCTCTAAATTTTGTTTCAGTCAAGATTTATTTTGGACCTCGCAGACCCCTGGATTCATCAAGCTCTTCTAATGAATCTCAAGAACCGTACAAAACAAAGACGCCATTTCCTGAAGGGCGTTTACTTTGACAGTGTTCAAGACAAGACTATGGTTCTACGGACACCTCCTTTGAAGTACAACACATGAGAGAAGACGACTGGTGCAATTTAGTCGCTACCTGGTCCACACCCGCGAAACAGGTCGTGCCCTTGTTCACTCAACCTTGTCACTTTTCCAGTTCTATATTATGGATTGTCACTAATGTGTTCATACTCTTTGTCTGTGTAGACGGCTTGTGTGAAAGCCATATTGAGCAGACAGCGCGTCCGGTTCCCTTGTGCCACAGGTTCTTGTAGCTACGAGGTTTGCTGCGACATGGGGGATCACACATTCAAATTGTCCAGATCCAAGCACGGCATCAAGAAGCGGACCTTCAGTTCACCTGTGAAAAGAGCAATTGTAAGTCCCTCAGAATTCTGTACATCTGGAATCAACAGTTCACATGCATGCGCAGATTCACTTTGTCAGCTATTTCACCAATGCTTGTCATCTGATAGTTCTTGTACATGCATGCTTACTTCTTGTCATCTCCTAGTTCTTGTACATGGATGCTTACTTCTTACACGTCTGTTAAAATCTGCACTAGATCATCTCAGCATGGTTCCCAACTATGTTTTGTACACGCTTGTCTTCAGCTATAACACCTCACGCTTGTCATCTGCTAGTCATGTACATATTTGCTGAAATTCTATGTTCTGTACAAGCTTGTTGTCTGCTAGTTCATCTTATGCTTTTACTTGCTTTATAGGATGAAAAAGACAAGATGGCACAATCTACTTCAGGGATGGTGCTGTCGAAGAGATTCTTTCTGCCGCCGAATCTGTGTTAATGAGCCATGTCGGGGGAATACTTTCTGGATTAACCCGTGGCCCAGTGCGACTTACTTTACTCGCACGGACAAAAGCCCACATGGGATCAAGCCCAACATCGAACCGCCACAAGGAGAAAGATCTAGAAGACATATCCCGGAGGACGTGAAGACCAAGTAGTCTCCGAGTAGGTCTCTGTGGATATTCCTTGTGGAGGAAGTTTCCTTTGTAACCTACGAGCCTCTGTGTATATAAAGAGGACTCGCAGGACTTAGACGGGGTCAAGCTATCAAGCCCTAAACCCTAGCTCATACGGCGAGTACCAGATCGGATCGCCTCCATTGTAACACCTCGATTATCATATCAATACCAATCTAGGGTAGGCAGGAAGTAGGTCTTTTACCTCACATTGAGGGGGCCGAACCTGGGTAAATCTGTGTTGATCTTTGTTCCTGCGATCCCAAGCTCGGAGATGCTTGACTCGCGTAATCCCACACCTACGAAGTCATCTATGACACCTGACGTGACAAACCCACGACAGTTGGCGCCCACCGTGGGGCCTGCGGTCAAGAGCGTCACGTTCCGCGCAGGATCCATGAAGGGAGCTGAAGATCTTGTTGTTGGCCGTATCATCACGGTCAATGGCACACCCTCATCGACGATTCAAGCTGGGGGCCGGAAGCAGATTACTTGGAGACCGGCCACGTCATCCCGTTTGGATCCATCAACGTCTTCGTTGGCTTCATCGGTGGCAGGTCCATTAGCTCGGTCCAAGAAGGCGATTCAGTAGAAGAAGTCGCCGATGATGGGGAAGAATCCATGGAAAGCATGGACTCGCAAGAGTTTGGGTCCATTGTACCTGCCTTTGAAGAAAGTTGCTGGGGTTACCCACCAGAAATCGCATTATCACCAGATCGAGAGACGGCGCAAGTCGCGGTTTACACGACCGGAGGAGCAGGTGCATCAGGAACTGCTGGAGAAGCCGAGGCATCGGCACCCCCAAGCAACCCACTTCTTGTCCCTGTGTCAGCCAAACGCCGCCCTCCGTGCAACAGAAATTGAGGCCGCCAGGGCCGAGCTCCTGTATGAGGTTCGAAGGATGGAAGAAGAGCGCCGCAGGCTCGATCAGATAAACCAAGGAATCCAACAGGAGCGGCAAAGAGTAGCCGCGCTGGCTGCGACTCAACGACAGGTTGACCGCAAACACAACTGCGCGCGACTCAACCAACAGTGGAAATCCCGCTTACTCCAGCCGCGGGGAGAATCCAGACAGTTGCGGAAGGAAGGGTACCAACAAATCAAGAGACCCAGCAACAACCAAGGAGGTTTCACACCCCGCAGGGCCATTACCAAACCCTGTCGATAATATGTATGCTGCGGCTAATATCTTGACTCAGATGGTACCAACAGGCGATGACCCGGTCAATGCTGAGGCGCGGCGCGCGATTCAGATGCTAAGTACGGCAGTCCTGCAACAAGCCAATAGGGCGGAAGCCGAAGCACAGCTGCCCCTCGTACCAGCCAATCACAGGATTGCAGCAGAAAGAAGCGTCCAAAGCAGGCCACCAGAGAACATATCAGGAGTCGCACAGAGGCAGCAGGAGCAAGTCGCAGAAGCGCAGGCGAATATGCCAGTGATGCAAACGCGGCCCGCAGATAACAATCCCGGGCACATCAACCCTGTCCTCGCGACTCAAGGGCCCAGCATGTTTTACTGAAAGGATCAGATCGGAACCTTTTCCTGAAGATTTCAAAGGGCCACGCAAGGTGGCAAACTACAACGCCAGCATGGATCCAACCACCTGGCTGAACAATTACGAGATGGGGATGAGCATTTTGAACGCCTCAGAGGAAATATGTGCAAGGTACCTCAACATGATGCTAGAAGGTGCAGCGCACATATGGCTGCAAAATTTGCCTCCCAACTCTATAAATACTTGGGAGGAACTGAAGGATGCCTTCGTTAAGAACTTCCAAGGAACTTGCAAACGACTCTGCAATATAGAAGATCTCGAGCGTTGTGTCCAGAAGGAAGGCGAGTCAAGTCGCCATTGGATGAAAAGGGTGGCAGAAATAATACACTCCTCAGATAATATACCACCAAGCTCAGCCGTCCTGGTAATGGAGAAAAACTGCAAGTTTGAGCCGCTGATTCATAAGCTGGGTCGCATGAAAGATAAAGTCAAGAGCCTCAGCGAGGTAATGGCTGCGGCTAACAAATATGCCGGCTCGGATAAAACCAGAGACGCGTCAGACGGAGAAGAAGAGGAGGTTGCTGCCAAAGGAAAGAAAAACTCCAACAAGCCCCAGCAGCAGCAAACAAGCCACAACAACGCGAATCAAAACAAACGCAAAAACGAAGATGGTCACTCAGGGCTCGTCGCCAATACGCGTGGAGGATTCAGAGGCCAGCGAGGAAGGGGTCGAGGATACGGCTCCCGTCCAATCAATATGCAAGAAGTTTTTAATCGGCCATGCGACCTTCATGCAACAGGTGATGGACGGCCAGCGGACCATACCAAGGCACAATGCACTATTACAAGAAGTGGAAAGAAGAAGCCAGCACAACAGGGGAATTCCCACGAAGGAAACCCTGGTACGGCTCATAACGCAAATGTTGGGCAGCACACACGAGTAACCCCAGGCAAACGGGGCAGTATCACACAATAGTTATCGACACCTCCAAAAGGGAAGAGAAATTGAGTCGCAGAGTCAACAGGTGAACGCCGTGATACCAGCAACGCCCAATTGGCTAAGGTGGTCGAGCACACAGTAACTTGGAGTCGCGACGATCACCCGCCACAAGTACGGGAACCTGGCAAGTTGGCGCTGGTTGTGGCACCGTACGTTGCAGGATACAAGCTGACCAAAGTGCTTATGGATGGAGGAAGCAGCATTAATATCTTGTACTACGATACGTTCCAGCGTCTAGGACTCAAGGATTCCAGCCTGCAGCCCACGTCAACATGTTTCACGGCATTGTCCCAGGAAGGTCCGCACGCCAGCGGGAAAATAACCCTAGGGGTAACTTTTGGGACAGAAGAGAACTTTAGAAGCGAGTTCCTATGCTTCGAAGTGGTAAAATTCCAAAGCCCATATCACGCCTTGTTTGGAAGAACGGCCTTTGCTAAGTTTATGGCCAGGCCATGCTACGTGTACCTACAGTTGAAGATACCAGGACCAAAAGGGGTCATCACAGTGTACGGAGATAGAGAAAAAGCGATAGAATGTGAAGAAGGAGATGCGGCCTTCGCAGAATCGCCTGTGCCGCGGAAGAGCTAAAAGGTTATAAGTCGCAGGTGGACCCAAATGACATGAGTGTAGTTACCACGCCATCTGCCGAGCCACCAATGAAATTCAAAGCGGCCCAGGACACCAAGCAGATAAATCTTGTTCCTGGCGACTCATCCAAGCAAACCAGCATTGGAGCACACATGGAAGAAGAGCAGGAGAAGGCTCTCGTCGCTTTCTCAGGAAAATAAGGACATCTTCGCATGGAAACCGTCAGATATGCCAGGGGTACCAAGAGAATTAGCAGAACATAGCCTCAAAGTGAACCCTGCGGCTAAACCAGTGAAGCAGCCACTACGGCGTTTCCACGATGATAGAGAAAGGCAATAGGGAGGAAATAGCTCGCTACTGGCTGCAGGATTCATCACGGAGGTATACCATCCGGATGGGTGGCAAACCCAGTTTGGTTATGAAAAAGAACGGTACGTGGCGAATGTGCGTTGATTACACCAGTCTTAACAAAGCTGTCCAAAGGATCCATTTGCTTTGCCGCGAATCGACCAAGTGATTGATTCAACTGCTGGGTGCGAGCTGTTATGCTTTTTGGATGCCTATTCAGGCTACCATCAAATCAAGATGAAGAGGGAGGACCAAGAAAAGACGTCCTTCATCACACCCTTTGGAGCTTTTTGTTATGTCAGCATGCCCTTTGGGTTGAAGAACGCAGGTGCGACTTACCAAAGATGCATTCAGAATTGTCTACATGAGCAAATAGGTCGCAACGTTCACGCCTACGTGGATGATATTGTGGTTAAGTCGCAAGTTGGCCAGGATCTTATTAGTGATCTGGCAGAGACATTCACAAATCTCAGAAAATACAACATGAAGCTCAACCCCACAAAGTGCGTCTTTGGAGTACCAGCAGGAAAGCTATTGGGATTCATAGTATCAGAAAGAGGCATTGAGGCCAACCCTGACAAGATAAAGGCCGTGATGGATCTCCAAAAGCCAGAAAAGATAAAAGATGTGCAGCGACTTACCGGTTGCGTAGCAGCTTTGAGTCGCTTTATATCAAGATTGGGAGAGAAAGCACTACCTTTGTACAGACTGTTGAAAAAATCAGACACCTTCGTTTGGGACGCAGAGGCCGACGAAGCTCTGACAGCCTTGAAACATCAATTGACAAATGCTCCAGTTCTGGCGGCTCCAAAGGATAAAGAGCCATGCTACTATACATAGCGGCAAATTCCCGCTGTGAGCGCTGTCATGGTTGTGGAGAGACAAGAACGGAAAGGAATACCCTGTCCAGAGACCAGTATATTACGTGAGCGAAGTCCTCACAGCTTCCAAACAGCGTTACCCACAGTGGCAGAAGTTGGTGTTTGGAGTGTTCATGGCGAGTCGCAAGCTGAAGCACTACTTCCAAGAACATCCAATAACTGTGGTTAGTTCAGCACCATTGGCAGATATCATCGTAATCGAGAAGCTACTGGAAGAGTCGCTAAGTGGGCGATCGAGTTGGGACCACATCACATCAGCTACGAGCCGCGCACATCAATTAAGTCGCAAGCCCTTGCAGATTTTATTAACGATTGGACAGAAATCCAAGTCGCTCCTAGCATGGCAGAAACCAAATACTGGACCATGCATTTTGATGGGTCAAGACAGTTGCAAGGCTCGGGGGCTGGAGTTGTTCTAACATCTCCCAAGGGAGACAAGCTGCGGTATGTGCTACAGATACACTTCAACTGCACAAATAACGTGGCGAGTACGAGGCACTGCTTCATGGTCTACGTATAGCAAAGGAGATGAACATCAGTCGCATACGCTGTTTTGGCGATTCAGACTTGGTGGCACAGCAGGTCTCTGGAACGTGGGACAGCAAGGATGCGAACATGGCTGCATATAGAAGAGAGGTGGACAGAATTGCTGGACATTTCACTGGATACCAAGTTGAACATATTGATCGGAGACAAAACGAAGCTGCAGATGCCCTGTCTCGGCTTGGATCCAACAGACAGTCAGTCCCACCCAATGTTTTCCTGGATGAACTGCACAATCCATCAGTCAAACCTCCAGCAGAGATTGACATTGCAGAGCCAGAGGACGATTCAACTTTAGTCGCAGCCCTGCATGAACAGCCAGGATGGACAGAGCCATACATGGCATATTTAAGTCGCGGAGTGCTGCCAGACGATGAGATTGAGGCGCGCAAAATCATACGACGATCAAAGGCCTATACAATCATCAACAACGAATTATACAAGCGCAGCGTGTCAGGAGCATTCCAAAGATGTGTCTCACCAGAAGAGGGACGAAAAATCTTGCACGAAATTCATTCAGGCGATTGTGGCCATCATGCTTCGTCAAGATCTTTGGTGGCAAAGGCGTTCCGACATGGATTCTTCTGGTTAACAGCATTAGCAGATGCAGAGCAAATTGTCAGAGTGTGCGATGGATGTCAAAGATACGCTAGGCAAGATCATATGCCAGCTCAAGCACTTCGCACAATACCCATCACATGGCCTTTTGCCGTATGGGGTTTTGACATGGTAGGGCCTTCAGACGGTCTTCAAACGGAAAAACTCACCTCCTGGTCATGGTGGACAAATTCACAAAGTGGATAGAAGCAGAACCTGTGGGAGATTGCGAGGCTGAAACAGCAGTCAAGTTCTTGAAGAAGGTCATATTCCGCTTTGGGTACCCCCATAGTATCATTACAGACAATGGGAGCAACACCTCTGAAGGGGCTACACAGATATTTTGCGCAGACAATGGGATAAGATTGGACCTCACGTCAGTAGCACACCCGCAGAGCAATGGACAAGCTGAGCGAGCTAACCAGGAAATTCTCCATGGAATTAAGCCGCGCCTTATTGAAAAGGTCGAAGCATCTCCAGGATGTTGGGTGGAAGAATTGCCAGCAGTACTGTGGAGCTTAAGAACAACCCCTAACAGATCCACAGGATTTACACCATATTTCATGGTCTATGGAGCAGAAGCAGTCATGCCCAGCGACATCATACATGATTCACCAAGAGTTGCGGCTTACATCGAGACAGATAATGAGATAGCTCGGCAAGACTCGGTGGACACATTAGAAGAGGTTAGAGACTTGGCAGCATCAAGGTCAGCGTATATCAACAAGACTTGCGACGCTATCATGCCAGACGCATCAAAACCCGCACCTTTCAAGAAGGCGACCTAGTACTGCGACTTAAACAAGATCACAAGGGAATGCATAAGCTGTCCTCTCCATGGGAAGGACCCTACATCATCAGCAAGAAGCTAAACAATGGGTCGTACTATCTGCTGGATGTAAGGGAAGAAAGCAGCGAACGCCATGATTTCGAGGATCGTCTCGAGGCACCTCGCCCTTGGAACGTCGCACACCTGCGACCGTACTATACATAAGAAAAGGCTAATCAGAGCCAAGCATCATCCTTTCCAGCTTTATAGCTGAGTATCATCACAGCCACTCAGGGCTAGAACTTCAACTTTGGTCGCCACCTAGGCGCGACCTATGCAACATCTGATCGCCACCCAGGCGCGATCGACCCTTGTATCAGAAACCGGCTGCCACCTAGGCGCGGCCGTAAACTTTGTATCA
Organism: Poa pratensis; assembly: GCA_947311845.1. Lineage (NCBI taxonomy): Eukaryota > Viridiplantae > Streptophyta > Magnoliopsida > Poales > Poaceae > Poa > Poa pratensis. The sequence goes on along the minus strand of CAMZMU010000107.1, from coordinate 72,019,385 downwards.
TTCTGGTCGCCACCTAGGCGCGACCGACCCCATGTATCACCATGGATCGCCACCTACGCGCGATCCAACCCTATGTATAACACTCGGTTGCCACCTAGGCGCGACCTTATGTGTCATCATAATCAAAGCTTATCATAGCTTAGCCTATCATGGCAATATCATTATGTTTCTTGGGGTCTTTGTTACCCTGAAACAGCCAATTTATTGGCAATTATCAAATTTACCTTAAGTTGGATTGCTACTCGCATTATGTGGCCAAAGTACTGGGGTGTGGCGTCAATCGAGCTTGATTGCCTATCATGGCCGCTCTCGACCCTGAACACACATGTTCCTAGGAAATACTGAGTCGCGCGAGTGCCCACTTAAGGATTCAGATGGCCTAACTAGAGGTCGATGTACTGCTTATAGTACGGCAACACCAATTACAATTACTTGTATCTTAACAATTGTTTTATTCATGATATCAAGTTACAGGTGATGACCTTCAGATTCTCTGAGAAGAATTGAGATGATTACATTACATCCTCTCAATCCTTGGGGGCTACATCATATTATCATCAAAAATTTGAAGATGGATCGTCATCAAGTTTGAAGCTATCAGGCTACTCTAACAAAGAAGCTCACGAAGTCAGATGATCCAGGTGCGAGTCAAGGCCAATCCAGCACAATTATAAGTCGCGAAATAAGGAAAAGCGCGGCCTAAACATTCAAGATCAAGAAATACTATGAAGTTCAGGCCACGCTTGGGGGCTAATGTCGGGGGAATACTTTCTGGATTAACCCGCGGCCCAGTGCGACTTACTTACTCGCACGGACAAAGGCCCACTTGGGAGCAAGCCCAATATTGAACCGCCATAAGGGAAAGATCTAGAAGACATATCCCGGAGGACGTGAAGACCAAGTAGTCTCCGAGTAGGCCTCTGTGGACATATTCCTTGTGGGGAAGTTTCCTTTGTAACCTAGCGAGCCTCTGTGTATATAAAGAGGACTCGCAGGACTTAGAGGGGTCAAGCTATCAAGCCCTAAACCCTAGCTCATACGGCGAGTACCAGATCGGATCGCCTCCATTGTAACACCTCGATTATCATATCAATACCAATCTAGGGTAGGCAGGAAGTAGGTCTTTTACCTCACATTGAGGGGGCCGAACCTGGGTAAATCTGTGTTGATCTTTGTTCCTGCGATCCCAAGCTCGGAGATGCTTGACTCGCGTAATCCCACACCTACGAAGTCATCTATGACACCTGACGTGACAAACCCACGACAAGTCGTCCAAGAGCATCAAAGATTCAGCTTCAGCTTCTACTTGATTATGAGAAACAAGGGAGGACCAAACTGCAGACTGTTGTTCATGAGTTGAATCAGGCGAAGGAACAAGCTGATGCCGAAAGGATCCAGTATCATCAAGACTTGCACCTTATGAGGGAGCAACATGAAACAATGAAGCAGGGTCAACTGTTGTGCAATACCCTTATGGCGCAATTGTTGGCTAAAGGTTCTTCGACACATGCAACAGACTAGCCCTGCGTGGGAACCTCTGGAAACTCATCGCATTTTGGAGCCCTTCAAGAGTATGTTGCTGGTTGCCTTCGAGAGGCCGAAAACTGTATATTCAGTGCAGGTCAACCACTTGTTGTCTGTTGAACTGTAAAACATGGCCTCTGGCTTCTGATGCCCATGCTGGCGAGCAGGCTCGACTAATTCGAAATTTATGTATTTGCTGCATGTTTTGTGTTTGCTTTGCTGCGAAAACTAGTAGCGCTACGACGAATCGTCTTTCGAACGACAACGAAACGGGAACGTCGTGTGATCGGTGACGTCACGAACTATGCGCGACGGAAACATACTGGGTTGGCGCGTACGGTAAATTAAAATTTTCGCGTATTGCTACGCAACCCTATTCCAGGATCTACTATCAAGATACATGCGAATACGAAGATCCGAAGATCTAGTTTAGTATATGTTACCAACACCGTAGATTGCGGAAGAACGTGTTGATGACGTAGTCGATGTAGCCGTACGCGGTCTCTTCTCAACCAAGCCTGGTAGAGAGATTCCGACGCCTTCTTCTCCTTCGCTTCACCACCTTGTTCAACAGCTGAAGGGTGCAACGTCTATGACGAGGAACCCCTCCGAGAGCTTGCACACGTACACTGGAAAGGTTCAGCAGGGCTTCGCCGTCCAAGCTTGAAGTCTGCTGGTGTATATGAAGGTGGAGATCTCAACACATGAGAAGGAGAGAGAGAGATTAGATCTAGTCTAATCGGATAGGTCGCCTGTAATTAGAGGTCCCTCTAATCCAACTAGAAGAGATCTAAACTTGAGAGCAACTTGTGTCTCAATTGCTTCTATCTAAATTGTGTCTCCACAACTAGAGGGGTGGGGTTTATAAAGGAGCCCAAGGGGTAGGGAGACTTGGAGAGGAGGAAACCTTCCCCTAGTCCAATTGGACAAAGGGAAAGTTTCCCCTTGCCCAATTCGGTATGGGAGGGTGAGTTGGGGTTGGACCCCAACTCTCCTCCCCTCTACCTTCCTTGCTTGGCCGGCCGGCGGGTACGGCCCACCTAGGTCCGAACCGACCTAGGCAGGTCGGGCCCACCCGGCCAACCGCCTCCGCCTTTGTCGCCGCGTGGTGGGGCCCGCACCGACCCGGCGTGTGGGCCCACCTGGCCACCACCGACCCGGCGGGTGGGGCCCGCCTGGCCGGCTGCCACGGCCGCCGTTGCCTCCACCTCGCCCTGCGTGGGCCGTTGGCCCACCAGGGTTCGGCCGGGTTTCCCCCAATGGCGCCTCGGCCCACCACCACTTGGTGGTGTGGCCTTAATATTTTTCCCATAATTATTTATCAATTAAATAAATGAATATTTATAACATATAATTAAATAATACTTTGTCATATTAATTCTTATTTGAATATTTCCTTTTACATAACATTCACCGAATTAATTACCTATCATATGAAACTCCTTTCATATGATCCGGGACACCTAGTGTCCGCCGACAAAATACTCCGGACAAATATACCCTTCCTTATAAACCTCCTCGGAAATAAATCCGACCGTGATAGTAACTTCTATCACAAACTTTCTCTCAAACTTTCTCTCTTGACAAGGTATGTCATATCACGCAAGCACCATGCCGATGATACTGTCTCCATGTTCCAGACCAACCATATAACACAACTAACCAATCCTAGCTTAAGTGTGTCCACCCTACAGGTCCGATAACGGGTAGCTATAATTGGTTGGGTATCAACCAATCACGGCCAGTGACAGTTCCAAGGACGTCCTGTGTGGCTGCTATCGTTATGCGAATAACTCTACTGTTGAACCTGTTGATTATCATATATCAATCCCATTACTCACGACACTGAACTTCACCCGAGATATAGATCCGTAATGATACCATGAATCAATCAAGGATTGATTCACATCATCTTTGTCTATCTCGTTACCGGTAAGTTCCATTTACTCGTTGCCGTATTATGATATCCCACACGGTGTAACTTCACCATGCATTGTCTACAGAATGTAGTGGATATGTATATAATACCAAGCGGGCCCTGGAAGTATCTCTCTTAACCTAGAGGAGTAATTTCCCATCTCAGAACATCAGGATACACACACCTTTGAAGCCACCCAGCAACTGTCTTTATGGTCACCCTGTTACGGCCGTGACGGTTGACAGCACCAAAGCAACTCCTCCAATATGCATGACCCCAATAACTCATGGTTACAAGGACATGTTATACAACAACCTTTCTGTGATAAAGCTAAGGACAAAAAGACTATTTAACGGAATCTCTTAGCATACCAACACTTGGGTGACCCAGCCATATTATAGTCCAATAATATGCCATCCTTGATGCTGACATAAACTCTATGTCCATGACTAGGAAAAGCCGCGTCATCTAGCATTAAGAATTAGTCCATAAAAGAACTAGGGTACTTTTTACGTATTCATATTCTCTACACGTGCAGGTGAGCTTTTCCCTAAATCACGCATTTAGAAATCACTGCAGTTATAGCATAGAGAATACGAATCAATAATGTATGAATCAGATATACATATGTATAAATACATTGTCACATGTATAAATACATTGCCTTTTGGGCATATATCCAACAGTCTCCCACTTGCACAAACTGGCAATGTTTAGCTCGCATAAGTTTAACATCTATACCGATGTTCGGTGTTTCTCATGCTCACCCTTCTGTGGTTGACATTTGTCTGTTTAGTCCCTAATGGTGACTATGTGAACTTTATGTTTCTTATGCAAAAAGATACACATCTTTTCATGCATAACCTCAATTGATCATATGATCACTTGTAGCCTAGTTATTCTAGGTGAAACCCTGGAACCTTTACTAAGAATACAATTTCATTGTTTTACCAATTAGTTATCTTCTTCGTAAAGAACCACACCTAGGCAACCCTTCATCATGGAAGCTTTGCGGTCCCACTGTCTTTGCCACTTGTTGTAGATTTCGTAATATGACTTAATGTTTTACATAAACATACCCAACATTTGTGATGCACAAAATTTAGAAAATTTCGTCATCTAATCCTTGTCTTAACCTTTATACTTATCTCATAAGATTTTCCAATGCAACTCTTACATTATGAGTATTTCTCACTTTTGAAGTAACTTCTTCAAAATACACCTTATGGAGAATCCTCAACTTAATTGGAGTCAATTGAATTTTTAGTAAATTCAACTTGTCAACAATCAAGTTTGACTACTTATCTCCTCCCCGTTCGCTCTCCTCCCTAGGGTTCCTCCACCGCGCCGCCACCAACAAGCCCTCTCTGCCGCCGGCCACGGCCCTCTCTGCCCCTCCCCTCCCCCCCTTTTCCCCTCCCTCCCGGGTCCCTCGCGCGGGGGGCTCCGGAGGGCACCAAGACCTCGCCCGGGCGCCGCCAATCCTTGCGCGCAGGCCGCTGTTGCCGCCCGCGACGGCGATGGTGGCGGCGCCCTGCCGCCAAAGGCGAAGGGAGAAGAGCGTGCTCCACCACCTCCACTTCTTCGCGCGGAGAGGCGGGGACCCGGCAGGGCGCGCGGCGGCGCGACCGTCTTCGGGCGGAGTTGGGCGCCACGGCGGATTGGAGACGACAGAACTGTGCGGCGGAGCACGGGAAGGAGCAGGTGGGCTGTGAGGCTCGGCAGGGGCGTGGCCGGAGAGGAGGATGCCGGGGCGGCGGCCCCGGGGCTGCGGGTGTGCGGCGGTCGTCACGGCTGCTATGGGGCGGTACGGCGGTCGGAGTTGAAGGCGTCGGTTCTCCTTCCGGCGTGGTGCTCGGAGGAGTCGTCCATCTTATTTTCAGTGCCTCCGCGTGGTGCGGAGCTCGGGCTGCAAGATTGATGGTTCTTCGCCTCCAACTCTGGAGGTCGGATGGCATGGTGCGGCGGGGGCTGTCTGCATCCCCGGCTGCTGCGGAGCCAGGCGGGAGGATGCCGGGGCGGCGGCCCGACTGCGGAGGAGCGTGGAGGAGTGTGGATGCTGGTGGGCTAGTCGGTCTCGTGGCGAGCGGTGCATGCACGTCGAGCGAAAGCTCTGCTCGGCTGTCGTCGGGCAGGCGGCAACGACGCCTTCGGCGCCATTTCTCTACTTGAAGATGCCGTCGAGACGTGGTGCTCGCCTTTCACCGGACCACTCCGGGGGAAACCCTAGATCTTCCAGGTCGGGCGATGATGGCGCTCTGTGTCATGCTCCCCCTTGGGGGCATCGTTCTTGGAGTGGTGACCGGCTGGAGGGACATGTGGTTGCGGGGGTGGCGGCGAGGGAGTCGAGGCTGGTGTGGCGGCAGCATCTGCGGCTGTCTTTTAGGCCGAGGCGGCGGCCCCAGATGTTGGTGCGACGTCCGTGGTCTGCGAGCAGCTCTCCTTGGGCTGCTTGGGCTGCGGGTGGCTGGTTCGTGCGGCGTCGTGGCTCGGTTGCGAGCGGTGCTAGTCGGGACGGCGGTCCCGGAAGGAGGTGCTGGCGGCGAGGCTGTCGGGGCTGCTTGGGCAGCGGCAGCAGCGGTTGTCTTTTAGGCGGGGCGGCGGCCCCCGGATATTGGTTCGGCGGTCGTGGTCTGCGAGCGGCTTACCTGGTGCAGCTTGGGCTGTGGGTGGCCGCGTCGTGCGGCGTCGTGGGTTTTCGAGGTTGTGGGGCTTTGCCCGTGGGTTGTGTTGCGTTGCATTGTTATATGGTTTTCGCCCGGTTTCTTCCATAATAAACCGGGCACCTTCTGCTTAATAAATGGTGAGGCAAAGCTTTTGCCTCGGTTTCGAAAAAAAGTTTGACTACTTTGTTTTGATCTTAAATTTTCACATCTTAAGAAATTCCTTTATGATCAAGATTTAAAATCAATTGATCATGCTCACCACCGTACGAAACAGCATGGTTCTCGCATGTGAATTTCGTTAAACTTTATGAGAATTTTCATTCTCTCGTATTTTGAATAATATTCAAAACACACTCAATGAAATTTCTGCAACATTATATCTCATCTTTATATGGCAACTTCCATATGTGATGTGACGAATATGTTCCAAATATGCATGTTATTAATTTTCTTTAATAACACTACACATTGTATCAAAACAAAACAATCTATCAAATTACATTATTCAAACTCGAATAATAACTAAGCTCCCACTGATTTAAATGAAACTACGACTTTCCTTTATTTCCTGAAACTCAAAACAAAACTTTGTTTCTTGTTTCCTTCTTTTAATATCATTTATTTGTCCTAGACAAATATATTCTTTTATGATTTGATTTATATTCAATTAACAAAAGACCCTCGAGCTGTACTAAGTACACAACCTCGATCCATCTTTCCTTTTGAAAAGGAATATGTCTTTGTCAATATCTCATATAAACTCCTCATCATAAAAACTTTCCTTTGATCAACACAACTTTGTGATCATCTTTTCGTCTAACAAAAAGATCCTTATTGAGTTTATCATAACTCAACAACAATGTATTAATTTCTATATGACATCTAAGTCATAATCTATTGGGATTTTTATTCTAGCACAATCCTTTCTTTATTTTTTTTGGTCATATTAAGTTTCTAGAAATCATATGTTACACTATTCTGGTTAAGTGAATTTATCCTGACAAGACGTCATGCATTAATGCATAGACTCTCGGTATTAGTTTAAAAGACTTGTCAATTGGAATTGCTTCCGCTTGCGCAACATCTGATAACTATTTCCAAGATTCAAATAATCTTTCCAAGATTTCACTATCCTCCCACTAGAATTCTTTTAGAATAATAAATTCCTCTAGAATCACATATATCTTAGTGGCAAAACATTGTCACTTATGTGGTGGTTACAAAAAGGATTTCCAATTAACTTATTGTAACAACCAACAAAATAAATCTCTATTGTCTTCCTCCTTTAGGATCAAGTTTCAATCTTTCATAAAACTTTAAGGTCCCAAATTCTTTGTGTCTCCTTATGTTTATCTTTCAAACTATGACACAACTCATAAGACAAATATTCCTAAGTCCTCATTATTTTAGGACTGAACCTCTTTTCAGAAATTCCAAGTACCTAAAATTATCATGTCCCTTTATGTCTATCTTTCAAGATCATGACATGACTTCCTTTAAAGACTTTACTCTGTGCTAAAACTAAAAAAATGCAATAAATACTTTAATTGGATTTCTTGGAATAATTCTGCAAGCAACAATTTCTTAGCAATTATTTAATCAAACTTGATAAAATACATGAATCGAAATAAATTTCTATTAATCATATTACTAAGACAATATTTCTAAAACAATATTGTGTAGTTCCAAGATATCAAATAAAAATATTGACTATCTCAAAACTCATCATTGATTAACTTCACTATGTGCAATATCTCAAAATCCTTCCATCATATTAATATGATCTATTTGAGACAATAGTGCCACACGAACGTGGTATCAACAACTTCACAATATATCTTAGAACAAATGATATTTCCATAATTCAAGAGATTTGTAACTTGATAATCCACGAAGGGATTGATCCAAAATATTCTTTGATAAACGAGAGATAAAATCTCACAAAATCACAAGAGTACTTTCATCGCCATAAATGCGATCCTATTACAAAATAACCTTAGGGTAAAACCCTCAAATCTCTTAAACTAAACTTGAAAAGTAAATTGGAGATGCCTTCATCTTGTGGATGAAACTTCATGCGCCTAGCTTGACGCACATCACCACTTTACTCCTCCGTCATCTTACTTGCCGTATCTCCTATATCATTGCATAATAAATTAGCAATCGATATTTCCAGAGTTACTATTAAGATTGACAAATATCATTAGGTATAATTCTTATACCTTTGTTGCCCTTAGAAGGTTTCTTCTTCAGAGCTAGGAATTTCTTGCAGTTCCTCTTCCAGTGTCCCTTCCCTTTACAGAAGAAGCACTCGGATTCCTCTTGAGTTTGAGTAGTAGTCTTCTCTGATGCCTTAGCATGCTTTGACTTCTTTGTTCTCTTCTTCTTGAACTTTGCTCTTTGGGTAACCATCAAAACTCGATGTTCTCCCTCTTCACGCTAGGTTCAGCAGTTTTTAGCATTGCAAGCAGCTCATTTGGTGTCTTCTCCAACCCATTCATGTTGTAATTCATGATGAAACCGCTATAAGACGGGGGGAGGGAAGCCAACACCAAATCTATACTTAGCTCGGCCGGAATTGGAAATCCCAGCGCCTCAAGCCCTCGTACCATAACCAAACATCTTGATTACATGCTCGCTCACAGAGCCTCCTTCTGCCATGTGACATGACCACAATGCCTTCGTTATTTCATAACGCTCAGTCTTAGCCTGAGTCTGGTACATGGCCTTGAGTGCGACAATCATGTCGTATGCAGAAGTGTTATCAAACTTCTTCTGCAACTCAGGGTCCATACATGTCAACATGAGACACTGAACCGATATGGCAGTATCACTCTTCAAGGTGTACTCCTTGAATTCAGCTGGTGGCGCCTCCACCGCCGGCATGGGCGGTAGTGGCCCATCTAGAACATACTCACTCTTCGCGTTCCTAAGAACAATCCTTAGGGAGCGAATCCATCAGCATAATTGCTCCCATTTGCAGTCAGGGGTTTCTTCTCAATCAGTGGTCCAAGGTTAAACGTGGGTGCTATCTTAGCCATTGATCTACACAATTAAGTTCACTTAGACATGTTCATAATTATTTTCTAGCACTAAATTTAAAACTAAATGTAAAGTGCTCCCACTAAAATTGATATTCCTCAGGATCAACTTAGTGTATTACGAAACCCACAATCCTCTGTTGAGTGAATCATGGATACATGTCTTCACCTACGACGAAAGGGTAGGTCAACAGACCAATCACTTCCTGCCGTGATTTTCGTTTCATCTTTCGATGTAGTGCTCCGAACTCATAACTAGTTATGCCTGGACGTCAAGACAACCAATCGCTATTGCTGCTAGGACGGTCCGTGCCCGCCTCCCGAACCCTTGGTGCACATTACTCCTGGATACAGGTCGCACGGCAACAAGCATCCGGTTTGACGGTGCAGCGATTGGATGAGCACGAACTCCTTGATATTTTCAATTTTAGCTTTAAGTAATTAAACTTTGGAAGCTACCGAGGAATCTCCCTAATAATCACACTACTGCGCAATCAAGGGAAGAACAAGAAAAAACACATATAAACAATCACTAGTAAATTAACACTTGTGTGATGTAGTATAGTCTTTCTTGCTCCATCCGTCGGTGGCACCTTCCATCGGCGTGGCCACGTCGAGGTTTACGACACTTGCATGTTGATTACCCCCAAGAGCAGGGGATCACTATAGCACCTCTCAATGTGGAAGTAAGGTATTGATCCGCAGAAGCAAGAAGGAAAAGTTATCTATTCCCTACAACTAAAGTGTCACAAGTTTTAGTTGATATACACTAAACAAGTTTAAGGAGCAAGGTGGTTGATTTGATGAATGAAAGTAACCAAGCAAGAATGTAAAAGTGTCCCAATCCTCTTCAATGCAAGAGGACAAGACAAAGGTTTTCTCTTATAGGAACAATGGACATGGGTTCATGGGTTCACTTAATCCTCTCTCTCTCATCTATGGTGATTATCATGTTATAGATAAAGTACACATAATTGTCATGTTTTAATAGTAGCTTTTATAACGGCTATATGTCCTAAAACATAGTTGAAAGAAGTACTCATTTGTGTTGCTAGGTCACCCTCGTAAGGCTAGCGTGGTTGCTCTCACTCCCACATCATACTTCTCCCTTTTTACCCCCAGATAAAGGATGTTGGACGGTACTGTGTCACTCAATACCTATGCCTTCTGTCACATTGGCCACCCAGTACCCACATACATCATACTTCATAATGGATAATATTCTAAACACTAGTGCAATGATTTATAATTCGTGTGCATGACCACATCTCTCTCATCTATCCACACTTGGTGGTGTCAATCACCTCATGACAAGGATAAATAATGCATAAATCAAACCATCACATGCATCATAGAATATCTCCAAAGTATGACAAATCATAAAAGATCCAACACAACAGTAAATGCATAACAAATATTATCTCACACAACAATATCCACCATGGGAATTACATAGATGACCGTAATCATGTTCAGCAGCTCATACGGTACTAATTAGTGAAGCTCAAGAGAGGAGAGATACATAAGTTACCACCACAAACCCAAGTCCAGAGGGGACTACTCCCCTTCATCATGGAGACGGTGGAGAAGTCGATGGAGAAGATGGAGACCACGCCGGCAGCGCCCCGCCGGAGTTTTCCCCCTCCAATCTGCAGCTCCTGATCTCCGTTTCGGTGTTTCTGTGTTTGTGCGGCGCTCCTTCCAGAGAACGTCGGGGGACCTTTTTTATAGGCGTTTTTAGGTCAAGACGAAGGCGGTGGAGCGAAGATCGACGGCAACGGAGCCACGAGGCCCAAACGGGTGGGTCCCACGCGGCCACAGTACCTGGCCGCGTGGGCCACTCGTTTGGCCCTCGGCCTCCGTTTGCTTGCTTCCTTTTTCCGTAGTCTTCTTCCTTCCAAATATTGACGCCCGTAAATTTCCAGGTGATTTCGTTGACGTTTGGGTCCCTGAAACATTAAAATAAAAACTAGGGTTTTCTGCCTGTGCAGGGTTAATTCCAAAAAATGGAAATATGAAGTATTCCCAAAATCATGATAAAACATTGATATAACCCTTATATGATGCAAATATGATTGGAATATAAGCAATTAAAGTGCAAAGTTCATGTATGCATTTTACATGCATCAACATCCCCAAGCTTAATCCATGCTCGTCCTCGAGTATGAAGATGATAAAACTAACATGGACTTTGCAATTTAATACTTAACAATGGATATCAAAGATGATTACTATTGCTACATATAGTCAAATGATTCATTCTTCAAAGGAGTAGCAATATGCAAATAGTTTATGAAGTGATATCAAGTATTCAAGACAAGGATGTTCATTGATAGTTCACAAAGTGTAACATAGTAGCAAGTAATATGGAACACATGTATGCATAATGATAAGTAGAACATCCTACAATGGTCATAGAGTGTAGATGAAAATCTGAATATGATAGGTGTACACTTTGGAAAGATGTATATGTGAGTAGAGGTAAAGCATGCATAAGTTTCATCCAACTTCCAAACTCTTCTACTTAAGTTAATGATTGCAATAAGGTATTCATTGGTGTCAAGCTCTCATTGCCCCTATCATAGCATCTTGAATGATTAAGGTTAAAGTGAAAGCAAATATGAGTAGTGTGCTTGATAAAGTAAAGGTTGATGTCTCATGCCCCTTGAATACAAGTACTACACCATGTTACTCAACTTGGAAACAAAGCAAGTTCAATTAATATCATTGTAAGTAATAATAGTATCATCAAGAGCGTCAACTGGGGTACCTCTTGTCCCAGATATGGAACAAGCCCATATCAAAATGACAAGACAAACAAACAAAATGAACAATCTCAACACCCTTTTTATTTACCATTTGGAATAGTTTTTTATTGCAAGGTGTATCACAGAAGGTTCACCATAGTATGTAAGTAAATTTCCACCATGAATGATGCATGGCTTAGATTAGCGGCCCAGGCGTCTCTCTAACCATTTATACAAACTCATTTAAACTACTTCATTTCCACCTCATTCACATGATAAGCATCCATAGACAAAAGTACATGATATCAACTAAATGAGATGAAGAGCATGTTGAAAGCTTGCCATGTGACAGCACATATGGGCTAACTCCAACCCAACATTTATCAAGCCACAACATCATAATCTTAATCACAATGGGTCATGTTTTATTATGCAAATAGAAATTGTGCATCAAGTTCGTGAGAGCTATATAACCAATTTTTCCATTGCAATCAATAACATAAACATTTTCATTCAGAGGTAAGATAACACAAAATCATGAAACATACTCGGAATAGCATAAAGCCAATAGGTAGATATGGTGGACTCACTGGAATAACTTTGGTTGAAGGTGTTGGAAACAAGTTTTTGCTTGTTGGAGTTTTTGGGCTAGCAAAAGGGAGAAAGTTGACCATCTAGATGCATGCATGAGTGTCCATAGAACTAACTAATCCATGTTAAACCAAGTAAAATAACAATCAGCACCAAAACATGAATAAGTGATAGCTCTACAAAAAGAATTTGCAAACTATTACTCATAAACAAGCTCATGAATCATGCAACTATATGTATCATTAAAAATCAAGTCAAACATCCCTTTTCCCAATCTTATAAAAGCATCCAACATATTTCAACCCATATTTCCAGTAGCTCTCTCATATATAATTGATAGTGTGGTGGTCTCTCAAGACTCAAACAAAAAACAAAAACGACGCTCCAAGTTTATGCGATAAAGTGTTTCGATCGAAAAACAGAAGTTGGACGTGTGCAAACCGAGAGTGTGTAGGTCCAGCGGGGTTGTCTTCACATCCCCAAGCTTATGGTCTTCACCATCCTTGGATAGCTCTTGGTGCATCTCCTCCAATCCCTGTGAAAAAACTTCAAAACACCGTTTCTCCCATCTCTTTTCTGTGGGGTGCATTAATAGTGATAAACAAATAGGTTCTTGCTGCATATAATCCTTGAACAAAAATTCATATGAATGTCCAGAAAGTGTATATAATGTTGTATGCCTACTCATAAACTCAATTGGATCAAAAAGATTCAACTTAAAAGCTCAAAGCATGCATCAAACAAAATGGGACAGAATCTGTCCAGAAAAACAGCAGCAGCAAAACGTATTTTTCTACCCTACCAAACTTTCTCGAAAAATTCCGAAAAAATTCATGCATACAGATGAAAAGTTGCAACTACAGTTCAAATATGAGCTCATTCGGAGTTACAGAATAAGAATTAAAAATCATACCGTGCACTGATTCGTGCAGGAATAAAATCTCCGAACGCTATAAGCAACTTTTTCAAACCAAAAAGGGTAAAACTTGGCACTTTATTAAAAACTCCAGAACCTAAACTAGACACAAAATCTCTTGTTACAGCAAGAGGACACAAAGAAAAATCACACATAAAAATAACCGGGTTGCCTCCCGCAAAGCGCTTTCTTTATAGCCATATAGCTAGGCTTCTTACTTGTTGTTTATTGTGGACGAAGCTCATGAGGGAGCTTGAACTTTGGTGGTTCCCTCTTCCTTGGAAAGTGTTCCATGCACTTCTTGTGTGGAAACTGAAACTTTACATTCCCTTCCTTTGAATCAATGATAGCACCTGTGGTACGAAGAAAAGGTCTTCCAAGAATAATAGGACTAGAGGTTTTATTCCCCATATCCATGATTAGAAAATCCACAGGCACAAAAGTCATATGTAACTCTACCATAACATCACTTACTTTTCCCAAAGCATGTTTAATAGAGTCATCAGCAAGTGCTAGTTCAATAGAGCATTTTTCAAGATTTTTCAATTCAAGCACTTCATATAGTTCTTTAGATAAAACAGAGACACTAGATCCTAGATCAAGTATGGCATGGTGTGTCTCTTTTCCAATAGTTACTAGTACCTTAGGTATCCACATATCCCCAAGCTTAGGTGGTATCATAGCCTCTTGGTTGTACCTAGCAATCTTTTCTTTCAAGACATGATTAGCAATATAAGAACCAAAACCTGCTTGGTTAGTGTTGATGGAAGGATCACTTGCAAATTTTTGTAAGATAGATATTAATTCATGCAAGCTACAATTTTCTAAGTCAAGCAAAGGATCCTTGACTTCATTAAGCATTTTAACTTCCTCAACTTCAACCTCTTTCATTACCCCAATAGATTCTTTAGCAACTCTCTCTTGCTCATGAATGTGTTCCCAAGACTTATTGATAACCTCTTGGCAATATTTTATTGTTTCCTCATGTTTTTGGGCTGTAATGATGCTCTTTAATGATGAGACTTCCTTAGTAAGCTGATCTACCCTTTCAAACAAAGCATCTTGTTTTTCAAACTTAGAGATAAATTCCTTATTAAGCTCTTTTTGGGTAGATATAAAAGATCTAATGGTGTTTTCCAAGTCACTAGAAACATTACCACTAGAAGCATATTTATTTGGCACATATGGGGGTTTATTATAAGAGTTATAATTGTTGTTACCATACCCATTATTACCATAGTTCCTAATGAAGTTGACATCAATATTTTCAGAATTGTTACCAACTAGTTCTTGCAAAGGAACATTTTCAACACTAGGTTTATTAAGCAAAGCAAGAATAGTATCCATTTTAGATGACAAATCATTAGTTTCTTCAATAGAGTTCACTTTCTTAGAAGGATTAGGTGCCCTATCAGTATGCCATTGACTATAGTTTTGTAAAATGCTTTCCAATATATTTTTAGCTTCTACTATAGTCTTACTCATAAAAGCACCTCCAGCAGCAGAATCAAGTATGTTTCTAGACATGTAGTTTAAACCATTGTAGAAAGAGTGTAATATGGTCCATTCATTAACTCCATGTGAGGGACAAGTTCTAAGCATAAGTTTTATCCTATCCCAAGCCATAGCAACATGTTCATTTTCATTTTGCCTAAAAGAAAGGATGTTGTTTCTATTTTGCAAAATTTTAACAGGGGGATAATATTTCTTAATGAAAGCTTCTTTTAGATCATCCCAAGAATTAATACTACCAGATGGCAAGGAATGCAACCACTCTTTAGCTTTTCCTCTAAGTGAAAAAGGAAATAACTTCAGTTTTAGGATATCACTTTCCACATTTTTAAACTTTTGCATGTCACATATTTCAACAAAGTCATGAAGATGCATAGAGGCATCCTCCATAGCACTACCACCAAATTGTTCCCTAGTTATCAAGTTCAACAAACTAGGACTTACTTCATAACTCTCAGCATTTATCTTAGGTGTGGCAATAGCTCTCGTGATAAATTGATCATTAGGAGTGTTTGTGTAGTCACACAACTTAGTTCTTTCTCCCATTTTAGCAAGTTTTTTTTGTTTTAATTTTTTATGCAAAACTGAAATAAATATGATATGATATGCAATGACACTAACAAAACAAATAAATTGCTTTGTAAGTAAAGATGGATAAGATGGTGCTCACGTAGGTGCAACCTCCCCAAGCTTAGGTGTTAGCACAAGTTGGTGACGTTGACTTTGTTGTGAGATGAATGCGATGATGCACACCCTTGGATAAATCTCTCAGCTACGATTCCCCGGCAACGGCGCCAGAAAAGTACTTGATTACCCCCAAGAGCAGGGGATCACTATAGCACCTCTCAATGTGGAAGTAAGGTATCGATCCGCAGGAGCAAGAAGGAAAAGTTATCTATTCCCTACAACTAAAGTGTCACAAGTTTTAGTTGATTATACACTAAACAAGTTCAAGGAGCAAGGTGGTTGATTTGATGAATGAAAGTAACCAAGCAAGAATGTAAAAGTGTCCCAATCCTCTTCAATGCAGAGGACAAGACAAATGTTTTCTCTTATAGAACAATGGACATGGGTTCATGGGTTCACTTAATCCTCTCTCTCTCATCTATGGTGATTATCATGTTATAGATAAAGTACACATAATTGTCATGTTTTAATGGTAGCTTTTATAACGGCTATATGTCCTAAAACACATAGTTGAAAGAAGTACTCATTTGTGTTGCTAGTCACCCTCGTAAGGCTAGCGTGGTTGTTCTCACTCCCACATCATACTTCTCCCTTTTTACCCCAGATAAAGGATGTTGGACGGTACTGTGTCACTCAATACCTATGCCTTCTGTCACATTGGCCACCCAGTACCTACATACATCATACTTCATAATGGATAATATTCTAAACACTAGTGCAATGATTTATAATTCGTGTGCATGACCACATCTCTCTCATCTATCCACACTTGGTGGTGTCAATCACCTCATGACAAGGATAAATAAGGCATTATGCATAAATCAAACCATCACATGCATCATAGAATATCTCCAAAGTATGACAAATCATAAAAGATCCAACACAACAGTAAATGCATAACAAATATTATCTCACACCACAATATCCACCATGGGAATTACATAGATGACCGTAATCATGTTCAGCAGCTCATACGGTACTAATTAGTGAAGCTCAAAGAGAGGAGAGATACATAAGTTACCACCACAAACCCAAATCCAGGGGGTGGACTACTCCCCCTTCATCATGGAGACGGTGGAGAAGTCGTTGGAGAAGGTGGAGACCACCCCGGCAGCGCCCCGCCGGAGTTTTCCCCCTCCAATCTGCAGCTCCTGATCTCCGTTTCGGTGTTTCTGTGTTTGTGCGGCGCTCCTTCCAGAGAACGACGGGGGACCTTTTTTATAGGCGTTTTTAGGTCAAGACGAAGGCGGTGGAGCGAAGATCGACGGCAACAGAGCCACGAGGCCCAAACGGGTGGGTCCCACGCGGCCACAGTACCTGGCCGCGTGGGCCATGCTCGTTTGGCCCTCGGGTCTCCGTTTGCTTGCTTCCTTTTTCCGTAGTCCTTCTTCCTTCCAAATATTGACGCCCGTAAATTTCCAGGTGATTTCGTTGACGTTTGGGTCCCTGAAACATTAAAATACAAAACTAGGGTTTCTGCCTGTGCAGGGTTAATTCCAAATAAATGGGAAAACTATGAAGTATTCCCAAAATCATGATAAAACATTGATATAACCCTTATATGATGCAAATATGATTGGAATATAAGCAATTAAAGTGCAATGTTCATGTATGCATTTTACATGCATCACATGCCTTCTCCTATCCTCCACTACCACCATGGCTCGATGAATAAGAACGGCACGCCGGCCACAACAAAAAGAGTTAGTCAACAAAATAATATTTTATGACTATACCACATCACATGTCCTGCAAAACAGAGTTAGACGTTCCTCTAACGTTTGTTTGCATATTTTTAGCGTGGCTTGTAGGATCAACGGGACAACCGGAAACCTACGGTCCTCACCAAGCATGTTTATTCATGTTGCTAGATTGACTTTACGAGGTGACTGAGGGCCCAACGTTATGAAAACGTTCCAGCTCCCAATCTAAACTTCACTGGTGCGCGTGACCCCCGTGTGGACCTAATCCACATGCCCTTTCCACCACCAAGTCAACGAATCCAACTATAGATAGACCCGAAGCTACTGAAGCACTTCGTTGGCGCCAACAAGCATACTAGGAGCAGCCGGAAGGTCCGCGGATTGCCAGAAGTTCGTAAAGATCTAACTATGCGATCGGAAACAATCCTTAAAGTGATATATTGGGAAGCATCCATAAATAAACTGAATGTTAGAAGCAACTCGTCAATAACATACCCGCACAAACTTATGCGATGCCCGCACATACCATGTGCTCTAGATCAAATCATGTATCTACGCATAGATCGGCTCTGATACCACTACTGGGTTGGCGCGTACGGTAAATTAAAATTTTCACGTATTGCTACGCAACCCTATTTCAGGATCTACTATCAAGATACATGCGAATACGAAGATCCGAAGATCTAGTTTAGTATACGTTACCAACACCGTAGATTGCGGAAGAACGTGTTGATGACGTAGTCGATGTAGCCGTACGCGGTCTCTTCTCAACCAAGCCTGGTAGAGATTCCGACGCCTTCTTCTCCTTCGCTTCACCACCTTGTTCAACAGCTGAAGGGTGCAATGTCTATGACGAGGAACCCCTCCGAGAGCTTGCACACGTACACTGGAAAGGTTCAGCAGGGCTTCGCCGTCCAAGCTTGAAGTCTGCTGGAGTATATGAAGGTGAAGATCTCAACACATGAGAAAGAGAGATAGAGAGATTAGATCTAGTCTAATCGGATAGGTCGCCTCTAATTAGAGGTCCCTCTAATCCAACTAGAAGAGATCTAAACTTGAGAGCAACTTGTGTCTCAATTGCTTCTATCTAAATTGTGTCTCCACAACTAGAGGGGTGGGTTTATAAAGGAGCCCAAGGGGTAGGGAGACTTGGGAAGGAGGAAACCTTCCCCTAGTCCAATTGGACAAAGGGAAAGTTTCCCCTTGCCCAATTCGGTATGGGAGGGTGAGTTGGGGTTGGACCCCAACTCTCCCCCCTCTACCTTCCTTGCTTGGCCGGCCGGCGGGTGGGGCCCACCTAGGTCCGAACCGACCTAGGCAGGTCGGGCCCACCCGGCCAACCGCCTCCGCCACCGCGTGGTGGGGCCAGCCTGGCCCGCACCGACCCGGCGCGTAGGGCCCACCTGGCCACCACCGACCCGGCGGGTGGGGCCCGCCTGGCCGGCTGCCACGGCCGCCGTCGCCTCCACCTCGCCCTGCCGTGGGCCGTTGGCCCACCAGGGTTCGGCCCGGGGTTTCCCCCAATGGCTCCTCGGCCCACCACCACTTAGTGGTGTGGCCTTAATATTTTTCCCGTAATTATTTATCAATTAAATAAATGAATATTTAATTAACATATAATTAAATAATACTTTGTCATATTAATTCTTATTTGAATATTTCCTTTTATAGAACATTCACCGAATTAATTACCTATCATATGAAACTCCTTTCATATGATCCGGGACACCTAGTGTCCGCCGACAAAATACTCCGGACAAATATACCCTTCCTTATAAACCTCCTCGGAAATAAATCCGACCGTGATAGTAACTTCTATCACGAACTTTCTCTCAAACTTTCTCTCTTGACAAGGTATGTCATATCACGTAAGCACCATGCCGATGATACTGTCTCCATGTTCCAGACCAACCATATAACACAACTAACCAATCCTAGCTTAAGTGTGTCCACCCTACAGGTCCGATAACGGGTAGCTATAATTGGTTGGGTATCAACCAATCACCGGCCAGTGACAGTTCCAAGGACGTCCTGTGTGGCTGCTATCGTTATGCGAATAACTCTACTGTTGAACCTGTTGATTATCATATCAATCCCATTACTCACGACACTGAACTTCACCCGAGATATAGATCCGTGATGATACCATGAATCAATCAAGGATTGATTCACATCATCTTTGTCTATCTCGTTACCGGTAAGTTCCATTTACTCGTTGCCGTATTATGATATCCCATACGGTGTAACTTCACCATGCATTGTCTGCAGAACGTAGTGGATATATATATAATACCGAGTGGGCTCTGGAAGTATCTCTCTTAACCTAGAGGAGTAATTTCCCATCTCGGAACATCAGGATACACACACACCTTTGAAACCACCCAGCAACTGCCTTTATGGTCACCCTGTTACGGCCGTGACGGTTGACAGCACCAAAGCAACTCCTCCAATATGCATGACCCCAATAAACTCATGGTTACAAGGACATGTTAACAACAACCTTTCTGTGATAAAGCTAAGGACAAAAAGACTATTTAACGGAATCTCTTAGCATACCAACACTTGGGTGACCCAGCCATATTATAGTCCAATAATATGCCATCCTTGATGCTGACATAAACTCTATGTCCATGACTAGGAAAAGCCGCGTCATCTAGCATAAAATTAGTCCATAAAAGAACTAGGGTACTTTTTACGTATTCATATTCTCTACACGTGCAGGTGAGCTTTTCCCTAAATCACGCATTTAGAAATCACTGCAGTTATAGCATAGAGAATACGAATCAATAATGTATGAATCAGATATACATATGTATAAATACATTGTCACATGTATAAATACATTGCCTTTTTGGGCATATATCCAACAAAACATTCCGTCATCGACAATGGAAATGTGTATACGTATGATTGGACCACGTGTCTGCATACAGATGCACGGCCGACGCGACGGATAAAACAAACGTCGAGAGAGATGATGACGTCACAACCATGGCGACAAAAACTAATTTTCGTCCCGGATATATCGACACGTGTCTACTCGTCGGTAGAACGAGTGTACGCGCCTGATTAGCGCAACAGCGCGACGAAAAAACAAAATGTTGCGGCATCAGGACGTCATCAAGCGTCGCGATGTCTTGCAATCGTCGAGCAAAACGATGTCATCAAACGGCGATAACGGCCGTCTGCCACGTGGCACATGTCGCGATGAAAAAAAACATGGACTGAACGTCGAGAATCAGCCGCGACGTTCAGATGTACACCAGATCATCGTAGAATCGTCTATGACTAGCGGTCCCTGACGTTTCCATAACGTCATGTGAATCGTCGAGGATTGCACATCCCGACGTTTTGGAGCATGATCACCACGTTATGGAATCGTCCCGGATGGCCGAATTTTTTGTAGTGAATGGCCTCACCCTATTCTCCAATGATCCTCGCACAAAAACTCGGTTCACCTTCCACTATTGATTTCCTGTTGGACGGAAATCGAGTCCCTTACAACGATCTTGAGGCACAACCCACAAAAGATTGAGTGCTCCCAAGTGACCACAAAAGGTCCCAACAAGACACAAAAGGCCTTGACCACAAAAGGTCACAAGAACACCGTCTAGGGTCCAACGACCCAAGAGTAACAAGCTCACGAACTTTCACTTCCATGAATCCTCGTGGAGAGAGAAAAACGATACAATGGCAAAAACACAAGAAGTGCTCAACTCTTTCAGTGTCAAATCCCACCAAAATCAACTAATACTTATGGGGGAGAAGAGAGGAAGAATAAAGGAGGAGAAAACACCAAGAACTTCAAGATCTACTAGGTTCCCCTCACATAGAGAAGAGATGGATGATGGAATTGTAGATCTAGATCTCCTCTCTCTTTTTACTCTAATTGGAGGTAAGAATCATGAAGGAATAGAGAGAAAGCCAAGCTCAAGAAGATCAACAATGGGGGGCAATTTCGTTCTTGAGAGATGGAAGACATTGGAGAAGAAGACCCCCTTTTATAGGTCCCCAAAAATCTGTCCGTTAGGCTCAGAAACCGTTAGACCGGAGTTTCCGGCCTAACTTTCCAGCCACATTCCGGCCTGGGACCAGGAGGTGAACCAAACACGAAATCTGGTCCAGACCGGAGACTCCGGTGTGTTTACACTGGAGACTCCGGCTTACACAAAACTTCATAAACATCAACACGAAAAGGAACAAATTTTGAGCATACGAACTCCGTTTTCGATGTTCTTAGGCTCGTTGGAATCACCATAACAAGATTTACAAGATAATGCAGAGAAACATCATAGTGAAGTATGGGAGGATAAAACCAAATGGGGAAAGGTAAAACCTCTCTTAAAGATTAACCAGCAAACCTCCAAAACCGAAAACATAACAAGTTTTCCATACGAAATTCGTTTTCGGTGAACTTGGGCTTGTCATGAAGATCACAACAAACACCAAAACCCAATAAGGAGAAAAACCAAATAAGAACCAAGAAATATAATATGCCAAATGCAAAGGTTTGAGCTCACCACAAAGATGCGATCAAATTACTCACTTGAGAGCCCCTTTTGATAGTACGGTATCTATCCTATAACCCGGTCTCCGAACTAACAATATGAAACCAGTAAAATAGAATCCCTATCAAGATCATATCTTTGCTTGCGCGTTCCACTTGAGTTATTAGATGTTGACGGTCTTGACTCTCTCATGTTGGAACACCTTTCTTGATCATGCTTGCTAGAATATGCATGATGAATACTTCTCCAAATACTCCAACACAAGGGAAGAACAAGGTGCTGCATGGAGCTTGACCTTGGACGGGTAAATCCAAAGAGGTTCGAATCCAATTTGATTGTCAAACGGGAGAGAGAGGTCGATATCCATTCAATCCTTCAAGGTCAGGTCGTCCGACGAATTTATCTTCACTGGATTCCATTCACAAGCGCACTTCAACAGTTCATAACCACGAGTAGTTTCTTTGCGAACCACGGTAGTACAAAGATATTACGTACGGTCACATACACGCACATATATTCATCCTATGAACATATACACACACTTTTTTATGAGCACATTCGAAAGATGAAGCTGACACAAACGCCCTGCCATCAACGTCAACGTTGCCTTCTACGAAAACAATATTACGTCTAAATGAGAAACAGGAGGTCATCAAATTTGAAGGTTTAGATTCTGATATGTTGGGATATAACTACCATGCTAATCATCCAATTACTGGTTGATTCTCACAATGAAACGAGTGTTGCTCGGAACCATTGACGGCATTCTGGATCACTCGTCCAAGGTTGTATGGGTGACCAACCGACCCAGAGCTGGCACATGCACCGCCACCACGCGAGCGCGACGCCCACGTCCGCGGCGCCTCCAACGGCCGTATCCTCGTGCACGCAGCGTGGTTTAGAACAATCCCGGCCAGTCCGATTGTTGTCAAAGTCCGCTCGCGCGGCCGGACGGTGGCCGTGAGCGCACGATCGGCGACGTGGCCTACGTGGATGCCGCCCAGTCGGCACGGCCGGGCGTGCTGCGAGGCCGGATCCAGCGGCGAACAGCCGAGGCAGACTCGCAGCGCGGAGGCATTCATGCGCAGACAGATCGTCGTGCTGCTAGCGAGCTCTCTTTGGTCCAAAGCTCAAGTAATGCCATGTCGTGCATACAGACCAGAACAGAGCCAAGCAACTACGCCACCATCGTCTCTCTTTTCTAGGAGATCCGATATGATCTACCAAGAAGAGGCACATGATTCAGTTAAACTCTCTCTAACGCGAAGCACGGAGCAAACCCTTTTAGTAATTCTTCCCACCAAGCAATAATTACTCACTATATGAAAGTTGGCCCGAATCGCGGCCTGTGGGAGGTCGAGTCACTGTTCATGATACTGTCCATCTACAGTGTTGAACAGTGACTCGATCCCAGCCGTCCGTCGACGATCGCGCGGCTCTCCCGTCGTGGCCGTGACGGTTATACAGAAACGACCCTCCAGAAAGCCGATATTAACCCGCAGTCCACACTTTCTCGCTGATTCGTCCTTATTTGCAATTACGGGAAATATGAGGGTCGTTTTCGTAAAACGACCTCGCAGCCTCCCTCTTCCTTCCTCTCTCGCGCGACGGCAGAAAAACGCCGACGGCGCCGACGCGCCGCCCTGCCGCCACGGCCCTCCCCGCCCGCATCGGCGGCCACGGGAGGCACCGCCGCGCCGCCCTCCACCTCCTCGCCGGGCGCGCTGCGAGGCCGGATCCAGCGCGAACAGCCGAGGCGGACTCGCAGCACAGACAGAAGCGAGCGAGCTCTCTTTGGTCCAAAGCTCAGTAATGCCATGTCGTGCATACAGACCAGACCAGAGCCAAGCAACTCCGCCACCATCGTCTCTCTTTTCTAGGAGATCCGATATGATCTACCAAGAAGAGGCACATGATTCAGTTAAACTCTCTCTAACGCGAAGCACGGAGCAAACCCTTTAGTAATTCTTCCCACCAAGCAATAATACAATTAATCGGCAAGCCCATCAACCTTAGCATACGAACGAACGAACAAACCAAAGAACGAGAGAACATTGCGGGAGCGGTTACACGGATTCTTCCCCACGACCCCGAGCCAGAATATCTACACCTCCTACAAGAACCAAGCGCACATGAATCATCTCGTACATCGACCGACCGATCGACGATCCATCAGGCCAGCGCGGCGAGCCCGCCGCCGCGCATCATCTGGCGGAACTCCTGGAAATCCACGCGCCCGTCGCCGTCGCGGTCGACCTGCCCGATCATGCGGCGGCACTCCTCGGCGGTGCGGCCCTGCTTCAGCCCCAGCGACGACAGCACGGCGCCGAGCTCCTCCACCGTGATGTACCCGTCGCCGTTCGCGTCGAACACCCGGAACGCCTCCCGCATGTCCTCGTCGTCCTCCTCCTTACCCGCCGCAGGGGCCTCGCTCCCCGTCGACGTGATGGCGCGGTACAGCTCCCCGAACTCCTCCACGTCCACGCACCCGTCGCCGTCGCCGTCGATGCGCGCGATCATGGCGGCCAGCTCGTCGCCCGGCACCGCCATGCCAAGCTTGCCCAGCGAGTCCGCCAGCTCCTCACGCGTGATGCGCCCGTCGCCGTTCCGGTCGAACAGCTCGAACACGCGCGCCAGCTCCGCGCCGTCCGCCTGCTTCTGTTGTCCAGACGACGACGACATCTCGCGGCTCGGAGACGACGCTACCGGAGGCGACGGCGAGGAGGCCGGTTCCTCGGTGGTGATGATGGAGGCCACGTCGCGGCCGCGGACAGGGAGGATGGAGGAGAGGCTGGTGGGGATGTAGGAGAGGAGGCCGGAGGGTGTCATGGAGATGGAGGGTACTAGCGATTGACAACGCATTCGACGATTTCTTGGGTTGGTGCTGGTGGTGCAGATGGACCATGGGTCTATATATACCACTTTGCCTCTCTTGTGAAAAGGAGAAAAGGGTTGTACTTGGATGCCAAAAGAGTTCAGTGGATGGAGAAATGGAAAGGATTCTTTTTTTTTCCTTTCTGACTTTAGAATAAAGCAGATTCTTGTCTTGTTTAGTTTAGTCGTTTACAGATGGACTGTGTATTGTATCCCAAAAAAACCAGTGTGCAAATATGGTTTATGCTGAACTATGGCCTATGGGTGGCATGTATTTGCAACCCCTCTAAGGGAGCACCACAAAAAGAAAAGAGAGAATTCCTTCTGAGACACTGCCTTAAAAGTTTGTTCCTTATTTGACACTTTTAAAATTTTCTTCCCTACATGCCTTTGTCCATTTTTTCTTTCCTTCGATGACACTGCCGTTGGTTCCGTTAGTCTTTTCTGTTAATTTTTCTTATGGCGGACGAAACTACCCTCGTATGAAGTCAACTCTATCCATCTCTCGTCCTTCTCGCTCCTCTTCTTCATCCGGACCATGGAGGCGCTCGCGCTGGGCGGGCCGCCGGCCCGTGGAGGCGCTGGGGAACGGCGACGCGCGGCTGGGCGGAGGCCGGAAAGTGGAGGCGCGGGGTAACGGCGACCTCGCCGTGGAGGCGCGCTGGGCATCGGCCGGCCCGTGGAGGCGTTGGGGAACGGCGACGCGCTGGGCGGCGGCCGGACCGTGGAGGTGCGGGGAACGGCGACCTCGCCGGGGAGGAGTGCTGGGCGGCGGACGGACCGTGGAGGCGCTGGGGAACGGCGACGCGCGGCTGGGCGGAGGCCGGACAGTGGAGGCGCGGGGGAACGGCGACCTCGCCGTGGAGGCGCTGGGAAACGGCGACCTCGCCGTGGAGGTGCGCTGGGCTGCAGCAGGGACCTCCGAGCGGCGTGGGCGCGCCGGCGACCGACGCGTCGATGGCAAGGTTCACGGATAAAATACTGGAAAAGAAATTATCTGTACAGTTTTTCTTATCACATTATGAAACAGGGGTAAAAAGGTCTTTTCATACCCCTCTTTAACACTGTTTGTTCACAAAATGAACTAGAGTGTCAAGAAAGGAAAGAAATTTTGAGAAGAGACATACAAGGAAGAAATATTTTAGCAGTGTCAAATAAGGAACGTGATTTTAACAGTGTCACATAAGGAATTTTCTCAAAAGAAAAATGTCATGAAGGCACAAAAATTAATATGTTATTATTCGGAGGAGTGTCTTTGTCTCTCGAGTTCCGGTGCTCCCTTCATTTTAAGACATCGATCCAAGAAATTATATTTACTTAGAGATTGGAATGATATCCCCTATAAGTATGGAAGTTGGAATGTAAAATTATTTATATTATGGGCTACACAAAAATGAATAAATTTAATTAGAGATTTAGAAATATGAATTCTCATATCCACACTATTGTCATTTTTTTAGCGAGTACAAAATATTCGAGACTGATATTTTGCATGTTTGTGGAATATACCATTGGCTACATTCGCATGTTTTCTTTAAAGTTAAAAGTTGTAAATATGATTTTTGATTGTTTCTTTTTAACTAACGGGGTCACTGGGAATCTGGAGCAAGAAATGTCCACTCATTATTAATTGATTTAATAAATTAGTATCAACATAGTGATCATGTTTTGCCATGAAAGCATATAGATTGTTGTATATAAATTTAGTCGTGCTTCTGTCTCGGACATGTTGCCACGTTGATATCCATGAAACCAAACATACCGTGAAGAAAACAATGCCTATTTGACTTCAATTTCCAAAATAAAATCTGATCAGGCTGTGTCTCATACTAAAAGACTTGCTGTCACGTACTCGATATAAATATACTCAACCAAAAAAAGAGATAACATCGAGAATATGTGGACGAACTACTTTCCCTTTTCTCGTTAGCACACTAGCAGTCTGGCACATATCAATAGATGATCATCATACTGTAATATGAACACCATGTCTGAACCTCCAAAATAACAGGATATCCTGCCGCTGATAGAGTATCTTTACGCCTGGAGGCAAGAGACGCCTTTTAAAAAGTTGGTGGGAACCGAGAGCTAACAAGAGAGATGCCGACGAAAACGCTGGCCGGCCATTATCACGTCGCATGCAAACGCGTTTTTGCAGGTAGTTGGTCTGCACTCACTCCGTCTTTAAATTCAAGTTAAACAACGGAGAGACAGAGAGAGAACAGAGAAGAAAAAGGCAAAGAAAACAATAGGTCAACCGAAACCGCGTGGAGCATCATTCATCGACAACTACAACATCCATGGGGGCCGGCCGTCGGACGCGGATCTCGGTCATCGACCGTCGCCGGCGAGCTCACCGTCGGATCGGACATCGACGGCGATCGGCGGGTACAGGTGTGCGTGTGGGCGCACGTGCCGACAGGCCGATACTTCTACAGGCACACATACATATTGACATACTGCAGAACATCACTGGATTGCAGCTCATCTACGATGGGGCCTGAATTGAAAAGGAACTGACCTGTGATTCGCGGTGCGCGTGCACTGTGTTTGATAGACTAATCCCCGTGCTAAGAATCGTTTGGACACTCTGGGTTAGCTTAATAGTAACAGGAGGAGACTTAGAGGGGGTGACAGATTCCTCACTCCATGAATGGCACTCCATGTGCACCTGGCGGCTAGGACATGGCGCGAGTTTCCAACGGGCAGGCGAGCGGTGATCATCCAGTGCGAGTAAAGAAGTCATAGGATGGTCCGAGCAGTGACAGACGGGACGGACAGTAGCCTTATCATATCAGTATGGTGTGGAGTTTGACAAAGAGCTCAAAGGGAGGTGACAACCGGCGAAGAGCAACATCAGGACACCGCCCTCTCATGCTCGGTTGGCACAGTAAAGAAAGCACTGCGAGAGGAAAAATGCAAAGCAAGTGATGTTGGTCCTCTAAAATCTGGAATCAATGTGTTCAGTTTGACAAATAGTTCAAACGGAAGTGACAACTGGTAAGGAGCAACATCACGACATCGGCCTCTCCTGCTGCTCGATTGGTACTTGATACAGTAAGGAAAAAACCGCAAGAGGAAAAATCCAAGCCAAATGATGCAGCGCACAATTCAAGGAAACAAGGAGGGCCATGCATCCTGCTAATGATATGTTGCAAAACTTCACTGACTTGTTCTCTCAGCTCGTACAGTTGCAAAATTGAGCATTTCCTATTGAGAATTCAGAGAATAAGAAATGGCATGTACATGATTGTAAACTATCTGAACTATGCACAAGACTGTCCTGTGAAAAAATCTGAAGCAAAAAGGGCAAAATTGGTCAACCGGTTGCTTAGCCGTTCCCATATCAACAAGACCATTGTGCAGCCTTCCATCGCCATGATCACATTGCAGCAGCGACTCTCTACATGTACAAAATCGCAAGTCTACAAAACGACAGCCAAGGTTGTATTACAGAGCCGCCCATGAACTTGCCTCAAAGCCACCATGCATAATACTGCGCACCGTATGAGGACAATCAGGATTTTACACCAATCATCTCGCTGTCTTAGAATGAGTCCACCCTGCATACCTTGGCCCATGGAAGGCCAACCAAGCTTGCACAAAGCCACCAACTACCTTGTTGCTTGTACTGTACCAATCATGAATGCGTTTGGTGTCATGAGATACTTCAACAGGCAACAATGTTTTCACCTGCAAGTTAAACGATAAGTATATCAGTAACCACAAACTAACTGAAATTAATATCACATTAGGAAACTCTATACTTAAGAAAGGTAATAGATAAAAAAGACTGACATTGCTCAATCCTTTGGCAGAACATGCCTGAAACAGATGTCTCTAACGAGCAGTTGCCGATCAGCTCCAGATTGTAGGATTTTTGAATTGCAAAGATATAGCCTCAGAAAGGAACTTTACAACGTCTTCTCTTTTAACATCTTTCTCCCTTTTGGCATCAAGATGTCGAACCTGAGTCAAAGATACGCGCATATAATTCGGGTGAGAGCGGGAGGGGTATTGTGGCATTTACTTCCGCCGGAGACTAGCTAGGGCGTGGCGTTGTAATTCGGATGTGGTCCTTCTGAGGACTTGTACATAACTCTCTTTTCTATCAATGCACTGAGACGAAAATCATTTTGCGTTTCCTCGAAATAAACAAATAAAAAAACTACAGAATGATTATTTGTAACTTCATCTGTGCCTAGTGCAGGTCCTACAAATTTATAGAACAATCAGTGTCATTCTTTATCGAGATAGAAAATATTCATGGTCAAGTTTGAAAAGCAGAATTTCTTCACCTGGGTTTATTCACACCCTCTGTCTTAGATGTGTTCTCTCCACTCAACAAAGTTATAATTCTTGTTTATAGCAAATCATGCGCGAACATCAATCTATAGCAAGTATCCTTGCAACATTTGGTTTAAACTTATGGCCATATACACTCTGTAGAAAAAACAGAAATTGGTGCAGCTTGAATACTGGATTGCTATTAAAACTAGAGTATAAGATTTCTTTTTTCATCCCGCAGACTGCATGTGGTCATATTTTTGCACCAAATTTTGCAAGAATACTTGGTATAGCATTATGTTCATGCATGCTTTGCTTAAAAAGATCATAACATTTTGAAGTGTAAAAACACTTCTCAGGGCGCGAAAACACCTGGGTGGAGATTCCGTTAGAATAAAAGGAAAATGATGTGATACATTTTATAAGAAACCAGCAACTCGATCCATAGAAAGAAAACAAATCCAGTTTTACTGGAAAGGTGATAAATTTTTTCTTATAAATTCAAGACATTTGAGAAGTCTTCCAAGCAGAAAAGTACGTTAAGAAACAGGCAGTGCACCTGTAAGACCAGATTTAAGATAATCTTAATGATTTGTATTCACAACTGAATGCTACATGTGAAAATCAATGCACACCGTTAAGGTATTTCTGTTACAGCCTACTTTTCTTTTGTGAGGAAGGTACGATACCACTATAACAGTGTACGAACAGAACAAGGTAACACAACGTCAACATATTTACCTTTACAAGATCTGTTTGCGAAAGTCCTTCAGTGATAAATACAAGGCATTTGATGTCATGATCACTAGCGTACTCATATTGTTCTTGAAGACTTGGATCTTCCTGAGGAACAAACTGGGCCTGTTAATAGAAATTAATCAGTATTGTCGGAAAAAGAATCACGCTGCCCACTAACCCTGTCGGCAAGACTTCTGTATAACCAACCTTTATGTTAGCTTCCCAGAGTTCTGCAACAAGTTCCATGCGCTCGTCTAGGAGTCCACCGCCGCCCTTTGAACAGACAAGTACACTGATGCTATGTTCAATCCTGAAGTCCAAAAAATATCTTACGTGTGTCCAAGGAAATCCCATCGACCCATTAGAAGGGGAAGTGGAATGCAGTATATGAAGTATATGATGAATTGAGTAACCTTGGCAATCCAACGTCAGATGAAGGATTGTTAGGAAGAAATTTCTCAAGTGCAATGCTCACACCAACAGCACCTGGGGGTTTGGTTTTCTGTGAAATAATCAATTGAACACTGAATCAGTATAGAGTCTTTCCTTTCGGTCATCTGAAAGGCATTCGCAAGAGAAAATATTGTGGTAACAACACACTATGCCTGGTTCTCCAATGTAGGAAATTGCGGCCATTGAATATCTAAATATCATGATGGGTGCCTGCTCAGTGATTTTCTAAGGAAGTCTCATATTGTTTTCATGTCGTGTGAAGTTCCCTTTAAAAAGGAACAATCTATTCTAGGGGGTGCCTGGTACAAATAACTACAAAGAACTTTCTCAAGCTTCTCCTCATTACAGATTTTGCCACTTCTTCCCTATTAAGCTCTGCAGGAGGAATGGTGGATGGTGGAAAGGGCACACAAAATGCACAAAGTACATAATATGTATCCTAGTAGCTCAGGTTCTAAAGCCAAAACCATTTTATGGCATTTTAGGCACCGGGAAGAAGCCCTACTGCGGAGGTACAGTATCTATTCGGTCAAAACGAAGAAGAAAAATTGTAAAGGCCTTTCATGATATTGCTGGTCAACTACAAACTAGAACAGCTGGTGCAGCGGTAACTGGTAAGCACTCTTACCAGTGAAAGATTTTGCGTTATCTATTTGTAGTTGTTACTGCGAACACTTTCATACTTTCAAGGTCCCCTCAAGCATACAGTAAGCAACAAGTAACTTACACATGTTTTATCCCAAGCTTGTTCCATCAACATATCATATCGCCCTCCAACAGCCATCAACTTTTCATGGGTACTTATCGCAGGATTACCTTCTTTTGAGTAGACCTATGATGATACACGATCAATTGCATGTACCACAGTGATGAGATATATGTTACTTTCAGTGAAGATACTAAGACATTAACACATAAAGCATGCTTTGCAAATATTAACATACCATCTTTTAGAACATATGACTGAACTTGAGATCGAGAAGAAGATGCAAGTGCTTAATTTTCGTCACACCTACCATTCTTCTTATATTACCAACTACTACCTCTATACCAAAATATAAGATGATTAGACGATTCACTCATTTCATCCTGCATGTAGTCCGCATTAAGTTATCTAAAACATCCTATATTTTGGTACGGAGGGAGTTGTCAATATAGCATGATAATGATATACAGCCTATAATGAACAAGGTGAATAAAACATATTCTCTCCAAAGAAAAGAAAAAGACTGTTCACCAATAATTTAGAATTCCCGAAAAGAAAGGGTAGTTAAGGTTCATTGCCTGAAAAAACAGATCTGTGTAGTAATAGTCTGAAGGAGGCATGAGTACATCGATAGTAATATGTTCTTCAACTGACCATACTCTCAGAGATTTGAGGAAATTGGAGACCTCATCAAGAGCCTGGCACGCAGATTTATCTACAAGAAACACACAAAGATATCTTAGATATTCTAGATGTAAGCAAATATGGCAAAAGCCAAAAGGTAAGAGCCACTACCATCGAACAGGGTTCCTCTTAATCTAGCAAGTACAAGATCTGCAGGTCCACAAAACGCTGATCTGCTTTATGCAGCTTCTCAACAACTTCTTCAGAAAGACGAAGATCCTGGTTCACTCATAAATTAGCTTAAACCTTGAAAAAATTGCCGTGGGATATTTATTTTATGAAGATCACATGTTTAACTAAAAGTTTTACAAGTAGTAGCATGTTGAACTGAAAAACATAGTGTACAGAAGAGAACTTAAAATACATTTGATGGAAGTGTCTGACGCATAAACATACTTAAGACTTCCTACTTGTAGAGCATACAGCTAGTTGTTACTTGTTAGTGCTGGTTATACCTGTAACAGTTGCCCTCGAATCAAACTCCATTGCGACTTTCGGTCTGCCTTATTTGGACAATACTGAACTAGTGTAGAAGCTAGAAACTGAACAGCAGAAATGATAAGTATTAGATAAACACAAATTACAGAAACTGTGAAGGCAAAGTATAATACCTCAGCAACATTCTGTCTTCGTTCCTGAGGAACTCCTGCCCAGGAACAAACTGCTTCAGCGAGTTTGCCGTGATTCAGACGAATAACTATTGCCTTCGAGTCATAAAAACGTCTTACAAGGTCCAGAGTCACCTATGGTTGCATCGAAGTAAATTTCTATGTCACAACACAAAAGTACATCTTTAATGTTAAAAGAACCTTTCGTGATAGTTGTGTGTGCCTACTTCGAACTGAATTGTTTGCAAAACGAAACATAACTAAATAAATACAAGATCTCAGCAAAATACAGTCATGAAAACAATAGAGGACACCACATGAAAAGATATACCTTAATAACTTCGGCCTCAGTTATCGGTGAAGAACCTCCAATGATGTCAAAATCACCCTGAAAAAGATGATATTAACACAATATTTAGAGGTGGATTCTTGAAATGATTTCAAGAGCGAGAAACAATAGACAAAGAAGAATACATACTATTATCCATAATGTATTCATGTTGGCAGTAAATGACAATTCAATACATTTACCTGAAGAAAGCGATAAGGAGTTGAATGGCCAACTGCTCTTCTATGAACCCATGATACTTCATAGCGTTTACATGATGATATCTGTAAGTGAACTGTGTGAGTAAGCATTAGCTATTTATCATCTTACTCATCGGCAATTCTATGTAAATGAAAGAGTGAAACCGTTAATAGAACAAAAAGGTTTTCATGTGCTTTAAGAAAAATCCCGAAACAGCTGTTCACTGAATGTCCACTTGACTTACACTAGATGAATATTACCAGGATACACAACAAATATCAAACAGGAGACCTAGCAAATGAGACGTATATTCAATTTTACCACACTATAATCTGGAATAGATCATAAAAATCAATATGTCTAAATGTAAAATTATCCTGGGTACGCTAGGTTCACTATTGCACTTTGCCAAACTATCGTTTGTATAAATGCCACACAGAAAAATGTCTACATAAGGACTACGGTACTACTGCAGTTGACACCAAGATATAAAATGTTTGAGAATCATTCATTTGAAGAATCTTCAATCTAGAAACTATACTACTCTTCAAAGAAATGGATATGAATAGATCAATCCAACAGTTGGGACAAATGTGATGTAAAAAGAAATAAAAATCAAGGCATAGAAAATGGCACAAGAAGAAAAGACCTATTATACCCATAAAAGTAAGAAAATCAACAAATATATCAAACTGTTACGAACCTGGTTAGCAGCAATGGACATAACAAATGGTCTCCGCTGCTCATAGCAAAGTTCTAGCATCTCACCTCCTTGAGTTAAGATCTTCACTGTCTTTCCACTAGAAGTTTGCAAATGATAATATAAAATTCAGTACAGAGTATCTGTCATAGGAATAGTTATCTGTTTCCCCTTTTTGTACATTAAATATTTATCAGCTAAGTGGACTAGAATTCAATACCTATTTTCAGTAAATTTCCCATCCAATGAATGCAACGGTGATATTTGGAACCTTTTAGCACAATGTCGCTTAAAAACCTCTTTGCTGACCTCAATGATGGAGTCCAGAAATTCACTGTTATCATTTTTACAAATGGATTTTTTACTACTTTCATGCTGACATTGCATCTTGGTAACCAGACGATCCTCATTGAATATTGTCGATATAACTCGATCATAAACGTAAGTATCTTCTGGTGTCTGTATCATTCTAAGTACATCTGCATCAAGTGCACAAAAGCAGTGCAAATAAGTCAAACAGATCAAACTGTCACCATAGTATTCAAATTAAGGTAGTTGCAAAAATCATGTCAAAAGAAAAGGCTCAGAAAAATTGCCTTAAAGGCCCAAGATGATAAGAGGCACATACACCAATGTTCAATACTCCCTCCATTCCGCTATTTAAGGCATGAATTTTTTTCTGAAAAATTCCGTAAAACAAGGCGCGTACCTGTTTCCCCACTCATTCTACCCAAAATACCCCGTGCGAAGCTATTCCCGCATGAAAGCATGACCGCTGCCTGGTCTCGTAATTATTGCTGCATGCATACTTAGCCAATCTGTTTTTTCTCCAAAGAAGTCAGAACTACATGCATGCGCCAGGCACTGCGTCCAGCTCATCAACATAAGCTCGGATTGGCTCAAGCGTGCGCATGCACAAAGGCCAAACATGTCCAAAATTATTGAGCGAGCTGCTGCCTTGGTTTTCCCAACAAAAATTTCACGCCTTATAAAACGGAACGGAGGTAGTAAATAAAAACGAAACCCACAAAGCGAGCACCATAGTCCATAGAGCAGACAAACAGTCTTTACTTGTGCAGCAAACTTCAGTCAAGAAAATCAAATAACAAAGTACAATGCACAGACAGGAGCACATAGACATAAAAACACACAAATTTTACAGACTTCAGTTTCCACAATTAAGAAAAATAGCAGTCATCATAATGTTAATGCGCAGAAGGCAAAAGCTTACCATTTAACCACTCGTCTTCCATCCGAGGGGGTAGTTCATTTTGCAAGAGGTCAACAGCAGATGGACGTTCAGAGGGACTTGGACATAGTAAGCGTCTTAGTAGTATTGATTGACCAGGAAATTGAGTTGCCCATGGTACTGGAGGATCTCCCTTCTGTTTAAGATCAGTGAGAACAAGATGTCTTTCCATTGCTGTTGAAAACGGATGCCACAGCTCAAAGAATATAACTCCGGCACTGTACATGTCAACCTGAAAATGACAAAATATAACCAAAATAAGTTCAGAAACTACTATAGTTGGTATCAAGTTGTTATCATCAGAAAGCAATAACTCAATTTCAACACACATATCATTCTAGTTGTCATTTTTAGTAAACTACAGGGATCAGAACTATATATTCTGACCTTTTCATTTATTTGTGGCCACTTCTGCTCTACCTCAGGTGCAGTATAAAAATATGTACCAACTTGACCTGTTCCATCAATTGAAACGCCCGTTGCTTCAGTAGGAAGATATAGGTCATGATCCAGCTGCTCCAGCTTTAGAAATTTGGCTGCGAACAATGAAAACATGTTTTCAGTTCAATTTTTCCTCAATCACCTAGAGTTAAACTTCACACATAATATGGCAATCAACTAAACAGAAAATCCCTGTAAATCAGGATATGTCAAAGCACAGTAACTTGCAGCCATACATGTGAACTAAATAAGTGGGTTCATTTGATATTCAAATGTCAACATACTTGAGATAAAAGATTGAAAATGTAAACTCGTATCGTATTTAACACTATGGTAATATGAAGTTTCCCAAGCAGTAAGAAATCCAGCTGTAAAAAGAGATGATAAAAGTAGGAATACTGCTTGATAGAGAATAACCAGATAACTCGCGGCATCAAAACTCCAGGAAGAAGTACAAGATCAACAATGTTACATTTTCCGAACCTTAAGAATTTTTGCTTAATCAATAAATACAGATGTAAATAAAATCAACCGACTGCAAAGCAAATGTCATTCTGGATATAATCAGGAAGTGCACCTACCAAGACCAAAATCCCCAATTTTGATATCATTGCGCACATCAAAAAATATGTTGCTAGGTGTCAAGTCCCTGTGTATAATTCCTTGACTATGAACATGTGCTAGGCCTTCCACAATTTGTCGAAATAGATGCCATGCACGGTCAACATCAAAAGATGAACTATATGTCTCAAAGTCCTGTCGCAGGGTCCTGCAAACAACACTCAAAAGTCAAAACAATTTAGTTAAAGAGCAACCATCAAACATAGAAACAGAATGATTCCGCAATCCAGTCCAAACAATCAGAACTCTGAGACCAAAGATCATCCCCATGACCCAGCTTAGATGTTAACGATTGATCCCTTATAGCTATATATCTAATATACTATACTAAAACGAGTATGTCAAATAAAACTACTGTGCTAGCAGCTCTCAGGTCACCAATCAAGCTAGCAGGTGAAGCCTTAGCCAGGGCCAACCATGAAAGGCCTACCTGCCTGAGCTCCTGAAAACATTCCACCTACAACTTAGTCTGCTATCAGTCTATCACATGGTCTTTTTTTCTCACAATCGTATCACATGTTCACATGGTCCCGAAGTAGGCATATACAACATCACTCCTCATATGCATGTACTCGCTTTTTTAGAAATCGCAAATGGCAAGAAAATTAGATCATGCTTTCATGTTGCTCACGTCTGATGTTTTTTCCTGTTTCTTTTAACTGTCGTACACCAAATAGCACCGTAGTTTCACTATATAAAGTGGGGCCAGGTTTAGACACTATGTTCCTATAAGTTTTTCCCTGGTGCACAATGTATTTAAAGCATACCTAGGACAATACTCCATTTGGATGTACAAGTATGTGCATTCCTGCTTATTACCAGCACCAGCATCTGATAAGCTGATATCGTCACTATACAAAGAGCTCTCGCAGTGCGTGACGCCCCAGTATTCAGAACATGATGATGACCATATTCAGTTTCAACCCATGCCTGACATGCCAAAGACGCAGGTGAGATAGAAGAGATAGAACTGTATGATCTCTTAAACTTGAACTGTATATGTGTGAGATAGAAAAGAACATATCTGCATAAATAATCACCTGGTAGTAGCGAACAACATGCTGATGTTGCAGTCGTGAAAGTGTGGCAACCTCTCTGAGCACCTCGACCAAATATTAATCACATAATTAGCGAATATATCAGGAATACTGGAGAAAACCTTAAATACAGACACCAAAAAGAAGAATTACTTGAAATACAAGCACACAGAGTACTACTCTCTCTGATTCCAAACATAAATCATTGTATAATTGTGTCAACATTTACCATCAATGTAGAAAAATTACCAGCACCACCAAGATGAAATTGACATTACTAGATTCATCATCAAATATATGTTCATAAACTATAGTCATTTATTGGATGAAGCAACATATTTCACATAAATTGATAGTCAAAGCTTGGAGCCTCACAAATGTCCAAAAATAATTTTCATTGGGATCAGAGGGAGGTACGAATGACTTCGGGTACTTAATAAAAAAAAATGAGAGTCATAGCGGCTCATTGAATATAATTTGGGAATGATAATGCTGGAATTGTCTTAATATAGAAAAGATAACAATCGTCCCATGTATTTTTGGGCAAGAACACAAACCTACATTTTTAATAAAATAAATAAGTAGATTTTCATTTTGGAGTTTGCGATCCTTTCTTTTTCTAGGGGAGGCTCAGGTGCAATAATGATGCACCAAGTAGCATTGTGGCAAAGAAAGTAATGACGTGCGCTTACACCAGAAAGACAAAAATATGTACATGAAAATGATAGGACAATAGCATGATGCGACAGAAAATTTCATCTAAAAGAGTAAGATTGGAGATATAAAAACCTTAGAATCTTTTCATTCACTTGAGGACTTCTATCCTTGAGACGTATCTTTTTTACAGCATACTGGCGCCCATCAAGCTTGTTTTTGCACAACGTAACACGACCGAAGCCTCCCTGACCTGTCATACGTGATGTCTCAGAAGTTTTGTTAATCCATAAAAATACATTAAGAAAGTTACAACACATCACCATAAATTCAATGCTAAGGTGCACACTTTTAACATATATACTGAACTACTCTAAAATGAGTAACATTTAAAGACATATGACGGCATCAACACATAACATGTACAATTATTAACTTTATAACATACCAATTTTACTTGCCATATCAAATGGAAAATCAAATTGTCTTAACATAACAAAAAAAAATTGCCATAAAAACTGAAAATGAAAATTAATTGAACATAAAGTTTTTACTCGCTATATCAAATGAGATATTAAGTACACAAAAAAGCCTCGCCACTGTGTTGGCCACTTACTAACCCAGCTAAGACCTACTGCCGGAGGGCCTATAATAACCCAGCTCAGTTAGCGTCTGGAATTTTCATGAATTCCATTCCTTTTGGTTTCGATCATGTTTGAATTTTCAAAACGTATCATGTACTAGAACTTCATTACATAATATAGAAGGCACTAACTGAACAAATTCCAACATCAAATTCTTCAGAAACAATAACTGATAGGTCCGTCCTGAGATAGTACACAAAACAACCTCAAGTAAGACACTTACCAAGTGAACGGAGCTCTTCAAAATCATTCAAATAACGGGAATTTGGCCTAGATGATGAACTGTCAGCCCTCCAAAATACAGAACACTCTGAAGAGATCTATTTTATGTCAGCAGAGAGCCAACTAACAATTAGAGATGAACAAAACTACGTCCGTAATGGTAGAGGTAAAACACGAGTGAGCATAATATTATCAGGAGTGCCTACCATTTGTTGCCCAAAAGCATGATCAAAAGTTTCCCCAAAAACAGCAGGAGATTCAGAAATTAATTCCTTAGCCCATTCAGAAAGAACCTGGTTAACAAAAACATACGTAGATCAATCAATTGGGAATAGTGATAAAGAAAATCCACGAGGAAACATAATAACAATACTAGATGTACACACCCCTATGTTGCATAACTCAGATGATATTTCTGGCAAAGCAGCTGAAAGAGAATCTTTTGATGCACAGGCTAGCCGAAGCAAGTGTACCTAAGGAAAATATTAAATATGATCACTAATTAAGGATAAACTCCCGTTTAAACAGAAGAGAGGAGAAAATATCATTTGAACAAACATGGATGAAAAAAGAATACCAGAATTAAATCCCTTTTCTTATTTCGTGAAGCATCATCGAGCACATCTGAAGCATAAGATAGTGCATTTGAAGAGCCAGAGTCTGAACCAAAATCTTCACCATTCCAAGCTTCGTCAGAGTCCTAAAAGGATTGACAAATATGTGGTCAGATTAAGCATTCTGGAAGAGGTCACTTAATTAAATCAGTGTAGAAGTGACAGTTCAAAAGCAAGCAGGAACACAGAATATGCAGTAAAGTGGGAGCAAAAGTTTCAGTTACATGGTGTAGTCTGCACAGACAAATAGGTCACCGTGTGATTAACACGGCAGTATGCCAAGTCACTAGTACAACAAGAATATTATACATACGGTACAAAGGCAATTTACGGAAACACATAACGATCTAGTTCTAGCAACCCATCAAGTTTCACAAAAAAAGAAAAGCAAACCATCAAACAAAAGATGACACCTGATGGACAATGTATGAAAATGCAGCCTATCAACCAAATAGAAAAGTATCTAATATGCTGAAACAAGGACACAGATGGAAAGCAATACATAAAATATTTGCCAAAAAACATTATAACTAAGCATCATAACAATACGTCAATACCTAATAGAACATTGTAAAATAGTGAATCCAAAGCCATGAAAAAAGCAGGATGTTAAACAACAGTCAAAACAACAATGTAAATAATCATTTAAATCTTGTATTATTATACATTTTTCATCTTTTCCATAATGGTATCCTTTCATTCCTTGAAAAATACGTTCCTTCAAGAACCTGTTACCTTAGGTTATCTCCTTTTCGTTGCAAATATGCAAATGACAAATCATCATGTATTCAAGAGTACTCGTAAAGCACTGAAAACCTATAGTAGTGCTATTTTATTACCTCAAGTTCATGTACACTGCTTGAACTCCTCTCTGGAGTATCTGACATAACTCCTCCATTGCTTGTGGACAAAGTTTTGCTATCATTGTCAGTCTCCTCTGCAACAACATGTAAATTTGGAACTGCCTCTCGTATAATACCATGCTTTATGACATGTTCAGCATTATCGCGAGATGAACTTTTTGGAGCATTAATCTTATCAGCTGAAAAACGAGATTTCTCATCGACCGTTTTCCTCTTGCTTTTAACATTTGATTGGACTTGAGATCCAATAGTTTTCCTGGCACTATCAGTTGTCGATCGAAACCTTGCCTTTGCCAACTATTATCATCATATAATTGACTAAACAGATCGAATGAGTTATAAATGTAAGAGATTCCAGGGTAAAGACCACTGTCAAGGCTAACTTTAGCATCTGCATCAGTTGTTTGTTGTATTGTGTTTGCACCCAAGTGAGGAGCCTGCACCATAGGATAATAAGCCCCTCAGATATGTTCTTTAGGCGAAAGCTTGAGAACAAAACAAGATAAACTGTATCCACCGATGACAGAGAAAAACAAGTGAATCTCATGCATACATCGAATCCTGGGACCAGTTATTCCAAGTTGCAATGTGGTGCAGAAGTGAAGTACCTTAGTAGAGCTAGGCTATTGTATATGTGAAACAGAGCATTACCAAATAGTAACCAGTTCATGATGTACTCATCAACATGGTGACTGGTGTGCCAACTACCAAGAAAAATCTGAGGTAACTATGGCGTAATTAGCTGAGCAAATGAATAAAAAGTAGGGGTGCAAGACACAAGAATGTGTAGTATATCAGCCTTTGAAGTCGTGTATAACTTAGAATCCCAAGAAAAGGTAGCTGGTCTATATTATCAACATCAATGAGAAATAGGAGAAAGACAGGATGTCCAAGAAACCTTAAGTCGATGAGAAATAGCCAGCTCAAACGATTAATTGATTGTTAATTCATTCAGTCAATAATTTATGAACAACGCATTCGGAGTTCGTCTAATCATATACAAATGAAAAGGGCCACAAGTCACATGTTATGTATTTCTATTGCTTGCCATGAATAGATAGACTTACAGTGCTCGTTGACTCATTAGCTGGAGCAATTTCTGACAGGAATTCTTGGGCAGCCTCTACCAAATCAAAAATCATAACACGCCCTTCTCGGGAATAAATGTTTGCCTAATAACAAATACAACAGATGAGTCAAAGGTGACTAGTCCACGAATACCTAAGCATACCAAGGAAGCCAATTATCACATTGCACATTGCTGACACAAAATTTAAACTTGAATTTAATAAGATACTCATACAAAATTTCTTGGGAACCTTTTATAATCAACAAATACTTTACATTGATTTTATTGACTGGAATACAAGCTGAAGAGTACTCAGCTTTTGGATGCTGCTCTAGATACTTGCCAAGAAAGGCACAAAACCTGCTTTATCATTTGAACGCCAAGAACTCATAAACGAATGCACATGCAGAGCCTGGACTGATCTTATAATTGTGCAGCATGACAGTTCCAGGACAAACAACGGTCCAATCAAAACTATATTTACAGGGAAACCATATAGCATTATGTCCTGAAGTCCGCATGGCACAAACTTGAATGAGGTTTCTTATGTTAATGTTAAGGGTCATAATGCTATTATAATCTCTAGTTTTTACAATTAAGTGTCATAGTGTCAGTATGGGTGGTGTGTCCCTTGCCCTCCATATTTGATCCCGCACTTGCTACCGAATTTCTGTAGCTATTTGCCTCTCTTTTTCATGGAAAAAATGTGCAACCGCTTGTTTGCACGTTTTTTACGAAATATATTGAATGAGTGGTGTGTTTATCCACCTTCACCTAAGATACTACACAAAAAAGAGAGAACAAGCTAGATCGAATCCCCTAAACAATCCTAAGCAAACTGAGAGCAGACTTTATCTCCATCTAGCTTACTTTAAAACAAGATCTTATATTTCTTGAACTCCTCCTTCTCACCATAAAACTAATTCCGACCTTTACATCGGCCATTATAATTTTTTTATCTGTTGCAAGTTGCAAATCGTGGGCACTCAACTACCCTTTTTTAAAAAGGATTCAGCAAACAATGATAGGTAATAGAGTCAGATGAATTCAAATATACCTGATCAACAAGAAGGGAAAGTAGACGATCACCCTCTTCCTTAGACAAGTTTTTCTCAGGTATGACCCGCAACTTTGGGCACTTGTGGGGTAACCAGCAAAGCAACTATATTATAATCAAAAGATGGATGTCATCTAGTGCAAACAGACAAAACTTCTGCTTAAACAAGAAAACTTACATTACGTCAAGAATAGCCGAAACATTTAAATCTCCAAAACCCATGCCGTCAGAGTAAGGCCTATTTATGTTATTCAGTGATACCAAACTTGAGTTAGTAAAATGTTTAGTGATACACTTATAAGTATGTTTGGGCTCACGCAAGAAAATACCTGATACATATGCTAAATCGGGTGTGAGGGGATTCTGATGTTACTTTGAAGTCCTCCAGGAAAATTGCAGCCCTAATTGATGTATCAAAAGGTGCAATTAAGATCACACGACGAAGGCAAGGCAAATACAGGGAGAAACTTTTGAGTGCTTTCTTTGAAATTTTGCAGAGAAGTCGATTATGATTTGTTATTAACAAGTATTTAGTCCGTCCTGGAATTCAAAATAGACTCATGACTTGTTTACTTTGATCAATAAGCATATTTCAAACAGACACATTGGATAATAATCCACACTGCATAATTCAAATTAAGCAACCACAAAGCAACGGAAGAACTATAAGGCCAGGAACAAGTATCACAAGTAAGCAACAACTGACAGAGATGACAAGTTGAAAAAATGTTGGTCACCTACAGACTTAGCACCATCCAACATTGGTTTGTCAGAACAGAGGAA
The DNA here is from genome assembly GCA_947311845.1 of Poa pratensis. Taxonomy (NCBI): domain Eukaryota; kingdom Viridiplantae; phylum Streptophyta; class Magnoliopsida; order Poales; family Poaceae; genus Poa; species Poa pratensis. Next base: position 71,976,739 of record CAMZMU010000107.1, on the reverse strand, counting down.
CACAAGTATAAAACCAAAATTACAGTCTGAGGAACACAAGTATAAAACCAAAATTACAGTCTACTTGGCACCTAATTAACATACACAATGCGCAAAAACAAAAACAATACTCTACATGAATGAACCTCTATAATCACCAAAACGGAGGGTTCTAACACTGGCATATACGTAAGATCATCTGATTCTGAGACTCGTGTGACCAATCTAGGGACTGTCAGTACGGAATCCGACAAGTGTTTAGTCTGTCCTGGATAGGGATGTCAAGTGGCGCCTTTTAATACCGTTTATGTCCATTTAATGGTCCAACCGTTCACGTTTCTTCTTTTCCAGGAAAACGAACTTGCAGTAATAACTAACTAACCGGGATTATGTGGCGCCACATATTGGGCCATTTACATCCCCGGTCCTGGAATTCAAATAGACCCATGACTGGTTGACTTTGATCAAATATCATGCATCAAACAGGCACATTGGGTAATAATCCACACTGCATAATTCAAATTAAGCAACCACAAAGCAGCAGAAGAACGCACAAACTATCACAAGTAAGCAACAACTAATAGGGCTAGCAGTTGACAAAATGTTGGTCACCTACAGACTTACTAGCACCATCCAATATTGGTTTGTCAGAACGGAGGAACACAAGTATAAAACCGAAAATACAGTCTACTCGGCACCTAATTAGCATACACAATGCGCAAAAATACTCTACATGAACGAACCTCTGTAATCACCAAAACGGAGGGTTCTAACACTGGCATATATGTAAGGTCGTATGATTCTGAGACTAGTGTGAGTGTGTGACCAATCTAGAGACTGTCAGTACGGAATCCGGCTCCAAAAAACAAAAGGTGATGAACTAGTAGAGATTCCGAAACTTATACCGGCTATGGTCGGGGATACTGCCGCGGATTAAATCGACGTGTGCACCACATACGACCAAACAACTCGAGCAGCGACGACCGAACAACATCGGGTTTGCGGGAATTTGAAAAAACGCGGAACAGCGGCGCGACTGGAAACCCGCGAGGCAAGGATATAACTGCTGCAATGGGTAGGGGCTTACAGCGCGGTGAGCTCGTCGTTGAGCGCGGTCTGGTCGCCGTCGAGCTGCGCGGCGTGGTCCTTGCCCGCCTTGCGCCCAGCGCCGCCGCGCTTCTTCTTCTTCCTCGCGCTGTGCCCCATCGGAGCGGAGCGCGACGGAGGCGGCGGTGGCGATTTGGTCACCAAGGGAAGGTGGTTTCGATGGGATTGGATGTTCCGGGTGCGGGAGGCAGGAGAGAGGTGTGACGAGGAGGGGATCTGTGTTGGGTTTGCGCCGGGCGACGAGGTTTTGGCGTGGAATGGAGCAAATGGATTAATGGAAGGGGCGACTGCGTCGACTCGATTTTTTTCTTTTTTCGCGTTTGCGTCGACTCGACTGGGGTCCAGTCGTCCAGACTTGGGAGCTACTCCATCGGGTAAGCGCAGAGGCGGCGAGATCTTTGTGACCAACTTTCCGACTATGGTTCACAACCTGCCTCTCTCGTACCAGCCCCAATCGCAAGCTTCTCGTTCCCCTCTCTGGTAAACAGTAGAGAGAGGCGAATCCCGGTTTCTCCACCCAGATCGCCGGCGAGCCGCGGGTTCCCTCTCCCTCCGCCGGCCGCTCCGGCGGCGGGAGGGTGGGGGAACCCCGGATCTCCGCCGTGTCTTGTAGATAGGGTAGTTAGGTTTCCAGCCGGCCGTGCTTTGGAGGTGGAGGTGCTGCCGGAGTGGAGGGTGGTGGTGCTGGCTCTTCTCCTCTGCGCCGTCGTCCTCTGGGGCGTCGTCGCGGGGCCAGCATCTTTTGGTGCTCGGGGTTCCTCGGTTCCGTCGAGGCTCCGTCCCCTGCAAGCGGCCGAGGAAGCGGCGTCTTCGGTTGCTCGAGTTGGGGTCCTGTTCCTCCGGCCCTGTCGTCGTGGTGTTGCCGTCTCCTCCTGCGGCAGCTCTGGGCGGGTGAGGAGGTGTGTTGGAGGTGGTTGGGTTCCGGCATCTCCGGCTGGCCGTGGTGGCAAGGGGAGGTGTGGATCTGTTCTGGTGTTTTGGTGTGCTTGCTCTGGCGCACCGTCTCTTCGTGCTTTCTCCGGCCGACCGTGGAGGCGAGGGGAGGAGGCTCCTGGAGGTGGAGCGGCGGAGCGGAGGGATGTGGACGCTGCTGCTGTGGGGTCTTGTGGTTTGCAGGCTGAAGATCTGGCCATCTCAGGCGAGGTGGAGTGGCGCTGGCCCCAGGTCCGGGGCGGCAAGAGCTTGGGGTGCGCCCCGGCCGATGGACCTTCACCGTCTGTAGATCCAGCTCGTCGGAGCTGGTGGATATTGCGGCTCATCAACGCCTTCGGGCAAGGAGTTCTTCCGTTTCTTGGGTGAGTGCTCCTGGCGGTGGTTTCCTTCGTCGTCGCCGGCGGTGGAGTCCTCGTGCGCTGGGTGAACTCGACGTGGAAGATGGAGTGCGACAGCAGTGGATTTCTCTGTATCCTCTCTGTTGTTTCAGTGCTTGTATCTGGTTGTGTACTGTTTTCCTTTCGTATGAATACAAGTTTAAAAATTCAAAAAAAAAAACTTTCCGACTATGCCACAACCGGGCGGCTAGACCTACAGATTATACTATAGCTTTTGCCGTAGTACTTCTCGCATGTGTGAAACTTTTTCTTTGTTTTTAGGGCTCGTTTGGTAATGACAGCATTAGAGCATCTCTAAGAGCATCTCCACCGGGGGCCTCTAAATGTGTGTCCGGCACCCTCCAATTGGGCCTCCTTTGGGGGTGCCGAACATGTGTTCGGTCAACATTTAGAGGCCGCCCACAGCGGTACTCCCCAAAGGGCCACCCCCAAACACGTGCAAATTGTCGAACACCTTGGGGGCGTTCAAAAAACATTGCGAGCGACACGAAATTTAATCGATTCGAAGTTAAACGATTAAATTTAAACTAAACGATTGAAATTTAAACCCTAATCTAAACCCTAAGCCCTAAGCTAAACCCTAATCTAAACTCCGCCGCCATGGCCTGCCTCGTCGTCGAAGCGGGGCGCCTGTCCTGCCAGGGAGGCCTTCTGGCTCTCCTGGGCTAGGCGCGAGCGGACACGCCTCTCCTGCCGGAACGCGCTCGTCGCCCGGCGCATGTCATCCCTGGCAGCCGTTGCAGCTGCGGCAACGCTCTCCGCTGCAGCCTGCCTCGCCTCGCGCGCGGCATCCCTTGCAGCTACTGCTGCCGCCTGCCTGGCCTCGCGCGTCCGGTTCAGCTCCTCGTAAACCGCCTGCTAGGCGGCCTCCATCGAGGCCGGATTCTCCCGCTCCGCGGCCACGGCGTTGAGGTCCGCGTACGCCGCGCGCTCGGCGGCCATGAAGGCGCGGCAGCGAGCGTCTCGCTCCGCGGTCTCGATGGAGGCCTTTAGGATGGCGGCCTCGACGGCATCGCCAACCGCCTCGTAGCCGAGCCTGAACTGGTTGGCCGCCTGCTCGGCGCGCCAGGTGTCGAAGGAGTTGACCGCGACCACCTGGTCGGGCCACACGCGGCGGCGGCAGCTCCTGCTCCGGCGCCGGCTCCTGCTCCTGCGCCGGCTCCTCCTCCGGAGGCGGCTCCTGCCCAGGGTAAGGATCCTGGGCCGGCTCCTGCTCCAGCTGCTCCTCCACGTCGATGTCGTCGACGTTCGCCCAATCGAAGGGCTCCTCGTCGACGACGGCTGGAGCGCCTGCGGAGGCGCCTGCTCCGGCTCCTGCTCCTGCCGAGAGGGTGAACGCGGCGCGCTGCCTGGGTGAGGGTGGACCAGGTGGTTTGGAGGCGGCGAGGCATGGTGCTTGGTGAGGTGCTTGGCTACGTCGAGTGTTGGTGTGGTGAGGCTGCACGGCGGAGGAGTGTGTGCCGAGGCTGCAAGGCGGAGGAGTGTTATATAGGCGGGGAGGGGGCGGGAAACGGAGGGGCGGGAAGCGGTGGCGCTGGGCGGGAAGCGGCGGGTGGGTGAGCACGCGTTGCGTCGGAGTTATGTGGCGACGACGCGATTCGGCCACGCCGACGCTTGGGAAGCCGGGAAAGCCTGGGCGCCGGCGTAATTGCGAGACGTGCCGCAGACGCCTCGCCGTCCCGTCGCTTCGTCGCCTGCAGTAACGTGTCGCCATTAACGCGGGCGGAACGGCCTCCTGTCGGAGGCCATGTCCGGTCAATGTCCGGCACCCCCAGAGGGCCTCCAAACTTGGAGGCCCTATTGGAGGTGCCGGACACAAAATCGCTCGGGGCGAGGCTTTGGAGGGTGCCGTTGGTGGGCGTTTTTGTGTCCGGCCCCCAAAGGGCCTTTGGGGGGTCCTTTAGAGGCCCCCAGTGGAGATGCTCTAACAAGAGCCCTTAAACTTCCCAAATCGTAAAAGTCCGACGATTTAACTGGCCGCAGCTGCTTTTGTGGCCATAGCAGAGCCCGTAAAGATGGCTCGGCCCGTAAACAGGATAAGGACGCCCATGGATGTGCTTCGCAACCTTGTATTTATGTCGTGCGAGGGGCATTTCACGGGTCGAAACCCTCATCGTCACGCCACCGCCGCCCCCGCACCACCGCCTCCAACGCGCGATCCAGCCGTCGCGAGAGAAGATCCAGCGCCGCCGCCGAGCCACGATGGCCCCGAAGAGGGAGAGGTCAGCGCCGCTGCCGGGCGACGACCGATTCGGCGATGATTATTTCGATGCGCGGCGGGCAGAGCTTGTCCGCTCGGACGGCGCGCGGAAGCGCAGCATGTGGCGGTATTTGAAGGACAACGAGCATGTGCCGCGTCGCTCCTCGTCCGCCAGGTCGAGGAATTCGACCGTCTCCGGTGGGGCGTGAGCTCGTCCGCAATGGCGGCGAGGGCAGTTCCTCCGCGCCGCTTCCTTCGCCGGAGGAGTACGACGCCGAGGCCTTTGGCACCTCCCTCCGTCCAGAGGATTTCGTCTCCGACGAGGACCTCGAGCGCACCATGACGGTGACGGCTCTGCGGTCCGAGCACGAGGCGGCGGAGGATGCCGCCAAGGTCAAGCGCGACGAGGAGCCGAGGAGATTGTCCTGCAGCAGAACCTCATCCTGAGCACACTGCCACCCGTCATCGACCTCGTCTCCGACGACGAGGATTGAAGATCCTCCACCGCCGCTGCGTCGCCGCCACGCCCGAGGCTTTGGTGAGCCAAATTTTGGAATAGGGCTAGGGCGGCGACGAAATCCAGTAGGAATACTTTTGTTTTAGTTTAGATTAACTGTAAATTATGGATGAATTCATCTATCGATGAAGAACATTTTCCTTCTCACCAAAATTTGTCGATATGCAGTTTCGATTTAAAGTTTCTACTATGTTGCGACGCGTTTTCGTGCGAACTTTAAAACATGTCTCTAGGTGAGGAGTTGTTGATGAAGGTGATGAAGCTGGAACCAGAGAGCTACCGGAGGAAGAGCAAACGCCATAGCAAGTGAAGGCGAATCGCATGGTGGAATCCGCCAATCAGGTTGGTCGAGGCAAACACGAGACAACAAAAGAGTGGTTGCAAGCCATACGTGTGGACCTCTCCGTCCCACAATGCTCACCGAATTGAGCCAAGGGAGCACATCGCCCTCCCTTTAAGGGAGTTTCACGTTGTCTTCCACGAACTAATTCAAGGATTGACGAGGGTGTCCTCGGCAATACCCATGGTTGAGTACCTAGGGTTAGGATTATGTGGTAGAGAACGCGTAGTGATAGTAGAATCGATGGCTGACAAGCGGGATTTACCCATGTTCAGGGCCCTCGAGTGAGGTAACACCCCTACTTCATGCCTGTCGTATTGATTGCGAGAATATGTTGCGGTTACAAGGTCTAGTAAGGGGCTGATCTCGCTAGGGTTTGGTGATTCTGGTATTACGTGTCCTTGATCGGCGACCCTCCCAGCCCTTATATAGGGGGCTGGGTCTCGGGAAAGCATAACCGACTAGGATTACATACAAGGAAAGTCCAAACCGACTATGGCTTCGCCTGCCTTGGAAAGCACTCCATCATCTTGGGCCTTCCTTCGTGGGCTTCTTGGGCTTCTGCTACTTCAATCTTTAGCTATTACGTGCACCAGGTACCCATGGTAGGGTACCTGTTCGGTATAACCTCGTCATTAGCCCCCGAGTGCTGGGCTGACTCGAAGAATCAGGCAAGGACTCACTCGATAGTGCACGTCCTACTTCCGTTCCTATGCTTATTAGTATGAGGTTTTATGAATAATACAGGACGATCTTATCAATTTTCGACTATGGTTTATGATTTGCCAAGGGATCGTGACATAGTAGGCATGGTTCACTCGACTGATCGAGACCAGTTAACTGCACTTTTGGGCAAAACCTTACTAGCCTTCAATCAAACTCGAGTCCCTGGGCACGAATCTGGAACACACTGGACAGACTCGACTCAGGCCGTTGAGGTCTTACTGAATCGCTCTGCAGTTTATACTTTGCTACCTAGCGCGTCCGCTAGGATTTTTCATCATGTCTGCTGACACGGAAAGTTTTAAGGACTAGCACTGCCGGAGTGGTCCGTAGTCCTGCTCGACTGATTAGCGGGTCTTACCTTTGCATATCCCGTATGCAGCATCCGAAACATCAGCGATTGACGTCACTCGGGAATTCTTTGACTTTTCGTTTTTTGCTATTGACTGAGTCGAGCCACTTTTCAACAGCAGTTTTTGTTTTTTAATCTATCGGGTGCGCGTCAGCGCTCCCGATGGGAGCAGCCCCCGAGATTGTGCTTTATTACTTGTAATGGAGGATAATCTCAAATTCTTTTTTATTTTACCCCACATGCGTTAATCGAAGAAATTTTTGATACGTTCCCAATAGGAGTTATAACATTCGACATAGTGTCGAGTGGAAAATACTACCTCAATCGATATAGTGCACATGAAGTCAGCCGCTTTGAATCAGTCGAAGGAATGCTCATGTGGCATTTTAGTATCCAACGGTTGCTTTGCTGATGACGTCACTCATGACGCTATTGGCGTGCGCGCAGAGTTTTGACAAGACATATCGCTGCGGTCCCACTGTTTGACTGCAGAGGACACCGCTTCAAATCCGATTTGACCGGACGTGGCGAGATTTTCGCTGCGTAATCATAACTTCCTTGTTTTACGTGCGTAGTGGGCGGCGTGGCCTACGACGGTTGTGCTCCACGATCGCCACGTGTATTGAAGATCTTTTACGAACGGTTGTGATCGTTTTTCTGAGTTGTGGTAAATAAGGATCATCGCGATGGCATAGTTTTTACTTGCCATTTTCCTCCTCTGCTTCCAGCTTCGTCTTCTTCCTCGCGCGCCCATCTCCATTACCTCTGCAATAGAGCTCTCGCTTTTTTGCACCTCCTCTTCCTCCCTATGGGGAAACCTTCCAAGCCATCCAAGCGCGCCACGGCTGCACTGGCAAGCTCCTCCGCAGATGCAGCGGAGAAGAAGGGGAAGAAGGTGGCGGCCGGCGCCTCCGATTAGAAGAAATCATCTGGTGGTTGGGTCAAATCCACCCTGAAGGAGGCCAACCTCATCCAGTT
>CAMZMU010000107.1:71730453-71793704 GCA_947311845.1 Poa pratensis | reverse complement strand
CGGGCGCGCCGCGCACGCGTGTCGCTGGAGGTGGCCCAGATCTACTGGGAAAGGCGGCAGCCGCTGCCGTGGGGCGATGTCCACACTCCCCGAGGGGTGGCATCTCAACCGCCGGCGCGTCCCCGTGCCTCCAGTGCCACGCTCCGGCCGTGATCGCACGGAGGAGATCCTCAGCCGCCGGGCCCTGCTGCCCCCGATCTCCTCCACGACCCGGCGTACGCTATGAATAGCGAGCTCTGGGACCGGTGGTTCGAGCTCGAGAGCACAACCACCGGCGCCGGCTCGCGTTCGCGGCGACGCTGCCGGTGGACTACAACGAGCCGGAGGAGGAGTACGAGCCGGAGGAGACTACGAGGACGGCGAGCCGGAGGAGGAGTCCGAGGACGGCGGCGACCCCCTGAGAAGATGGAGGACGAGGAGGACAAGGACGAGCTGCTCAAGCAGGCCATCCAGGCCTCCGAGCTGGAGGAGCTCGGGCGCTGGCCCGATCTGGCGCCTGCGCTCCGTGCGTCCGCCGAGGCTGCGGCGGAGCAGGCCCGCATGGACGAGGAGCACGCGCGCTGGCAGGTGCCCTGGTCACCGTGGCCAGAGCACGGCGAGGGCCAGGCGTACGTGCCCCCACCGGCATGGCCACAGGCACCCGTGGCCCCGGCCACGCCTCCACCCGCGGCGCCACCGGCGTGGCTCTACGCCACGCCTCCATACATCATCCTCGACCCCTCCGACGACGAGGATGAGTAGGACGCCAGCAACGCCAACAGGCCGGAGCCGCCGCCGCCCATTTTGCCCCTCCGACGACGCCGGCGCCGCCCTATCCCCGACCTAGAGCCGTAGTATAGGCTCATTTTTTTTTTTTTTGTCCTTTTGTCTCACTGGCCACTGGGCCCTATCGAACTACTAATGTAATATTATTTTTATTTGTGTTGTCCCTTCTTTTTTGCGCTGGGCCGTTGGGGGCACTTCCTCCGCAAAGAGGACAGAGGCCCAAAATTTGTCCGCGGACAGAATCGGTCCGCTTTGGCTGTCCATATGCGGAGCACCGTTGGAGGTGCCCTAAGGGTAGCATAGAAACAGCAATCTCGACGATTGTCTAGATTCACTACCCTGCAGTTCCCGCATTCCCGAATCAAAAAAGTGATGAAAGCACAAGCTACGTCACTGCCCGGCCACTCCACCAAGCGCACACACACCTCATCCCGGCGGCGTGGAACCGAGCTCACCTGCTGCCGGCGGAGAGGAGCTCGGCGGAGTCGTCCGAGTCGTGGTCCGCGAAGTCGTAGTCGGCGTCGCCGTCGTCGCTGGCGGCGAGCCCAGCCTCCCCGCCGCTGTAGAAGTCTTCGTCCTCCTCCGCCGAGTCGTTGGCGTCGTGCATGTCGTCCTCGGAGTCCATCGCCGCCCCGCTGCCGCTCGCCTCCGCGCGCCGGAGCCTCAGCAGCAGCGCGGATCGGACGGATCGGAGCGGCGCCCACCACGACGAGGGCGCAATCGGGCCCGGGGGGCGCGGGGCGCCCGCGCGGACTCGGGCGCAGAGGCGGGGCGGGACGCGGCGGCGGTGCTCGCCGGGAGGACGGGGAGGAGGGATTGGTGGAATGGTGGGAACAGGGCGGATTCGCTCGCTCGCTCGGCGCTACTGCAGGCTGCAGAGGAAATGGCGACGAATGCAAAAGCTTCTCCTCTCGTTTTCTGTTTTCTCACACCTTTCTTTCTCCCCCACTTTGCTTTCAGTTGTTTATCCTTCTCATTCGTGTTTGTGCGCGTATTGTTTTTTCTCTAAGCTTCTTTCTCGCTCCATGGTTATTTTTTAGCGCAACCTCTCTCCATGGTTTTAGCTTTGTTTGTATTGACTTCCAAGTTTTCCCTCAAAAAGTGTTGTGCTCAAGCTCGTTGGATGTTGGCAGACATCTTTAGTAAATGAAAGCGAAAGTTCAACTCCTAGCCTTTACATTTTAGGCCCTGTTTGGATTGTAGGTATTTTTTCCCACGAGATATTGGTTTCAAATAGATATCGAGCTCGACATCAACCATGTAAAATCTCAAATTATCAACCTCTGCGCTCACCTCCCCCTTTTGGGTGTTTTTACATCAGTTTTGCTATTTCTCACTCGTGAGATAATTAAGTTAGATCTCACTCAACTCTAGTCCCATCAGATTTGCATCGTGATTTGTGGCATGAAAACGAAAGAAGGGTAGCCCTAACAAAATTACAACAATTAAGGTATGTAGAACATCATAGTGTTTGTAGTTTGTAGCTATTAGAGTGTACTACTTTATCCGATGATTTTTTAGATCTCTTGGGTAAAATGACCAAATATGACCAAGGCTCTAAATAGTTTACATACAAAATTGTGCAACTATAAAGTTTGAAATCTTACTGTTGAAAGTATTGAAGGTTACCAGAACAAAATATATTGCCTATGAAGTTGAAAAAATTAGAGCAAATGTTGAATTTGTAAGGACTATGTTGATGTACTGATGATGCATATATGCAAGAGAGAATAGCCAAAATACCACTACTCAAAACCAAAAGTGCCAAAATACCATCAGTAAAAACCAAAGTGCCAAAATACCACTCAGTTTCGGTTTTCCCATGCCAAAATGCCACTACCGTCAATTCTCAAAGACGCCGTTAGTCAACACAGGGGAAAATGTCAGTTTTTCATGCTATACCGGAAATGCCCTTGACTTCGTCTAAAAAAAAGGAAATACATCTCTCCCGCAGCTTCTTTTCCCCAGCCATGGTCCCTCCGCCGGTAACTCCCTCCGCGCTGTCGCCCCACCAAAACCCGCCGCCACCGCTCCGTGTACCTCTCCCGGTAACTAATCCGCGCCGCCGCTCCACGAACCCGTCGCCGCCGCGCCGTGTCCCTCCGCCGCCCGGAGCTCTTGCCGCGAGTTACTACGGGAGCAGGGCAAGCTGCACACCTTTCACCCAGCCCGCCGCGTCGTGTCCCTCCGCCGGCTTGGAGCTCTTGCCATGAGTTACGCCGGGAGCAGGGCGTCTTCGTCACCGTCGGCCTCCGGCTCGCGCTGCTCTACCCGAGACGCGGCAGCTTCTGGTCGCGCCGCACCGTGCTCCCATGCCCTGAAGGTCGACCTCGACGCCCTTCCTTCCCCGGCTTCAAGGAACGATGACCACACCCTCGTTTGCTCCGGTGCAGTTCTCCGCCTCCATCTACATGTCCAGCGCACCACATTCCTCCCAGCAATAATGATTTCCCCTTTTTGTAACATTTGATTCTTGTAAATGTTTGGACATGTTGATGTGTGTTATCTTTGGACAATTTGCTTGCGCACCAAAAACTTAGATATGTATCTGTGTGTTGGTTCGAGTGTTCAATCTTATTTTCAGTTGGGTAATGATCAAAGAATGATTATTTGGTAGGGGTCAGGATGTTGTGCCTTTAATTTCTGAATCATAGATAGCACAATTGTTTCATAAATGTACTAAATCTTGTCAAATTGATGCGGAAATGTTGCTCATTTGTTGTTGAACAGAGTATAGACATATGAAGAGGTAAGGGCATTTGTGTCTTTCTTGAAGGATGTTAGTCTCAGTTAGGCAGTAGTGGTATTTTGGCATGAAAAAACGAAACTGAGTGGTATTTTGGCACTTTGGTTTTTACTAGTGGCATTTTGGCACTCTCGGTTTTGAGTAGTGGTATTCTGGCTATTCTCTCTATATGCAAATGGCGTGTGACGTGGCAAATGTAGGTGGAATGTTGAATGCCACACAAATGATCTTCCAAAGCTAAAAATAAAATAAAATCAGGAAATGATAATCATCTTAACAACCATTAATGAACGATCAAAGGGTAGCGTTAAGTAGGGAAATATTTTGACACATACATTTTTTAAAAAGTTTCAAACAAATAGTAGGAGGAAGGAAACTTTTCGTTAAAAGGAGAGAATTGACCGGTAAGTGAAGACAAGTGTCAAAAAAATGTTAGGAATGACTCACCATGTCTATCTCGGCTCGGCTAGAAGTTTGCACAATCGACATCCTAATGAAAAAACCACAGAAAGGTGTCGACGACATGAGTATGTCGAGACCGTTGATCTAATTCTAGTCCTTGACGATAACTAACATGTGGTTAAATGGTTAAAATGATAGATACACATACACACACTCACCCATATGAATTCACGCACGTACACCTTAGAGCATCTCCACCGGGGGCCTCTAAATCGGTGTCCGGCACCCCCCAATTGGGCCTCCTTTGGGGCCGGACATGTGCGGCACCCCCCAAAGGCCCACCCCCAAACGCGCCCAACATTTGAGCGAACTGCCGAACACCTTGCGGGCATGCCGTGGTCGCCGCCGATGAACAGCACGAAGAGTACGCGGCGGAACAGGACGGCGGTGCATGCATTAATAAAAATGTCTCAAACGATGCCGACAATCAAATAGTTTTGCCGCGCCGGAGAACAAGTCAGAGACTTGGCATAGTTTCGACCGCGTCGGAGAACAATCTCCAACGCCGACCATCAAAGAAGGATCGACCGCGCCGGAGAACAAGTCTCCAAGGCCGGCCATCAAAAGGGCGCCTCCCTGGCGCAGTGGTTCATGCCGATCACGCGGCGGCCTCCTCGTCGACTTCTTCGTCGTCGTCGCCGTCCTCGCCTTCCTCTATGGATTCCTCGAGCCCCGCCACTTCGGCTGTCGCCTTCTCAGCCTGAATGCGCCTCCGTTCAGCCACGAAGTAGGCCTTCTGGTTGGGGCTCATGCCGGTCGTGTTCGTGGCCATGAACAGACACTCCTCTTTCTTCTCTTGGTTCTTGAGCTTGGTCCGCTGCATCTTGAAGTAGAGCTTCCACTTCTCGTCGGACTTTGCTTGTAGCTTCTTCTTCTCGACAGTTGTCGCGGCCACCTCGGCAACGTATAGCTTCACCGACTCTTGGATGCTGCCTGCGGCGCCCGAGACCCCTGGCTTCTTGCCATCCCTGGCGGCCGCCTTGCACGCCTTCACTCCCATCTCGGGACGCTCGGCGCTAGCAGCCGACAGCTTTCTTTCATCTCCCTCGGCGGTGCCTTGGTCTTTTATATGGCTCTTCCACTTCGGGCAACCTTTAACCACCTCCCAACCATGCATGAACTTGTATGGCTTCTTGCCGTCCATCTCCAAGTCAAGGTACATGTACTTGGTGTCTTTCAGCTACACAAACAAAGGCCAAGTCAAGTATGCATGTAAATATGATGGGTTACAAGTTAAGATGATCGGCTAACCTTGTCGGCGTCGTTCTTGCCACTCTCGTCTCTCATCAAGATTTGCCCATTGCAACGTGAAACTTGGTAGTGAGGTTCGAGATGACGCCCCAACGACTCTCAACCGATTTGGCATTGCGGTTGGGCAAATCTTCATGAGGAGGATACGACCTTCTTTCGGTGTAGTCCTTGTGCACGCGTAACCAATAGGCGTTCTTCTTTTGGTTGGCGCCCTTCTCGCCGCACATGCTCACGTTCATCCACGCCTCGGCCAACAAGACGTCCTCCTCCTCGGACCAAGTCGGGCCTCTGTTTCCCGGCCTCCGGACGCCATCCTCTTCATCGACATCCTCTTCTTCTTCGACCTCTCCTTCCAGGCCCTGGCCGGCATCCCCTTCCTGGCCCTGGCCCTGGCCGGCATCCCCTTCGTCGCCCTGGGCGAACTGATCTGTCTCGGCGTAGCCACTAGCGGCGTAGGAGGCGAAGGTACTACCGTCGTCGATGATTGAATTCATGAACGAGGCGCCAGCGTCCTACCAGCAAAAAACACAATTTGCATCCTCGGCAATTAATGCACAATACAAACAATTTGCATCCCGCCGTTCGCAATAACTGCGCACAATCGGCCAGGGAACACAATAAATGAGGGGAGATCAAGATTATAAATAACACTCACATGGCCGAGTTGGTCGCCGAAGAGAAGGCCGCGGGAGCAGTCGCGTCTTGGCTCGTGGCAGGTGTCCGCCGCAACGCCGACGATTCGCTGAACAACGGCGCGGCATTCAGATCGAGGGTCGGCTCTTCGGGGGAAAGCCGCGACACCTGCGACGGGTAGCCGGAGGTGCCGTCGAAGAAGGCCGGGACAGACGGCGACCCAACAAACCCGCCGACGGATGCTGGGCTAGAGCTGCTTTGGCTCATGGCGATCAACATCTCGGCAGCGTTGTCGTTCAGCGACGACGACAGATCAGCCACCGACTTGTCCTTCGCCTCTCGTCGTTGTTGCCGAAGCTGGGAAGCGGCGGCGCGGAGCTGGCCTGGCTCATCGCAGGATTGGCCGTCGGCAACGGAAGATCCTGTGGCTCCCGCTTCAACTGCTTCTTTTTCGGCTGCGCCGATGACGACGGCTTGCGTCCCTTGGGTTTCGAGAGGCCGACGGCCTTGGGCGGCATGGTGGCGGAAGGCGAGGAGGTCGCGGCGGCGGCGTGAGGGTTTGGGAAATGGAGGGAAGATTGCGAATTTTGGCGCCGGGGGCGGCAATGTAGAGGAAGGGGAATTGGGCGCGGCGCATTGTGTGTATGACGGGTGGGCCATTGCTGTCAGGGCCATGCCCGCGGCAATGTCCGGCACCCCCAATAGGGCCTCCAACTTGGAGGCCCTATAGGGGGTGCCAGACACAAAATCGCTCGGGGCGAGCCTTTGGGGGTGCCGCTGGTGGCGGTTTTTCGTATCTGGCCCCCCAAAGGGCCTTTGGGGGGTCGTTTGGAGGCCCCCGGTGGAGATGCTCTTACCCCTATGGGTATCCGAAAGACTGAGTCAGCGGTTGTGTCTTGAGATTGATGAAGTCACCACACGCGTCTCGTTGTCGGCGGGAACGTCGCCTCCATATTCCGCCTAAATAAGAAACAACAATATTAAATTCAGTCCATCAAAATTCAAATCCCAAATTTAACACTAGGAGGCGCAAGAGTATCTGCCACGTCACCTTAGAGCATCTCCAACAGCCGCCCTATTTGGACCGCGCGCTGGAAATAACCGCTTTTTAGCGCGCGCGGAGAAATCCAGTGTTCCAGCGGCAGCGGTAAAAACCCGCACGCGCTAAAAACCGTCTAGCGCGCGCTGCCAAGCGGTAGATTTCGCCTCAAATTTGGGGCGGCGACTACAGCGCGCGGGACGACATCAAATTCTGGCGCGACCTAGCAACCGCCAGATCTGAAAAATCCCACTGCTCCCCGCCGCTGCGCATCTCTTCCCCCAACTCTGACCGCGCCACCGCGGTCGATTTACCTGTCGCCGGCGCTGGCTCCGCTACTCCCCGCGCCGCCGCTATATATGGCTGCGCGGAGCTAACCGCGGCGCTGAATCGAGCCGGGCGAGCCGGGCCTTCACCGACGCCGCCGCCGCGCTTCCGGCGGCAGCTGTTTCGCCGAACACTCGCCGCGCTTCTTCGTCGCTGCTTCGGCGACCCGTAGCCGCTGCCACCTCGCGGGCGCACATCTCCACGCGCGCAAGGTGTTTGATAAAACACCTTGAAGGTATAACAATGACATGTGCACTTAAACTTTGGTGAATTTGGTGTATATTTAGTTTAGAATTTAAATTAGAGTGCATTGATGCATGTAGATGAGTTATTCGTACGATTCTTCCGATGAAGAATTTGATCTTCAAGAGGAGGAAGACGTCGCAATGATCCTAGCTATTCGCGCGAAGAGAAAACGGAAGCATGGTGGTTCCGTTGTTGGCCGTATCAAGTTGTGGAGGGAAAGAATCGATGCTCATGAAAGATTGATGAGGTACTATTTTGTGGAGCATCCAACATATCCCGAGTCTTATTTTCGGCGCCGTTTTAGAATGAGGATCGAGTTATTCAAGCGCATCGCCGCGAAGTTAGCGAGGCATGATCGGTTCTTTCAGCAAAGGAGGAACGCCGCCGGTGAGCTAGGGCATAGCACCTATCAAAAGGTGACCGCCGCTTTGCGTATGGTGGCATATGGTATTCCGGCGGATCTAGTTGATGACTATTTGGCCATGGGTGAGAGCCAAGCCATCATGTGTGTCAAGCGGTTTGCCGTTGGAATTATGCAAATATTTGGGAAGGAATATCTGAGAGCTCCCAATGCTGCAGACACGGCTAGGCTTTTGGAGTTCAACGCTGCTCGGGGGTTTCCAGGTATGCTTGGTTCTATTGACTGCATGCACTGGAGTTGGAAAAATTGTCCTAAGGCATGGCATGGACAATTCCAAGGCCACCATAAGGATTCAACTATAATTCTTGAAGCGGTGGCCGATCATGAGACTTGGATTTGGCATGCTTTTTTTGGCATGCCCGGATCTCTCAATGATATCAATGTTCTTCACCGGTCACCACTCATGAATAAGATTGCAAAAGGTAAAACTTGCCCGGTGGAGTTTGTAGCAAATGACCATACATACAACTATGGCTACTATCTTGCGGACGGCATCTACCCAAGGTGGCAAACATTTGTGAAGCCGGTTAAGAATCCACAAGGTAAGAAAGTGCTTGATTTCCACAATGCTCAAGCGACGGCTAGGAAAGATGTGGAGAGAGCATTTGGATTTTGCAAGCCCAATTTGCTATCGTGAGAGGGCCGGCTAGATTTTGGGATCAAGACATGCTTTGGTAATCATGACCGCTTGTGTGATCATGCATAATATGATCATCGAGGATGAGCGTGGGTAAGAGTTGGACTACTCTCACTACGAGTTGATGGGCCGTCCCGTGCAAGTGCGGAGGAGAGCGGAGAGGACCGCTCGCTTTGTGGCATCTTATCATGCCATTCGATACAACGAACGTCATGATGAGCTTCAAAAGGATCTAATCGAGAAGTGGTGGAAGTGGAATGTGCAACAATGAAATTCATTCAATTGCTTGTTATATTTCTATTGAACTATTCATTTTATTGAACTATTCATTCTATTGTTTGCTGAACTATTTGTATTCGACAAAAACAATTTGTTTGTGTTGTAATAATAATTATACTATTTATTGTTGATTTATTTGGTATTTGTTTGATCTTCACGGTTGTATGTTCAAGTGCAAATGTTGTTTCCGCTGAGCTCGCGCGCTGCATTCTAGCGCGCCTGGTGAAACGCGCCAGCGACGCGCTAAATTATAGCGCGACTGCTAAACCGAAACCTGCACGCGGCGCGTCAAACGTCGATTTCGACGCTGCAAAAAATTTATACAGCGTCGGCGCGTTGGGCGGCTGTTGGAGATGCTCTTAGTCTCGAGAGGACTATCAACGTGCAGCTACTTGACGTGCAGGGTGTCTCCGTGTCATTCTTTTATTGACACGTGCACCTCCAGCATGTTATCAAAGCCGGGAGCATAATGGGGAGCCAGCATCCGAAAAAATAGAGCCGAGCCAGCCATGGATCGACCTGGAACGAGAAGGAAATGTTTTTCTATTTTCTTTTAGCGCGTAGGTGAGACTGGAACCTCCAGAAAAAAAAACTGTAGCTTGGTACGCGTCACGCGTCGGATCGGATGCAAATCAGATCTCCGTCCTCAAACATTGACGCGAATAGCTTCTTCTTCTTCTTCTTCCTCGGCACCGGCTCCACCCACCTCCCCCTCGGCAGCTGCACCACGGCCGGCCAACCCCCTCCCCCGCAGTTTGTGGCTCCACCGCCCGCCCCGCCACCATCTGCAGTCGGGGGTCCCGGTTTCAGCCTCACCTGATCCCCCCGGGCAGCCCCGGTCGCCTGATAAGACACAATCGTCGCGGGCGGAGGCTGGTAGCGCTGCCAGCAGAGGGTTCATTGTAATCCAGATTCACGCCGCCCTGTCTGATCCGGAGAACTCCGTCACCTCCCCTATCCGGCACCTAGAAAGGATCACCGAACGGTACGGAATTTCCATACCCTGCTAGGAATGTTGTTTCTAGGATCGGGTTCTGTTCCGTTCTTCCATCTATGAGAAATTACGAACCGTTTTGTACTATAGGAATGTGATCCATTGCCTGTTCGATCTGAGTTGACTCCATGCCCCATTCGTAGGATGTGCATTGCCATTTGGATGTCCAATCTGCAACCCCCAACTAAAACTGCTAATGCTAGCATGTTTGTTCTCATATTTTTAAGCGTCCAAGTGTTCAACTGACCCGTTCCCAACGCTTGCAGCTAACTGGGATGACTCATAGTTAAACAACTATTTGCTATTTGATTTTACAGCGTTTAGTAGGATGGCTCAGTAACCTTCATACACCCCTTGTTTGGCTGAACCTCTGATCCTTGCAACGTGCAATAGAGGCTAGAGGACATGGATATCCACCGTACATTTGGTGTTTCTTCATCACTAATGCTGACACTCAGAAACAATGTAGTAATACATGTTGTTCCAGACCCACCTTTTCTGTATTTTATTTGCCTTTGATTTTTTGTAGTCCAGGCATTTTATTCCATGTCAAATTCATAGGCCAGGCACTTTACAGTAATATATACAGTTATTGCAAATTAATGGCCGGGCATCTTTCTTGCTATATAGTGAAGGTACCCTCAAGTACTCACTGAAAATGGATAAGAAGAAAGAAGTCGATGACATAGAACCTGGAACAGCTCCTCGGTCTGTGGACAGATTTGGCTTTATAAAGACTGAGCAAAGTAACTCTCCGGAGGGGATTGTAAAGAGCAGAGCCACACATGAACGTGGAAGGTATGACCAGGGGTCTCCTGTTATATTTATACTCATATGTTTGACCATTTGATAAGTTCGAGGCTGTAAATCTTCTTCGCTAATTATCTTGTTTCTTTCTATAATTATATGTTTGAGGTGTTGCACGAAAAGAACTAGATATACTGGGGATGAGGCCCGTGCTTTTTGTAGTAATAATTGATAACAAATGACCACTAGCCACAATGTGGAGACCATGCCTGGCAGACTGGTGGATTGGGTGTGCACTCAAGCCACTAGCCAACCGAGTGATATTCTGTTTTATGTCTGTTGCGGTATAGCAATATCTGTTCTGGTAGTTGAACATCATACATTTCTATGCTTATGCATGGGCCTTTTTGGCAAATTTGTGTGACTAGCTGCCATAAATTTGTCTCCTTGCATGATGTATACTTAGTATTTACTATCTTGGTAGTGTACTCTGGTGCCATGTCGCCGTATTTTTCAAGCTAGTTTACTTATCTAAATGAGTTATTAACTTGTTTTTAGACATATAAGGACTAAGTCTTACGCCCCACAGCATTTTATTGCAAACTTAAAGTAATATGTACAAGCTGAAAAGGAAATATTGACATACAAAAGCTGAAACGTTTGCTAAGCAATCTTCCTTGTGGGCACAATTTTTTTTGTTATTATAGAGAGGAAAAGAGGATAAGAAAGTGGAGGAAGATGATAGGTGCCGGTGGTAGTGACTGGAAGCATTATGTTAGAAGGAATCCTCATGTGGTTAAAAGAAGAATAAGAAAAGGAATTCCTGATTGTCTCAGAGGACTTGTTTGGCAGTTGATTTCAGGCAGCAGGGACCTCTTGCTAATGAATCCTGGGGTTTATGAGGTACTCATAATCATCCTTTTGTTGAATCAGTTCGCATGTTTTGGCCTTGCTGGAATTAATTTATATCGATAACCGATAAAAATGGATTCTTCTTAAAATGCTCCCTTAATTCGCAAATAGATTACATTTTTAGACATTGACACAGTCTCCCACATGTGTCAGACCATTGGTTTTTGTATGCATAGTATTTTTTTCAAGACAAATCGAATGGTACTACTTTCACCTTACTAATGTATATTTGTAGGAACATGATTCTATACTCCTGGGGGCATGTACTCCCACTCCTCACATACCACTTAGACGACTCGATTAATATCTCTTTCTAAATTTTTAATGTACTTCATTAACAATGGCCAGAGGAAAGTTTGACCACAGGCTTTCTAGGAAGTCCTCTATTTACAAAGTAGATATCCTGAAGGGGAACATCACCAAATTCCCCTGGTGTACCTTATACATTGTTTGTCTCTTTCATAAGTATAATCCATGTGTGTTGTTGGGGCAAACAAGATAACCAAGTTCTGTAGATTATTTTTAAGGAAGTTACTCACCACCGATCATATTCATTCAAGCTCATATTTATCTTCACTTTATGGATACACCTCTATTGTACATTTGTATTTGTTCCAGAATTGATTGATATTTTAATGTAACTTGTGTTTTCATTGGACAGACTCTGGTAATATACGAGACATCAACATCAGAATTGGAAATTATTCGTGACATATCGCGTACATTTCCGTCTCATGTTTTCTTTCAACAGAGACATGGCCCAGGTCAAAGATCTCTGTATAATGTTTTAAAAGCATACTCTGTTTATGATAGGGATGTTGGATATGTGCAGGTTTGTGTTCAGCTCGCCAGCATATTATATAGGGATGAACATGTTCTCTGGATTAATATGCTGGTACTTTTGTGCAATGGTGTTGCAGGGAATGGGATTTATAGCCGGATTGCTGCTTCTTTATATGAGTGAGGAGGATGCATTTTGGTTAATAGTAGCTTTGCTAAAAGGAGCCGTCCATGCACCAATGGAAGGCTTGTATCAGGTGATAAGACCTCTTTGATGATCTTTGTTATTCAGTGAGCAGGCAACTCTAATGACTTTAAAATCTGAACTTCCAAGTGATGAATGAGAGTTCTTTTGTTCAACACTTGGTTCAGTTATTGCAATTTCTTCGTGTCATGCTTATCATCATCTTATACTACTATAAATTTTCAAAATATTTGGATGTACTGAACTATTAAACCAGATTTACTGTTTTTTCTTATTAATACATGTTTTGCCACTTGTTCAGAAATATTTCTCTTAAGTTGTACTGCGCTCATGCAAAATTTATGGAACACTTTCTGAAAGAAATCTGTGTATTCTGAACTGCTATCTAACAAATGTCACTGTTTATACTCCTGGAACAGCCTGGTTTGCCACTCGTGCAGCAATATCTGTTTCAATTTGAGAGATTAGTTAGAGAGTACATGCCTAAGTTGGGAGAACATTTTGTTGAAGAAATGATAAATCCAAGCATGTATGCAAGTCAATGGTTTATCACGGTTTTCTCATATTCCTTCCCATTCCATATAACTCTTAGAGTTTGGGATGCCTTCCTTTATGAGGTAAGAATCTCGCTTTCATACTTTTTTCCTGTCTGGTGTTTATCCCACCTTGTGGGTTGTGAGCTGTGCTTTACTGATTTTACAAGCATGTTTTATGTTAGCATTCTCCTTTAGAACTTTTTCGAGAAGAAATTTAGTTATATTCTATACGGAGGTATATAATCACCCCTTGTTTCCCCTTGGACCTGTATAACCATTATTTGTTCTAGTATCGCATGCTCTAACATGCAGTGAATGTGGGGTCTGAGTATAGGTAAATAATAGTATTAATTTTCGAGTTCTTTTGAGTTTTGGTTCCTTTGGATGACTGAATGAACCTCAAAAATTCATTTTCCAATGGACTGCAGTGTCAATATTGGAGCCATATATAATTAGTCTTTTATTAGTTACCACATTAATTGTGAAGTTCCCTTTGTAGAGAAGCCCTCTGGAGAACACGTCATGTAATTTTATTATGCGTTACAAATAGTAGAATGTAGCTAGCAGCCTAGCACTTAGTTATGGGGTCCTACTCAAGTATTTTTCTAATAAGACACATGATCCTGTGTTTCCAGCAAATGTTTGACATGAATGTTCATGGTTCTTCCATACAACATAATCCTCTTAAGGTTATCAATATACCAATCTTCTAGATCCAGGCATTAAAAACCTTATTGTATCTACGTACAGGGTATTAAGGTTGTGTTTCAAGTTGGATTGGCTCTATTGAGATTCTGCCATGATGACCTGGTGAGTTTTTTGGTGTCCTATGTTGCTTTCGCTTGAAAGACATGTTTTAAAGAACCTCTTAAGTAACCTTTCTGATTTCTGTCAGGTCAAATTGCCTTTCGAAGAACTTTTACATTCGTTGAGAAATTTTCCAGAAGAGGCAACCGATCCAGATAAACTGTTGCCGCTTGCTTTCTCATTTAAGGTGATGAACTGTTTTTTTTAAGCGAGATACTATTTACTATATTAGTACATATGTAGTTTTGTGAGTTCTTGCTTGTGGGGTAAACTTCTTGTCTTTACTGCTATATGTTTTCCTCTTATTTATCTTACTATGGCAAGATTATTCTTTATTGATATACTTTTTCGCTTATTTCGTAACAACAATTGTCTCCCTTCTATGGCTATCTTTGTTTCTTAGAACTCCTTAGTTGGTGTATCGCATATCGATATGGTACAAAGAGTAATACAGTTGTACATTTGGTGATGATCGGAGAACTGAATTTGCAGTACAAGATTGATACTGACAACCAAATTACACTTGTATCTTGCTTCCAGGTGTTGAGTCAGCTCGAGGAGCTTGAGAAAGAGTACCGGAAACGGTTGGAGGGAGCCAACGTAAGCTCAAGTAGTAAGCGGCTTCAGCCCCTCAAATCGAAAATTATGAGCAGGGTTGGTAGCCAGGTCTTTTCTAAAAAATAACAGACCGTTCTTGTGCTGCAAACGGGTCACCTTGTTGTATATGCATTGTATAGAGGGAGCCACACATAATTTTGTTTTGTGTAAGTTAAGTCATGCTTTCAATAACCGAGAAGGTTCTTGATGGTAGTTTGTTATTGCTGTTGGAAAAAACTGTAAATATTCTATGTGATGGAATAATATTTCAATAATCATTGCTTGGGAAGGTTGGGACTACATTGCCTTGTTCACCTGTTCATTTTACCTGCCAATGCGGGGTTTTCCTTTCTATGTGTAATTGCAAAAACATATCAATATGTTCACAAGTGCTTCAAAACGTAAACATGAGTGGTGAAAATCTTAGGACACACCTATGGCTAGTTTGATTGAAAATCTTAATGGTTTTCCTTTCTATTATGTGTAATTGCAGAAACATATCAATATGTTCACAAGTGTTTCAAGGCGTAAACATGAATGGTGAAAATCTTAGGACACACCTAGGCCTATTTTGATTGAGAATTAAGTAAATTGTTCGCTGATCGACGTTACCGCCACCCCTTCCCCATGGCTTCTTCTCCTTCTACGGGTTGATGAAGTGTTGCCGAAACACGCCCCTCCTACCCCTAAGTTTCTCGCTCGGCTCCGTTGTGTCATGGTTGCCTTCGACCACTCTATTCCTTGTCGTCATGGTGGCCGGCGTCGCCAACTCGGCTTCCACCCCCTCCTATTTTTCCCCACTCTCTCGTTTTGTTCGATGTCTTACGAGGAAGAAGAAACGATAAGGAAATAGGTCAGGTAGGTCCAACACATGAATCTCAGTGTGTCGATCGTCGCACATCGACCAAGCACTAAGTTAGTTCTTATATGACTGGGTACTAATGAAAGTGAAAACTTTACCATATTTTGCAAGGTGCAAAGGAGATGATACTACCAAATTCGAGAACAACCTAATAAAAAAGAAACACACATTATTGAAGGGCAGATGTAAGTAAACGCACATTCACATGATCGTCATGCTCAACCGTCGGATGAGGGAAAAAAAAGATAAGGAGCATTCCCACAACACAATCCCCTCGCCCATCTCTCCAGCAAACGTCTCCCCCCACCGCCACCTACCCCCACGGCCGCGTCGCTCGTCGGCCTCCCTCTCCGGCACGCCGCCGTCGATACATCCGCTCGAGGTCTCTCTCTCTCCGCCCCCAATCTATCTCTGTCTATCCAGGCGGGAGGACGATCAATTTCCACCCCGTACCGTATTCCCTGCTGCCGCTGCTGCGGAAATCGATTTTGGTACTGATGCGATCTGGTGTTGACATGGGCAGGCATGGCGACGGCGTTCAAGGCGTTCGTGAACAGTCCCGTAGGCCCCAAGACCACCCACTTCTGGGGCCCCGTCGCCAACTGGGGATTCGTCCTCGCGGTACGTGCTCCGCGGATCCTGTATATGTGTATATGGGTTCTTCCCTAAACCTGTGCAATCTGGCCGATCGCGACGGCCAGTATGTTATAACTGCACTTATGCGGTGTTGATTACAGTTGTAGTTTTATCTAGGCGAATGAACATGTTGCAGTCTGTTGAGAGAGTATAAGATTTTACTCGAGGAACATCTGACAGATGCTACAAGAGGAAA
This sequence comes from Poa pratensis, assembly GCA_947311845.1. NCBI lineage: Eukaryota > Viridiplantae > Streptophyta > Magnoliopsida > Poales > Poaceae > Poa > Poa pratensis. The sequence goes on along the minus strand of CAMZMU010000107.1, from coordinate 71,777,626 downwards.
CTGTTGAAAAAGACGGCTCTTTGTTAGGGCTTAGATAATGTTCTGTCGGTATCATATGCAAATAGAATTTCCCCGCTCCCTTTGGAGTAGGTTGGGTGGTTTTGAACTTCATTCACCAACATTTTCCCACTTTGTTTCGATGCAATACTGTAACAGTAATAACCGTACACATAGAATGTTAGCTGTTCCATGATATATCTGCATATGGTTTCTTCACTAAATCTGTGCAATTTGGTCGATTGCGACGACTAGTGTGTTATAACTGCATTTATGCTAGTCTTATCTAGGCCAACATGGTGCTATCTGTTGTAGAGTGTGAGCCTTAGCCCCTTTCTGGGGTTTCATATAATTTGATTCAATAAGCTTTTAAAGAGGAAGGTTTCTGTTTCGGCTTAGTTCAGTGTCAGTATCATAGAGATATATACAAAGTAAACAAATGGAACTATGAAATGTCCCTGCCACCTTGGGAGCAGGTTGGGAGGGCTTATCTTCAGTGTAAAAATTAGTCAACCTTTTCCCACTTTTGAGAGTCAGCAGTAACTATCCATACATGTCGCTAGCAGTAAATGATATATCTTGATATGAGCCTTTCAGGGTGCTTGACAACTGTTATAGACCTAAACTTGTCAGCTAAGCAGGTTGTGGGGGTTATCTTTCAACTTAAATTAACTAGCCTTTCCCATTTTGTTTTAATGTAATAGCAATAAGAAATAGCTGTACTCATAGATGTTAGTTGTTCCATGATGGAGTATATCATGATATAGGAGCCTTTCAGTGTACTTGACATTGTGTATGGAGCTAAACTTGTCAGATGAGCTGCGCATAATTGGTAGATAATGAAGTTGATTTTGTTGCATCGCTATATCCTATTCCCTCTGTTCCAAATTAATTGACGCAGTTTTAGTATGCTTCAGTTAATTTGGAACGGAGGGAGTACTTGTTAATAGTGTATTAGTATGTCCAACCGTTCACATGCAATGCCATTTTAATGCGTGAGTGTATATCTCACAGATTGCCCCGCAAATGCTAAAATCATGAAACTTTGTGCAAGCTTATTGCCCTGAGCTATTCAACGATGATAATTTTTTTTGAGGCATAACATGCATCATTGTTGATTAACTAGTACATCTGTTTACACTTCACATAAACTACCTTAGATCTCTTCACCATTCACATCATAAATAAGTGTGACACGTTTGTTTAAGTGATACATCAGATGTGGGAGTATTTTCTGGAAGTATTATATAGGCTTGCATATTTGCATGATTGAACGATCTCTTTAGGTTCTACGTTGACTTTACTTAACATTCATCGTCTATACACTGTATAAGTGAGTAATCCTTATTTTGGTTCCAGGGTTTGGTTGACTTGAACAAGCCTCCTGAAATGATATCTGGCAATATGACAGCAGGTAGGTGAAATACTTGGGGATGTCACAATTCCTATTTGATGACCAGATCTCAAATTAGTCAATAATGCTTGTTGTTTTTTTTGTAGCCATGTGTGTTTATTCTGGACTCTTTATGAGGTTTGCATGGATGGTACAACCCCGAACTACTTGCTTTTGGCGTGCCATGCCTCCAACGAAACCGTTCAGCTCTATCATCTATCTCGCTGCGCTAAGGCTCAGGGGTAAGTCTTCAACATTGAATATGTTCCTGCTTCCTAGCATAGTGCACATCACCAAAAAAAAAAAAAAACGACGCATGGCTTCATTCCTTGCTTTATCCCTGTCATAGTGATGAAACTCTTACCTCCCGTAACATGACGAGGATACTGAATAACTGAAATACTATGCAAAGTAAAGAGATATTGATGCCTGAGTTTTGATTTGACAGGTATCTGGACAAGAAAGAGCCGGAGGCCCAAAAGTAAAGAGCATCTTGTTTCTGAAGCCAGAGCCGTGTGGTGTGACTCCACAGCCAGTCTTTCAATTCAATAATTAAAAGAGGAAAATTGTTTATGCAGCACTGGCGATGCTTTTCCTGTACCGTGCTGACTTATATGTGTTCATTGCATGAGGAAATAGCCTTTGAAATGGAATTATAAATTGGAAAACCTCCATCTGTGTGCGATACTACTGCATGTGATGCAGCGTTACAGCTCCCTTGTTCCTGAAAACCGATTCATGATATTTTTTCCAATGCTCATAGCCGGAGTGCTAGATCCTTCTCCAAGTTATCGAGCTCAGAGTGTCTGCTTGATATTTGCTGTTGTTTTGATCTCGTCCTCGGAAAGTCCAGCTTTGGAGGACTCCCTCCATCTCTCTGTAAGTTTCCTCGTTATGTTTCCGAGTCCAACAGCCGCAACAAAGTAAAGCTGGCCTGATAACCAACTAGAGGTCAAGGTCGCGTTTGGTAGCCTGTAGGAGGCCTGGCTTGGCCCGCCAGCTGCAAAAGCCCAGCGTTTGGATGGCTGCATGAGCTGCTGGGCCAGGCCAGCATGAACCGCAAAGCAGTGTCGGGCCAGGCCCGCTAGGCACGGTCGATTAGACGCCACCAGTCCACTCTCTCTCCCTCACTCACTCCTGTCACCGCCCAACCGCCCTCTCACGTCCCATCGCCCCTGACCGAAGAAACCCAGGCGACAGATGGCCGGTGCTGCTCCTCCTCCGCTGCCACTGCCGGCCATGGATCCCGCCGGCCTAGTCCGGCCCCGACCCTCGGCGACGGCCGCTAGCGTCGCCTTGGAGCCGCTGACGGGGATGGGCGCGGCGGCGGCCATTAACCCCGCCCGTCCTCCTTTCATTCGCCCCTCCCCGGTGGCGCAGCACACCGTCGCCACGCGGGCGGCATCTCCGGCAAGTTCTTCCCCGGTGGCCGCGGCGCAGGAGGGGACATACATGCAGAGGAGGAGGGCGATGCTGGCGGCGGAGGCGGCCGGGACGAAGGCGGCCGCAATGAAGCAGCCTCTACCCCCGCCTCCTGGATTCACCGCACGGCTACGGTATGCACCTCCGCCGCCGTTCCCCTTGGCACTGGATCTGGGATCTTCCCCGGCGCCTCCGCTTCTCTTGCTTCGTCTCCGACTCCGGCGGCTTCAACTCCGGCATCCACCACACACCATCGGCCCCGGCACCATCGACCACGGCTACGCCGAACACTAGGAAGAGGAAGGGCAAGGACCCGATGCTGAAACCTGTGGTAAGCAACTAATCCCAATCCATGCTTAGGGTTTTCTCATGCTAGTGATTCCCCAATCCACTATTCCCCAATCCATGCTTAGGGTTTTCTCATGCTAGTGATTCCGTAAGCAACTAATCCCCAATCCATGCTTAGGGTTTGTCTCATGCTAGTGATTCCCCAATCCATTGTTGTCATCTTGGCATACATTGTTTTCCGATGCTAGCATGATGTAGATGAAGTATGCTTAATTAGCGATCATCTGATGCTTGCATTGTGATCATCTGATTGCTCACTTGTTCATCTTGGCACTGTCTTTCTTGATTCGCAGACCTGGGAGGTCCTCTCTGCGAACACGCCCACTCTCCAGAGGAACATCCGGACCTCATCTACCACAATGTGCTAGTTCGGAAGGCCATAGTGGAAGGGCTGGTGGAGGCTATGGATGAGATTGAGCGCATGAACGACGAAGGCAAGAGTTCTGTTGGCCGTCCTCCTCGTATGGGGAATCAGCCACAGTACGAGGGCCCTCGGCGCTTCTATGTGTAGATCAACAGCTACGACAGGAAGGCCATGGTCGTCCCTCAAGAGCTGAAGCCCCTTCTGGTCGATGTGAAGAAGATCATCATGAATCCGCGCAGGTCCAATCCTCACCCGAAGGCCTATGTGCCCATCTTCTGGTCGAAGTGCTGCCAGTACTCCGTCCAGCTCCAGTGGTTCCAGCAGGATCTCGTGCTCTTCAAGGGCTGGAGGGAGTTCGCCAAGGAGAAGGGCCTCTGGATTGGGGACGTCGTGGTGTTCAAGTACCGCGATGGGGGCTTTGACGTCAAGGTCTTCAAGCACCACACTTCCACCGAGGAGGTCTTCCAGTGTGAGGACCATCGAAGGGCTTGATCTCCATCTGTCCAGTTCAAGTTGAAGATGTAGTGTGAAGGGAAGTTTCTTAAACCCTTCTCTTTTGGGCCAGGGGTGTGTACCCCTGGGTCTTGTTTAACTAATCAGGTGGCATGGGATGCACCTGATACAAAACTTAATTATCCTCAGTCTGTAGTGAGGTCAGTCTGCAGTGAACCTCATATTTTGGGCCAGGGGTGTGTACCCCTGGCTGTTGTTAACCTATCAGGTGGCATGGTATGCACCTGATACAAACTTGCCATATGCATTATGTATGTATGTGTTAATTAGGCCCTTGTGATGTGTGTTCCTGTGTGATCATGTTTCATTCTTTGTGCTGGTAACCTCACCAAATTTGAATGTGGTGAGGGGATCTATATTTTGTGTCACACATGCAAATATTGGTGTCAACCAAACACCATGTGTTTGCATGGACCAATCGGGCTGCATCTGCGTTGCCTGCCGTGCGATGCAGCTCACCAAACAGCCTGCGAAACAGGTCAGGAGGCTGCATCGCCCAGAACAGGCCCCATGAGGGCAGGCCCAACGAAGGCCTGAAACTGGTGCAGGCTACCAAACGCGCCCCAAATTTCTCAGGCTCCCAGCTATCACCGGCCCCGCGAGCGGATGCATTGTCCAATGGAACTCGAATTATCCACGATTGCAACAGCAGTGATTGCGAAGGATGAGGACCCGGTCGGGTCGACGACACCTCGCCGTGGCGTTCTGATCCAGTGATCCTAACGAACGCTGATGCATACAATGGACAAAAACAGAAGCAGCAGCTACTTCTCCGTCAAACAGAACAAGAATAAACATTGACCAATGGTGCGCCTCCCTTCAAAAACAATTATTAACAGAAGAGAGAGACGTTATGCATCGAACGTTCCACAAGCGGAGAAGATATTACTAACTATATAAAAGACGCCCACTTTCGCGGCATCTCCGTGATCGGCCACTGTAGCTAGCTACTAGCTACGGTGTTACTGTAGATTGCTACAGTGTCCTACAGTTCTTCGATCCACGCCGTCCGCTGTCGATCCGGCGGCCTGCACGGTCCCGCTCGCGCCATTTCCCAGAAAAGCCCCTCGCTGTCGAGAAATTGCTCCGCGGTCCACAGTTTTACGAAGAGAAGGACCTATTCGCGATTTCAGAAAACTCCAAGGACTTCCCTGTAAAACAGTCAGCAGATCCCCCTCCCCCTTTCTTCCTTGTGCGCGACCGCGCCGTCGCCGGCGCCGCCGATGCTCCGCCACGGCGCTACGCCCATCCCCGGTCAAATCGATGCACGCGAGAAGCTCAGGCGTCGCCTCCTCTCCCTCTTCGCCGACGCTGGGCTGCTGCGACGCCGCACACGCGGCGGAATCGTCCCCACCGTGCGCGCTGTCCCGCCGCCGCGTTTGCTCCTCGCCGGCCAAGCTCCGGCGGCCAAACAGTGGCGGCGCCGCCAGCTGCGGGCGCTCCGCAAGCACGCGCGTAGGGCGCGCCCACGCGCGCGTCCCAGCACGCGCTGGATCGCCGCGGGCGAGGTTGACGCCGCCGCGGCAGCGCCACAGTCTCGTCCACGCCTGACGTCACAGTGATGTCACCGTGGGCCCACGCTGTCAGCGGTTTTTTCCCAAAAAAAAAACCAGAAATTGCAAAAAAATCCTTACAGGTGGGTCCCACTAATTTAGACAAATTCCAGAAAATGAAAAAATGTTACAAATTCAATAATTCAAATTTACACACCGTAAAAAAAAAAAACATAGAAACTGCACAAAAAAATCCTTACAGGTGGGTCCCACTAATTAAGACAAATTCGAGAAAATGGAAAAATGTTACAAGTTCAATAATTCAAATTTACACACTGTGGAAAAAAAAACATAGCAAAATGGTCACAAAAAAATATGCCAACTATTTATGCTATACGATCAACTTTTAAAATTGCATTATTTCAAATTTTAAAATTTTGAATGCATTTTCAAGTATGATCATTTAACGAATGCAAGCAGAATTCGAATATGACAAATATCAACTTTAAACTACACACCGGAGGAAAAAAGATATATATCAAAATAACCACAAAAAAAAGAAATGCTGCCTATTTATGCCACATTACAAACTTCCAAAAAAGAATATTTAAGAACTTTAAATGTTCTCCAAATCTTACCAATTTATGAGCGTCAAAATAATACGAATTCGGGAAAACTTACCAATTAGATGAATTTTTAAAATATGAACAATTTTTAACCACAGACTTTTTTGCGAATTATTCACAATATGTAAACAGTGGCGGCGCCGCCAGCTGCAGGCGCTCCGCAAGCACGCGCGTAGGGCGCGCCCACGCGCGCGTCCCAGCACGCGCTGGATCGCCGCCGACGAGGTTGACGCCGCCGCGGCAGCGCCACAGTCCCGTCCACGCCTGACGTCACAGTGATGTTACCGTGGGCCCACGCTGTCAGCAGTATTTTTCCCAAAAAAAAACCAGAAATTGCAAAAAAATCCTTACAGGTGGGTCCCACTAATTTAGACAAATTCCAGAAAATGAAAAATGTTACAAATTCAATAATTCAAATTTACACACCGTGAAAAAAAACATAGAAACTACACAAAAAAAATCCTTACAGGTGGGTCCCACTAATTTAGACAAATTCCAAAAAATGGAAAAATGTTACAAGTTCAATAATTCAAATTTGCACACCGTGAAAAAAAAACATAGCAAAATGGTCACAAAAAAAATGCCAACTATTTATGCTATACGATCAACTTTTAAAATTGCATTATTTCAAATTTTAAAATTTTGAATGCATTTTCAAGTATGATCATTTAACAAATGCAAGCAGAATTCGAATATGACAAATATCAACTTTAAACTACACACCGGAGGAAAAAAAGATATATATCAAAATAACCACAAAAAAAAGAAATGCTGCCTATTTATGCCACATTACAAACTTCCAAAAAAGAATATTTAAAAACTTTAAATGTTCTCCAAATCTTACCAATTTATGAGCGTTAAAATAATACGAATTCGGAAAAACTTACCAATTAGATGAATTTTTTAAAATATGAACAAATTTTAACCACAGACTTTTTTGCAAATTATTCACAATATGTAAAGAAATATTCACAATATGTATGTGCGAATAAGATTCAAATTTAGAAATGTAGGCACTTATTTTTTTTAATATTACGGAATTAATGAAATGGAAAGTGAGATTATGTCTAAAAGATTGTACAGATTTTGAAAATTGTTCATGTTTTTTTTACTGTTCCAAAATAAAAACAAATAATTCACAGAATTAAATTTTACGACTTACAATAATGCAAATCATGTATAAAAAATGCACAAAAAAATGGATTCCCCCCAATAATTCTCCCACTCCAAAATATTTAATTTCGTTCTAAGTTTCGAAATGGATTTCAAAGATTCACAACAGTTAACTTCCTCCACAATTTTTTTTCAATTTCTTTGGAAAAAAAGAAAAAAAATGATTTCCCCCAAATTATTCTTCCTCTTGAAACATTCAATTCTGTTCTAAAGTTTCAAAATAGAATAATATGATTCAAAAATTCACAACAATTAAGTTTCCCACAGAAAAAATCAAACTTCATGCAAGTTTGCAAATAGAATTTAATAATTCGCAGAATTGCAATCTTCAAATTTTATGAATAACAATAATGCAAATCGTGGATAAAAAAATGCACAAAATAAGTATTCCCCAAAAAAGTTCTTCCTCTCCAAAATATTCAATTACTTTCTAAGTTTCAAAATAGAATTTCAATCAATATGAATTTTAACGTTTCAACGAATATTTTTTTATGATCTACAAAAGATAAAAGAAATATGAAATACCGAGTTTTGTTTAAACAACAAAAAACATCAAAAAGGAAGTACTGTTTATGCAATGTTCCAATTCCTTAAAAAAATGATAATGGAGCCATTTTTTTACAATGCTCCAAATGCTTCACATCTCACTTAATAATGGCGTCATTTATCTAAAAACTACGAGTACTGTTTCACTTTATAATAACAAAATAAAAAACATATTTGCAAGTTGCAATTTATCCAACATTTCAGCGAATATTCCGACATTCCATAAAATAAAACCAAAATTGTCACGCCCCCCGCTAGCCGCTAGCGGAGAAATAATCGCAACTGCCCGCCGTATACTTATGAAATAAAAATACCTCATAAGCATGCAAGGCGTAAGTAGTATTTCTCTAAAATTAAGAGCACAAAGACAACACCCGGTTCCATTTATTCATGAGTACAACATGACTTACAAAGGAAATTAGCTAGACTAGAAGGTACACTATTTCATCGTACTAGACATGCAACAAAGGCATCCTCCATTTATTCATGCATAAAGTAAAACCGTAGCCCAACACAATGGACTAGGTATCTATTTATTTTCTATGACTTCCATTGCTTCCCCATCACACCCATGGGTACTATATATAAAAGTTGGAGCGATTCGCGGGCAGTCCCGCTGTCCACGTCGCCCGAATTTTTCTGGCCGTCCGATCTGCGAATGGACGCCCACGATTGATCCACGTCGCCCCCTAAACGCGTGCTACTGTAGCACTGGAGTTTCTACCAATCAGAGCGCGCGCACCGCGCCACTTTGCAAAAACAAACTCGCAAAGCGAGAAATTGCCCCGCAGTCCAAATTTTAACGCAACGAGGGACCTGATTGCGATTCCAGGAAAAGTCAAGGACTGTTCTGCAAAAACGTCAGCAGAATCCTCTCATTCTCCTTCTCTGTCCCGAACGACCCCGGAATCGCCGCCGCCCGCCTCGCCGCCACCGTGCCTCACGCCGGCCGGCGACAGCCCAAGAGCCACGGCGTCGCTGCTCGCCGCCGCGCGCGTGCCTTCATACGCGGCGCTCCGTCGAGCTGGACGGACAGCGGCGCGAGCGTGCGATTCAGTTCCAGCGGTGACGGCGCCGACGCGCTGCAGGGAGGGGTCGTCTCCTTGGAGCAAGAGACGGCGCGGTGTTCGGCCTTCTCCGGCCGGGCCGCCGCTGTTCGCTGGCGCCGTCGCGACCTCAAGGCCGGCCGCCGCTGCTCGCCGGCGTCGTCGCGACCTCAAGGCCGGCCGTGGTGCTGCCGCCGGCGGTCTTCCACGACCACGACCGCGATCTGGACCTGCTCCTCCTCCCCCCCACAGGCCGTCCTCAACTTCTGCTCCTCACAGGTGAGACCAGATTCTTCGATCTGGGCGTGCATCTCTTCTTTTGGAAATAATATTTCATCTCTATCCATAGCTGTGCACTGAGATCGATCTTGATTGTTTGTGCTGCTGCTTCCATTCACTCCGGCCGGCCTCGACCAAGTATTGCTGCGATCTATTGCATGCACTCTGCTATAGCTTGATCAGCCGAGAATTTTTTTGTTCGGATTCCTACAGCATGTGGAATTCCACATCCACAGCTCGCTGCATTCCTAGGAGTCACCTAGAGGAAAGCCCCATACATATTCTGGAAACGTAGAAATTAGAAGCTGCACGCAGATGCGTTTATTACAAGCGATGATCGACAGAAGAACTAGTGTTGATTCATTGGGCTCCCTTGCTGTTGCTTCCTCATCCTCATCTATAGGTATGTGTCTTCTCTCATTTCCTTTTGTTTTAGAGTTTATTTGATTTCCACTTAAACATGTTGTGCTGGATTTATTCAGTGTTGGGTCGTATTTTAGATAATGTTCATATCATTTTGCACGCAGGCTACATGAGCTTTAGCTAATTTAGCTCCACATGGGAACAACAATAACAATAGTGCTGCAGTTTGTCGGAAAGTAGATGCTCTTGAAGATTTGGTGCAACTCTTTAAATAACGGTATGAGGTGTACCTCTGATTTACTTAAGCGACATGACCTGCCAAGCTTTTGAACTATATGTTGCAGCTTTCTACTTGAATCTTTCCACAAATCAGTTACAGATGTTTTTGCAGATCTATTTGAAGGACTTTAGCTGTATAAGAAATTTGGTTATTTAAGAAAATAAAGAATAAAGAATGCAGTTTGTCTACTTTTAAATTATAGGGACATGTTCTATGCCAGGTGCAACCTGTATGACATAAAGCTTTGCGAATATTGATCATCAACCTGGAGTAAACAATGTAGGTGGCAAAAATTGAAGTGGACATGAGTGGTATGTGATAGGAAATCATGACTACAAAAGAAAGTTGCAGCTCTGTGTCAATGGTAGTGTACCTCAATCGTCTACCCCCTTAAGTTTCACATGTTAAGAAACTCCTGTATGGTAAGGGTGGCCTCCTACTTCATCTTCATTGTTTCACGACTTTTTTCTAGATCAAGTTTAATTTGGTTGAATCTAAGGGGAACCTGTGTATTATTCTAATGCATTTTGGTTGATTCGGGGGAGCCGTAGTGTCTGATGGAACCATATTTTTCCTAACCTCTGCAGCTGAAGTTGCCGCGTGCTCCGTCCATGGTGTTCTTATGAGGTCTTGACGCGGTCTTAGGCTGCGATCCCGTATGGTGAGTGGATCCATCCCCTCTACCATTTGTTTGCATGCTATCTCATTGTACTTCATTTCAATGCCCCTGATCTGAATGCTATCTCGGTGTACTTCCCTTCAGAATTAATTTGTCATCAACTTAGCCTTCCGAAATTAGACAGGAGTTGAATTGAAAGGGTATTATTGCCGTGGATTCTTCTGAGGGAATATTATCAACTCAGCAAGATTTCGAGTCTTAGGTACTGACAGTGTACTCTGTAAATAAGCCATACGTTTTAGCACACACTCCTCTAATGACAGGACCTACCTCATGTGAATAGAGACCGTTCTACATACAACTATTGTTTTCTATAAAAATATGTCTAATTTTTGTTTTCAGTTCAGTGACGCAGTACCTATAACATGTGTTTATCAAGTTCCTGCCTTTATCCTTTTCTAGGAGGGCTTCACTTTTTTTTTTTGCTGTCAGCATATTCCTCACTGTAGAATATATATGGGTACAAGTATGTGCTACATAAGACAGTATTGGCGAGTGTGCTGACTGCTCAATTGTTGCCGCAGAGGTTATGTGTCGTTCTCACATATATCAGATGTCGTTTTGCTTCTGTTAGCATTGTTCTTTATCAACTTAGCTGTTGTCCACGACTTTTTCCCTCGCCTTTTGAGCAGCTACCGCGTGTACAGTACAAAAAAAAATGATGGTTTGAGGAAAAATAAACATATGGCTGCCAAAAATGATGTTTTGAGAAAAATTAAACATATTGCTGCCACAATAGATGTGTCAATAACCTGTTGCATTCTATTTACTTAATTTCCTTCTGTATGCTTTACCCAAGAGCGTGTTGGACTGTTATCTATTTACTTGCTTTTCCTATGTATGCTCTATTGAAAGGCATGTTAGGCTGCTTCGTCATTTTGGTTGTCATGGTGTTTCTATTATGGTGGAAGTTTAATAGAATCTTCTGTTTTTTCTATGCTATTTGCAGTACCGTATATGGATTTTTCGGCCGACGAATATGACGGCTGGCCGTCCATGTCTGATGAGTTCACTGGTGATCCCCCTTACAGTGATTTCTTGCAGATATATATGGAAACTTTCTGAGATTATTTATAAACTACTACACGCAGTTCAATAACATTTGATAGCAATTTATGATCTGAAAGTAAATATTTATTAATAGTTTGTTAAGTCCGATGGCTACTATTTACAGATGGCATGCTTGAGGCAAACCAAACAGTACTAATATTGACAGAAAATGACTTAAGCAAGCAAATATGCAATGTATTATTCTGTTTACACATATGATTTCCTCATAAGGGAGAAATAAATATTAGGATGTGTATCTATTTCATACCTGATAGCGTGCATTGTAGGCCATCCATGATGTTAGAAGTAGCAAGAATGGTCGCTTCATATACTCGATCTCCCATGCATCAGTCCTAAATCAGCAGGTTGCTCTGATTATTGGTACGTTCTGCAATCTTATTTGTACTGAATTTGATGCTCCCTCATCCATTCCTTTAGAGCCTCTCCTCCAATTATTTTTCCTATTTGATTTGTTCTTGACTCGCTGAGTAATTAGAATTGGTCATTTGTTTTCACACAGATTGTCCTCTTCCAATCGACCTATTCATCTGCAACAACATCCTTGTGCTCTTGCAAGAGAAAAATCAGGTGAAATGAAATTTGAAATAATGTTTAATTTTCTGGAAGAGTATGTTGTTAATGACCAACACCACATTCATCCCATTGTTTTATTTATTGACTGCCTCTGTTTAAACTTCTCTTACATCACTGTACAAGATAAGCTACTGTATTGTGTAACTGCATGTTTACTGACACTCAATAGTGTCCTGTAACAGTATGACATGTATTGTGCTTGATGAGATGATCCTATTTAAACCTATACATAGATGTTAGGCTGGGGTGCATTCATAGTTATTAGGAACAACATGATCTGGTCATTTTGTTCTTAAATGCCATGATTTGTTCTGTTCTGGTCGTTTTTTACCAACAATACACCAGATGTACTGTGTGTTTTTCTATTGTAAGTTTGTGACATAAGATCGATGATAATTAAGACGATTTAACGGGAAGGGTGCGGCGTGTCGCCGCGCCAAGTTGCCTAGTTTTCCTTATACACTGCACATACCAGAGAAAAGAAATTGGCCGTGAGTATGTGAGACATACTCAGCAAGGATATAAGAGTGATTAATAAATGGCATTAACAATTTCTAAGAAACATGTTAGAGAAAATTGATGAATATTCGTGCTATTGATTAATCAATGGCGCAACAATACAAATGAAAAATATGCCTCACAAGTCACGCAAACGACCGTCGTAATCTCCACCAATGGTAGTACCCATCTCCACCAATGGTAGTACCCATCTCCGAGAATCACGACGCCGAGTCCCCTACTTGTGTGAGGCCAATCCATCCCACACTAGTACCGGCTTTTAACCGCGTACCGTTATTTCAGGTATCGACCGTCTCGGGCTTGATACACCATACATACCATGATCACGACGGTGTCATTCACAAACAAATCATGCATAGCATTCAACATCACAAAGTATTCTTCACATCACAAATATTCACAAGCCATTACGTTTATATCACATGTAACATATAAGGACATTTTATGTTGTTCAATCAAGATTATATATTTTAGGGATTATTTGTAGAAGAAACTGGTATGCACAGCCTTGCCTTCGATTATTTTCTCCGATCCACTTGGCTTCAACCTGGTCGGTTTGCATAGAATTCATTAGTTGTATTTGACCACAACAGTCCAATCAGTCATTATTTCGTGCATGGTACTAGCAGCAGGGTGAGGTAAACACATGAGGCGTGAGTAGCTAGCTATACTACTATTCTGGCAACATGGATCGTGGATTTGACTACTCCTCTATGCATGCAAGCAAGATCTTCTCACTGTACGCATGCGATGCACACCAAATATTACTAGCTTTACTAGTTTACTATTGCAAGAAAGTATGGGGATTAATTGATCTGTACATTTACTAATTAGCACCAAGTTGTACTAGTTGTCTTCCACGGTTCTGCATGTAAATTTGGTAGTAATTACTGGCATTGATTTAATGGACATAAGATGCGTCAGCTCCTGGATATATTAGTACTAGGCTAATCCATCCCTCTTGACACTTCTAGTAATTTCCCTACTTCACATGCAAGATCGCATCAAGAAACAGCAAGAATCCTACTCCAGTTCATGAACAAACAGCAGATCTAGGAGAGGAAGGAGCCTACAACCGTTAGAGAAAAGAACAACAACTAGATACTAGTATGCTTAAGGCAAGACCGAGGAATAGGGGTCAAGCAGCTGCCGTACCTCTCCTACCTTGTCTGCCAACTCGTCAAATCGTGCTAGAGTCTAGCGATGGAAACTAGGAGTAGCTTGCAGTGTGAACTGTGGAGTGAGGCAGTGTGGGGTGGCCGAAAGGCTATTTATAGCTGGAGAACACAGAGGAGAGATGGACATCTGTCCAGTTAGGGATAAGGAAAAGCGGTGGATTAGATCGACCTTCCCCGGTCAGCTTACTCTAAGATATTTATCCAATGGCCGCTTCTAGTCCCAGATATTTAGGGGTTACTTGAGTGTTACTTCTTCTTCTTTTCCTTTTCTTTTTCTTTCTTTTGAAAGCTAACTCTATGTATAAACTGGTTATACTGCTACATAAATTAAAAGTGCACCAATATTCAGTGTCAAGGTTCAATAATTATTATATTTATTATTATTATTAAATATTTATATATTATATTTTTGGATATTACATCCACCACTTTAACTGTCATGTCCCAAACCACGGTCTGAGAGAATGACAGCCGCCGTACACTTATGGGTTAAGAAACCATAAGCATACAAGGCTTAGAATAGTGAAATATCATCGACAAAAGCCACGAAAGGTCTCCACTTTATTCATTATCAAATATTACAAGTACAATTTATTTTATTACAACAGCAGCGGTATCTTCTCTTATTGGTGTTTATCACGACTATTTCACTATATGTCATCATATGGATGCTCGGACTTAACCTCCTGATCAAAACATTCATCTGCGCATATCAGATAAAAAATAAAAAAAGGACGTGAGTATGTTAAACATACTCAGCAAGAACAAACACAATTTACACTCCTTTGCACATAAGCACAACTCCTCCAAGCTCAACATTCGGCATGATGAACCAAATACCACCAATAATAATATCACCACATAAATCTCATATTTTAATGTTAGTCTTTGCAGAGTATCAGCAAAATCAATTGTCATAATCCCACCTTGTGATAGTATCGATCTCTGAGAATCACGTCGCCGAGTCCCCTACTTGTGTGGGCCTTCCCATCCCACATCTTTCAGGTATCGACCGTCCCAGGCTAGATACACCACGCTTTTCCATGATTATGACCAACCATTTTGTTGATATATGATTCCATATTTTATCTTGGCGAATATATGACACACCAAAAGTGCTAAACATACAAACAAGTGCAGCTCTAGAAATATGGAAAATTAATATCAAACAAAACAGAGATAAACAAAGAAACTAGATAAAATCACTCAAGGAACATAAACCAAACAAGAGATTTCTGGTATACGTAGCTTGCCTTGAGCCTCCGCTGGGATTAAACTTCTGTCTCCTCCCGACCTAAACATGTTACATGTGTTAAGTATACTGCTACTATTTCTCTCAGGTTCATCATTTAATATTTAGTTAGATTAATCATGGCTAAATTCTCCTTAAATACATGTATGGTTAAAATGTACTAGTTCTGTTGCCATGCATGCACGAGCTAGTCATCAAGACGTTTCTTTCATTCATTACTCTGTACACGTTCCAAGTATGAGTCCATGCATAGTTTGCTTAATTCAGCTGATCAGTTCATGCGTGTCAAACACTTCAATATAAGCTTATTAATTCTTCTGAACAAAGATTTATTTACACGGAGTCACCGCCGGATCGACCAGCATAATCACACCGTAGCTCCGGCAGTTGTCGTGTCGCCGACGGCAAACCGAGTAATTTATTAAAAGACATGTTAAGTATTGTTTACAGGGCACTTCCCTAACTTGTTCATCATTAGCCATTAAACCCAGTATATACGTGCAAAGTTCTTTAGCTCATTTAATCAGAACAGGAAGCAAGTGCAACGTGCTCTGGATAGGAATGGATCGATGGATCTTTTAGCATTTAGGAAAGCATTTACTAGTAGAGCAGCTAGGAGATCAGTATTGGACCGGAATAACCACCAGAAATAGACGAGCTAGTTGCTTACCTCTTCTTTGATCCCCTTAAAATATTCCCACGCTGCTTCTTCCTCTATTCTCTAAGAAGTAATCCTGCAGCCTAACCCAAAGAGCAGAGCAGGGAGCTTTTCCTAGCAGGTGGAACTCAACTAAATGGAGAGAGGCTAACTTGGATTGGACGATGGCGAGAGGCTACAGGTGAAGGGGAATTTATAGGTCCAAACCTCGTACACGCTCATCAGATATTTTGTGCAAGCTGATAAGAATGAACCGAGGGAAACTTGGCTGCCAAGGAGCTAAGGATAAGAATAGAGCCTCCTTGCCATTTTTTTGAAACCAAGGTAGGAGATAAACCTCAGCTGTCCGCTGAAAATATCTAGGATGCAGCCTTACCAGCAGCCCCTTGCTGTTTTCCAAATTTACCTTTTTTCTCTTTTTCTCACTACGTGTTATTTTCTTGTTTATGGGGCCAAGTCAATAAAATTAAATATGAAACTTTTTGGGTTATTACAAAAATGCTCACAAAAAATAACTGCAGTATACTCATAACAAATACAAATTTATTTAAAAATTTCAATTTGGCCAACATTTCGACACCACACAAACAAACTTTCCCAAATGTTGAATCAAATCCAAATGGATTGTTCTGATTTCAATTAAATATTGACGCTGAAATACAAACATGTTTGAGCACTTCAAACCTCCAAACATTTGAATATTGCACACAACATACCAGAAATGCACACAAAAAATGCTACCTATTCATAAAAAAACAAACAAATGTTTCAACACTCCAATTTAGCCAACATTTTGGTTAACAAAAAAAAATATATTGCATACAAACGGGAAGCGGCATACATGATCCCGGAACATCAATAAATTCATGTATGTGACCCTGCTTTACCTCCAATAGAAGCAGACTCTTTTGATAGCCAGCAGAAATAAGGGAAATCAAGTGAATTATAGCAGATGCTTTCGCCTGCTAATTTCTTGCACGAGTAAGTTAATGTATTTTAAAGGCTCCCATCAAAGTGATTGGTTCTGAAACTGAAAATTAAAAATCTTCGTCGACACTCTGACTACTGCAACATTGCCTGCGGCCGGCGAAGATCGATCAATATGAATTTTAACGTTTCAAATCACACAGTTCCGGATAGGGTCTACTAAATAATGTAATATAAGATCTGTTTATATTAAATTTCAACGAATATTTTTTTATGATCTACAAAAGATAAAAGAAATATGAAATACCGAGTTTTGTTTAAACAACAAAAAAAGATAAAAAAAGGAAGTACTGTTTATGCAATGTTCCAATTCCTTAAACAAATGATAATGGAATCATTTTTTTACAATACTCCAAATGCTTCACATCTCACTTAATAATGACGTCATTTATCTAAAAACTACGAGTACTGTTCCACTTTATAATAACAAAATAAAAAACATATTTGCAAGTTGCAATTTATCCAACATTTCAGCGAATATTTCGATATTCCATAAAATAAAACCAAAATGCTCACCAAAAATAACTGCAGTATACTCATAACAAATACAAATTTATTTAAAAATTTCAATTTGGCCAACATTTCGACACCACACAAACAAACTTTCCCCAAATGTGGAATCCAATTCAAATGAATTGTTCAGATTTCAATAAAATATTGATGCTGAAATACAAACATGTTTGAGCACTTTAAACCTCCAAACATTTGAATATTGCACACAATATATCATAGATGCACACAAAAAAATGCTACCTATTCATAAAAAAACAAACAAATGTTTCACCACTCCAATTTAGCCAACATTTTGGTTAACAAAAATATATATATTGCACACACAAAAATCACCAAGGGCGTGGCGTCACTGCCTCGGGGCTCCTCCTGCAAGTTTTTGCTCCGCTGCCGCCATGGTTCCTCTGGTCGATGCCCAACGAAGCTGGTCAACCGTGTCCCTTGACAAAGACGGTGACGCCAACAGCCGGCTGGAAAAACAGGACCTCCTTCCTCTGTCCTCACAATAGTACACTACAGTGCCCCGTTTCTACCCAGCTACCTGACAGCCGCCGTCGGGCAGCGATCTCTTAGGGTGTGTTTGGTAGCCCGGGTGCACTGAGAAAATCTCCACCCACCCAGCTTTTTCGTGTTTGGTAGCCTGTGTCGTGCACCTCGGCCCATGCCCACCTCGCCCCGAAATGCCTCTCAGCCCTGCCCAGGAGAGAAGCTCAGATCGAGCTTCTCTCCTCAACCAGGCCGAGCTCATACAGGAAACCCCATGCGTGGGCCCCACCAGTGTTGTGCGTCGCCCACTGTAACATCCCAAATCTATAATAAGAGTAAATAAGACCCAAAATTCAGAACCAACAAAAAACTTTTTGAATTATTTCACAAATGATTGTGTTTCCTTTTAAAATTGTTCTGTTTGACCTTGTGTGACTTGAATGTTTGTGATTGTTTGACTAGTAAATGTCAACCTAAGAACTCAACCTAAGTAAAAATATATTTTCAACACTGGTGACCATGTTATGACAAGAAAATATTCCATATGCCTTTCCCATTCTTATGTTGGCCAAAAGTTTATTTCAAAAATGACTTGGTTCTAGCAACAAATAAAATGCCCTTTATTTTGAGACAGTAAAAGTATTTTCAACACTTTCATGTTTATAAAATATGGAGAACTCTCTGTGATCTCCTATCCTTTCCTCAACCTTGACTTTTCAAAATTCCAATCTTTATGAACCCCAAGGTTTCAACTCTGTTTAAAAGAAATTCTAGTGGGAAATATATTACCCACATATTTTTTCCCTTTTCAACCCATCTTTGAAAACCACTAAGTTATGGGATGGTATATCCCTTAAACAACCTCTTGTCATAATTGGGTGTGGCCACTATTACAAAATAGCATTGCTAGTTATGGAAAAAGGTGTGTGACTTATTCCTGTAGTTTGAAGTGTGTGGCTTGTTTGAATTGTGGAAATTGTTGTGTTGTGGATATTGTTGTGTTGATTGGTATTTTGGTGCTGTTGCTATTGCTGTGATTTTGCTGTGTGTGTGATCTTCTTGTGAGGATGATTCCTCAGTGGAGTTGTTACCACTTTAGGACACCTTGGCCACCAAACTTGGAGGGTGACTTGAAGAGGAATAAATCCTCTACAATTAGGCACCCCAAGTTAAAATCCTAAAATTTAGGGAGGTGGTCTCAATAAAACTTCCTCTTTTATCTATTCCTCTATTTTCTAAAAACATAAATATACTTTCTTTATCAAAATTCTAGGGAAGGAGATGAAATGCTAATTCTCTCCATCTCATATCACTCTCTCCTCTAGTAAGCCTACTTGTTGATTTAAAACAAACCCCTCCTTTATTTTATTAAAAAGAAATGAAGGTCATGGGTTAAAATGATCTTCATAAATAATTTTCCCTCCCAATTTCTCTATTTCCTCAAACAAATGTTTTCTCTATGAAAACAAAACTTATTTGAAGTATCTTATTTTTCAAGAAAGCTCCAAAGGTTCTACAAACTATTTTATCTCTGGTTTTAAATATTAAAGGAGTATCAAATTATTAATTTCCAAAAATGATTTATTTAGAACCCTATGAACAAAAATGGAGCAAAACATTTTATTTTCAAAAACCAATTTTTGTGGAACCTCTACATGTATATGGGAGGCTACCCAAATATTTTCAGAATTTTTAAAAATGTTTAAAGGCCTCAATTAAATTCTAGAAACCCTTCTGGTTTTGAAAAAAAGGAAATAAAAGAATTTGACGAGGACCTGTCTGTGAGAGGAGATTTGAGCTCAGGGGGCGTTTTGCAAACTTCCGTTGACTCCCTGTAGCAGCGGAGCCGCACGCCACCGTTGCCGTGCTCCCCTGCTGCGCCTGGCTGCTCGATCGGAGGAGCACCCTCCCCCACGAAACCTGGCGCTGTCGGCTCTGCTCCATCACCTCATCCCTGCACCCTGGACGCCGTGACACCTCCAGCACGCTGCCGTGCTCCACGTTGCCGTGGTCGCCGCGAGCACTCCACCGTGGCCCCTCCCTCCTTGCTGCAGAGGAAGAGATAAGAAGCACCACGCCGCCCCCGTTGCTCCTCTGCTCCCCCATTTGCTCCCTCTCTCTCTCTCTCTCCCTCTCCATTTTCTCCTCCACGAACACGAACCACGGCCGAGGTTGCCGTCGTGCATCGCCGTCGCTTGGGAGCTCCTCGAGCAAATCCAAGAGCACCAGCAGCACCGCCTCGTCGCCCTCTTCGTCCACGACCAAGGAATCGCCTCGGGGCGCCGTGAATCGACGGGGACGAGTTCATCTTCTTCTTCCCCGGCCGCCCCCTTGCCGGGAAGATTGCGAGCCCCCTCGTCCATCTCCCTCCGCCATTTTCATGTCCCTGTGCTCCCCTCGTCGTTCTCCTTCTGATGGACATCACCCTTTCTCTCAGGAAGCACCAGGTCGCCGACGCCGTCCTCGCCGGAGCTCCAGCTCGCCGTCGTCCCTCTGTTCGTGTCGAGGAAGAAGAGGCTGGCCCGTACCGTTTCGCTCGCTCGCGTGGGCCGCGAGCTGGGCCACTTCCTTCGCTGCACAGCCCTGATCCAACAGATCCAGCCCGCTAACCTTTTTTTTAGGTGGTTTATTCTATTTCCTTATAGATCTATTTCTGGCCCTTCAGTTTAAATCGATTTAAAATAGCTCACATGCATTTTTGGCCAAACCAAAAATCATGGAGGTACCTCAACATGTTTTTAACCAGATCCAAGTGGTAGATCCACTTTTGGACAAATACTTCTAGATAAATAAAATGGAAGGCAAAAACACTGGTTTTCACCAAAAACTCAATAACTATTTTTCTAGGATAGCCAAAAATGCAAACTCAACTGTTTTGAAAAGCCCTGAGTGTTACCTAGCAGTAGCATTTGGCCTCTTGTGCAAATGATGTTCCTAAACAAAATGGCATCCACTTTGGTTTGTGACCAGTGCGCTCTTCTAGGATTTTTGTAAATTAATTGGTGATAGATTTTGATGTGAATCCAATTGTGTAGCCTTCTGTATGACTAGGAGTACCTAATCCTAGATTGGTATGATTTTTAGAGCTGTATTTTATTTTTGGTGTGCATAGCTAGTTTTAATGCTTTCCTGTGAAATCTTGGATTTAGTTTTATTTAAGTTTGTGGAATGTGTTAATGTTTTATTTGTGATTACTAGCATGCATAGGTTCTGTACTCTTTGTTATGAGTGTGTTATCCCTTATAATTAGCATGTTAGGAAAAAGTTTAGTGTTGCATGTGTTCGTTAGGAAATAATATCACTAGTGTGAATATTTCCTAGAATATCCCTAGTGTTTAGGAATTGTCTGTGGATGAAATTCTTTGAGTGGTTTGGTTTTTGGAAACATTGCTTCAACATCAGTAGCATTTCATGGCTACTGATATTGTAGCATGTCACCCCTTGTTACCTATTGTTTGATCCTTAGCAAAGCATGTTTAGTTGGGGGAATAGTTATAATTATTTAGGACTCACTAGCACGAGTAGCCTTATGTTGTGTTGTTGTTTTAGTAAGCTTCCTATTGTAGCCAGAGGATATTTAACCTCTTAATGCCTTGTTATGGTAGTGGAACACCCACTGATTCCATTGCATATTGATTGAAGAATAAGTTTCTCAATCATAAGCATAGTTCCGATAGCCTTTTATCTACTGGGTGTGAGTGGTGGTTTTCTCTGTTGAAAATTGAGTGGTTGTGTTGTAGTGAAGTACTTCCTGTTTAGATAAAATGCTTGCTGTTCACCCTTGCTTGAGATAGCTTTGTGATCTAGGCACCTAGCATGCACTAGTCTAAGGCCCTTATAAGCTTAGATCCTAGTTTGTTGCTTGAATAATTGGTTTGATGCTTGTGGTTGTTATCTGTCTGTGCACCACTTGTGATTCTGTTTGGTGTATTGATTGTTGTTTATTTCCCTGTTTGCGACGCTAGATAATAACGCTACCGGAGTGGTTTTCGGAGAGATTTGATCGAGGAAGGATTGGATTTTTATTATATTGATCAACGAAGAGAAGTCCAGGGACATTTTGCTGAAACCAGGCAAGCTACTTCACTGAGCTTGCATCTATATACATCTATTTTGATTTACCTGTTTTACTTATAAAGAGCATAAATGATTTCTGTGGTGTCTGCCACGAAAGCGATGATTTTGAAAACCCTTTTCCAAAATTACAAGTATATTGTTGAGGCACCCGATATAGAGGTGTTAGCGGTATACAATGATTTCTAAATGAACTTGTTTTACTCAAAAGCCTTCTATGAAAATCCTTTTGGTGGGATTACAAACCACCCTAGTTTTGATTAAAAGTATTTTGCGATGAAAATTGGAAATGATTGTGAAAACCTTTTTAAAAGTTTATGAAAAACTATGTTGCCACCCTATGTAGAAAAATAAGGTAGTTATCTACAACTATAGGATGGGAAAATCATTGTTTATTCAAAACTCTTTTTAAAAAAAAAAATACTTGGATGGAGTTGAAGTACCGAAAGGTCGGTATGAAGGTGAAGAAGCAGAGTCCGGTGTTGTTTTGGAAGGAAAAATGCACATTGTGTCCTGGTACTTACTGAACAACCAATAATCTGTGCGACCACATTTACCCCCATATGGGAAAGGGCGTAGTCATATAATTTGCCTGTGTTAGTACTGGATGCCTCAATAACGAGGATAACCTCGTTCCATGAGGGGATGGTCTGAGGACCTACCCCCTGACCTGGGTCCTCTTCAGTGTTGGTCTACCGGAAGCCGGTATGGACGTATTTGGAGGAAGAGGATTGAAGGGCTCCCTTGGGTCCGCCGGGCAGAATCTACGAGTCCTCACACTTAGTTCCTGAGGGTTTGAGTGTCGATGGAATGTGTCGTAGAGGCAGGGTCCTATACTAGCATGCGCAAAGGACAGGCTATGGCCGGGAACTCAACTTCGCATACCTCGGTATGGCGGGACGTGGCTGACACGATGAGTGACCGGATGGGTGTGGGTAAAGCGTACTACCTCTGCAGAGGGTAAAAACTATTCGAATAGCCGAGTCCTCGGATATGGACAGTTGGGAAGAACTGCTAAGGCCATGTGCAAAGTTTTGGAAACTCTGGATTGTGTTGAGGAAATTGACTTGGAAAGGGTATTTCCCACCGGTACCAATGAGTTGGTACGGGGTGGTGATGGGTTTGGAACTATGGGCAGAGTGTGGTTGAATGCCGGAGGAGTTCCGGAGAAACCGCTGAAATGGTGTTTTCTTAAGGATAGTTATAAACCTCTTCTCACCCCCCTTTTTAGTAAAAAGATTTTTGAGAGTTTTTCAAATAAAAGTTTTTAAGAAATAAAAACTAGTGCTTACTCAAGTTGGGGTAGTTTGCGAGTACAATCAAATGTACTCATATTGGTTTCGTCCCTGGCTATTGTCTTAGCCAGATTTTAAAGAGGAGCAGTTCGACGAAGAGGAGTTCACTGGCGTCTTTGCGAACTAGGGCGCTTCCCAGTCAGCTGCCTGTAGGGTAAAGGCGAATGACTTGGGCTCCACGTTGTTTGGTGATTTCCGCTGCATGTACCTGTTGAAGCTGATCACTTCAATCGCGTAAGTATATTTAATCGGTATTTATGGATGTCCTGTGATGCCAATTCGAGTTATGTGCAACAACAGACTGATCATGGGGTTGTTGCAGGAAACATAACGAGTATCTCGGATAGTTAATCCGGGGTCCTCACAGACTTGGTATCAGAGCCATCCTGACTGTAACAGACCTTAGTTAGCATGGACGTTAGTTAGGAAAGAAAGTATTTTGTTAAAAATATATTAATACCAAAAATATATCTTTATCCAGGGAAGTCCAAAAATGACTTCCAATACTTCTCATCTTCTCAAATATTTCAAAGTCTTACCCCGCCAATTTAAGATTTTCCAAGGATTTCTCTACTTACTCTTACCCGTTCAAAATACTTGACGATGAACCCAAGTGAGACCTAATTAGCTAGCACCTACAAGAAGAAGCTTCCATCTCGAATATTCAACATTCAACATCAAGGTGGTGGACTTGCAAATGCCAAGATCGTCGACCCCAACAAAGCAAGAGACCTCCGAAGACCTCAGCTCAACCTCAGCAATTCTACTCAAGTGGCTACTTCGACAATCCCAGTTTCTCCAGCTAAAGACTAAGGCGACGAAATGAAGATTTCAGCACCCCTGTTCAACCAAGACCCATAGGAAAAACATATGATAGGAACTTTAGTTGTACTACCCGACTACCACGCGTATTAGACATCCGTTGGTACTAGACGTACCTTGTGCGCACCCTGCGTGTGTGTACTCTGCTTGTGTGTTGTTTGTGAGGTGGAAAAACGTAGTTTTACAAAAAGGAAAAGTTTAGTTTCCTTTTTGCCACCTAAGTGCACCTTGTTACGGATGTAAACCCGCCAAGGAAAAGCTTTCTAAAATATTCTTCCCTCTTATCTAAATCATCTCCCAAACAGAACTGACAGTTCCTCAAGATACCAAAAGACCCCCGATCTTTAACCAAATAGCCTGAGGTTTTGTATCCTTTCAAAAGTCCGACCTAGAAAATCCTCCAGAAACTTTGGTCCTAGCAAGAGGAACAAGTATCGAATACTCTCTACTTCAACCCTGAGGCCCAAGACTCTACGACCTTCTGCAAGACGGATAGCGGCCTTCATACGTCATTGGGTACAACCACATCAAGCTATCGAGAAAGATGAAGATTCAAGACCCGACGTTCGATGACACTAGTTGGATCCCGTCGGACTAACAAGAGGTTATAAAAGCTAACATGACTAACATAGTTGATCTAACTCTAAATCTCTCATCTAACCAAGTTTGCAAAGCTACTAACTGCTTTTTCTAGACAAGGGAAAGAGGTGCCATAGGACGACTCAAAACTATTTGGTAGAAAGGAGAACTTTAGGAGGATATAAGAGTGTTGAACTACAAGTTTATTGGTTAAAAGGATCCCTTAAGAATCTGGTTGATGAGATCAAAATTTGGTGGATGGTGTGGGTGATGCCGAAAATTTGGGGTTTAGAATAGAAGTGAAAACTTGGAGTGGATCGATAAATTAGTTGGATCTGGGCAAATGATATATTCGGTTAATACTCTGGGGCTAACCAGTTGCGGTCCCCAACCATTGGTGATTATCTGGAACTGGAAGACGTGACCCTTGATTTAAGGTTTAGAAATAAAGGTGAAAGTTATTGGATTCTTAGGAGCACTTGCTGATAAAATGAGGTTTGGATTGGTTAGAAGCAAGTGAATTAAGAAGAATACTCCAGTGTTGGAATGTTTAGGGTGATTCTTAGCGCAAGTGACCTTTGTAATAAATTCTTATCAGAATATAGGAAGTGGTCAGAGATGAATTAGCAAATGAGCAGATCGTTGTGTGCGAGAAATAATTGGAGGAGGATAAATGAATGTTTATCGGATTCTAGGAATCAATATGACTTGGTCAAGTAGCCAGACATTCTAGGTGACAGTATTTTTCAGAGCTTGTCACGCTCTGTTTGGATTATTCTGAGAAAGATCATTTATCTTTGGTGATGAGGTCAAGGCCAAAAGTGTTGAGATCAAATCTGAATTTGGTTAGAAAGTGGGTCAATTTTGATGGTATGATCACATGATTGTTGGAAGCTTTATTCAACTTTGATGATATGGTCATAGGAAAATGACAACCTGAAGAAGTCAGATATTATGAGATATGCCTAACTGGTTAGAAAAATCAATCAGGAAATAATTGGTGAAGCACTATGATTTTGTGATAAAAAGGCAATGGGAAGAATATGCCTAAAAAGATTTGATGGGTACCCGATAGATTGAACTATACTATGTTAAAGAGTTTATACCCGAGGAAGATGAGGGTGGATTAAAAAAAAAAAAATTAACCTGGGCAGGACCATGTTTCAAAATTAATTGGCTGATAGTGGTGGCCATACCAGAGATATTGGAATGGTATTTTGAAGAAATCGAGAATTAGAGGCCTATGTAAAGTTGGTCGTTTAAGATATAATAGGTGTGATGGTTAAGGTAGGGCACCCAACTCCCTTGAAAACTAACATGAGCCCTCAACCACAAAGTTTTCCCGGAGGCCCTAACCTTTCCGGTGCACTCTGACTTATGTGTGAAGCCACCTTCGAAGCTGTATGAAGACCCCTGCGAAGCTGTGTGAAGACCCGGAACCAAAGAAGAAGTGTACCAGACTATCATTGAGTATTTGGAGACTCCTATATCAGAATCTACTATTCTTAACCTCTCTAGAAATGGTGTGATCCTCCAATGTTCGGGTTATATAGAAGTAATTGGTAACAAGCCTCATGAACTTGTTAGCAACTCACTTTTGTATGCTCAAACAATGGAGTGTCATACACAAACAATCGGAACATCAGATAATTCAGTACATCTCAGCCTCTGGAGTATGAAAAGTGATTTGGTG
Source organism: Poa pratensis (assembly GCA_947311845.1). NCBI lineage: Eukaryota > Viridiplantae > Streptophyta > Magnoliopsida > Poales > Poaceae > Poa > Poa pratensis. The sequence goes on along the minus strand of CAMZMU010000107.1, from coordinate 71,751,407 downwards.
ACAAGACTAGCTACCTTGTTACCAAATTCTTCTTGTGTGACTAAGGCAATTTGATGTCAAAGAAGACACCCACATTCTTATACAACCAACCAATAGGAGGCCTCGCAACATCGAGTTGTTAAGATCTCACTTAGCGACCTTATTGAAAGAAGAACGACCTCGGAAGAATCTTCAGCCCAAAACCCGTGCCCTCGTACTCCCCTGTACCCCCGGGCAAATCTCGAGGACGAGATTTATTTTAAGGGGGGAAGGATCTGTAACATCCCAAATCTATAATAAGAGTAAATAAGACCCAAAATTCAGAACCAACAAAAAACTTTTTGAATTATTTCACAAATGATTGTGTTTCCTTTTAAAATTGTTCTGTTTGACCTTGTGTGACTTGAATGTTTGTGATTGTTTGACTAGTAAATGTCAACCTAAGAACTCAACCTAAGTAAAAATATATTTTCAACACTGGTGACCATGTTATGACAAGAAAATATTCCATATGCCTTTCCCATTCTTATGTTGGCCAAAAGTTTATTTCAAAAATGACTTGGTTCTAGCAACAAATAAAATGCCCTTTATTTTGAGACAGTAAAAGTATTTTCAACACTTTCATGTTTATAAAATATGGAGAACTCTCTGTGATCTCCTATCCTTTCCTCAACCTTGACTTTTCAAAATTCCAATCTTTATGAACCCCAAGGTTTCAACTCTGTTTAAAAGAAATTCTAGTGGGAAATATATTACCCACATATTTTTTCCCTTTTCAACCCATCTTTGAAAACCACTAAGTTATGGGATGGTATATCCCTTAAACAACCTCTTGTCATAATTGGGTGTGGCCACTATTACAAAATAGCATTGCTAGTTATGGAAAAAGGTGTGTGACTTATTCCTGTAGTTTGAAGTGTGTGGCTTGTTTGAATTGTGGAAATTGTTGTGTTGTGGATATTGTTGTGTTGATTGGTATTTTGGTGCTGTTGCTATTGCTGTGATTTTGCTGTGTGTGTGATCTTCTTGTGAGGATGATTCCTCAGTGGAGTTGTTACCACTTTAGGACACCTTGGCCACCAAACTTGGAGGGTGACTTGAAGAGGAATAAATCCTCTACAATTAGGCACCCCAAGTTAAAATCCTAAAATTTAGGGAGGTGGTCTCAATAAAACTTCCTCTTTTATCTATTCCTCTATTTTCTAAAAACATAAATATACTTTCTTTATCAAAATTCTAGGGAAGGAGATGAAATGCTAATTCTCTCCATCTCATATCACTCTCTCCTCTAGTAAGCCTACTTGTTGATTTAAAACAAACCCCTCCTTTATTTTATTAAAAAGAAATGAAGGTCATGGGTTAAAATGATCTTCATAAATAATTTTCCCTCCCAATTTCTCTATTTCCTCAAACAAATGTTTTCTCTATGAAAACAAAACTTATTTGAAGTATCTTATTTTTCAAGAAAGCTCCAAAGGTTCTACAAACTATTTTATCTCTGGTTTTAAATATTAAAGGAGTATCAAATTATTAATTTCCAAAAATGATTTATTTAGAACCCTATGAACAAAAATGGAGCAAAACATTTTATTTTCAAAAACCAATTTTTGTGGAACCTCTACATGTATATGGGAGGCTACCCAAATATTTTCAGAATTTTTAAAAATGTTTAAAGGCCTCAATTAAATTCTAGAAACCCTTCTGGTTTTGAAAAAAAGGAAATAAAAGAATTTGACGAGGACCTGTCTGTGAGAGGAGATTTGAGCTCAGGGGGCGTTTTGCAAACTTCCGTTGACTCCCTGTAGCAGCGGAGCCGCACGCCACCGTTGCCGTGCTCCCCTGCTGCGCCTGGCTGCTCGATCGGAGGAGCACCCTCCCCCACGAAACCTGGCGCTGTCGGCTCTGCTCCATCACCTCATCCCTGCACCCTGGACGCCGTGACACCTCCAGCACGCTGCCGTGCTCCACGTTGCCGTGGTCGCCGCGAGCACTCCACCGTGGCCCCTCCCTCCTTGCTGCAGAGGAAGAGATAAGAAGCACCACGCCGCCCCCGTTGCTCCTCTGCTCCCCCATTTGCTCCCTCTCTCTCTCTCTCTCCCTCTCCATTTTCTCCTCCACGAACACGAACCACGGCCGAGGTTGCCGTCGTGCATCGCCGTCGCTTGGGAGCTCCTCGAGCAAATCCAAGAGCACCAGCAGCACCGCCTCGTCGCCCTCTTCGTCCACGACCAAGGAATCGCCTCGGGGCGCCGTGAATCGACGGGGACGAGTTCATCTTCTTCTTCCCCGGCCGCCCCCTTGCCGGGAAGATTGCGAGCCCCCTCGTCCATCTCCCTCCGCCATTTTCATGTCCCTGTGCTCCCCTCGTCGTTCTCCTTCTGATGGACATCACCCTTTCTCTCAGGAAGCACCAGGTCGCCGACGCCGTCCTCGCCGGAGCTCCAGCTCGCCGTCGTCCCTCTGTTCGTGTCGAGGAAGAAGAGGCTGGCCCGTACCGTTTCGCTCGCTCGCGTGGGCCGCGAGCTGGGCCACTTCCTTCGCTGCACAGCCCTGATCCAACAGATCCAGCCCGCTAACCTTTTTTTTAGGTGGTTTATTCTATTTCCTTATAGATCTATTTCTGGCCCTTCAGTTTAAATCGATTTAAAATAGCTCACATGCATTTTTGGCCAAACCAAAAATCATGGAGGTACCTCAACATGTTTTTAACCAGATCCAAGTGGTAGATCCACTTTTGGACAAATACTTCTAGATAAATAAAATGGAAGGCAAAAACACTGGTTTTCACCAAAAACTCAATAACTATTTTTCTAGGATAGCCAAAAATGCAAACTCAACTGTTTTGAAAAGCCCTGAGTGTTACCTAGCAGTAGCATTTGGCCTCTTGTGCAAATGATGTTCCTAAACAAAATGGCATCCACTTTGGTTTGTGACCAGTGCGCTCTTCTAGGATTTTTGTAAATTAATTGGTGATAGATTTTGATGTGAATCCAATTGTGTAGCCTTCTGTATGACTAGGAGTACCTAATCCTAGATTGGTATGATTTTTAGAGCTGTATTTTATTTTTGGTGTGCATAGCTAGTTTTAATGCTTTCCTGTGAAATCTTGGATTTAGTTTTATTTAAGTTTGTGGAATGTGTTAATGTTTTATTTGTGATTACTAGCATGCATAGGTTCTGTACTCTTTGTTATGAGTGTGTTATCCCTTATAATTAGCATGTTAGGAAAAAGTTTAGTGTTGCATGTGTTCGTTAGGAAATAATATCACTAGTGTGAATATTTCCTAGAATATCCCTAGTGTTTAGGAATTGTCTGTGGATGAAATTCTTTGAGTGGTTTGGTTTTTGGAAACATTGCTTCAACATCAGTAGCATTTCATGGCTACTGATATTGTAGCATGTCACCCCTTGTTACCTATTGTTTGATCCTTAGCAAAGCATGTTTAGTTGGGGGAATAGTTATAATTATTTAGGACTCACTAGCACGAGTAGCCTTATGTTGTGTTGTTGTTTTAGTAAGCTTCCTATTGTAGCCAGAGGATATTTAACCTCTTAATGCCTTGTTATGGTAGTGGAACACCCACTGATTCCATTGCATATTGATTGAAGAATAAGTTTCTCAATCATAAGCATAGTTCCGATAGCCTTTTATCTACTGGGTGTGAGTGGTGGTTTTCTCTGTTGAAAATTGAGTGGTTGTGTTGTAGTGAAGTACTTCCTGTTTAGATAAAATGCTTGCTGTTCACCCTTGCTTGAGATAGCTTTGTGATCTAGGCACCTAGCATGCACTAGTCTAAGGCCCTTATAAGCTTAGATCCTAGTTTGTTGCTTGAATAATTGGTTTGATGCTTGTGGTTGTTATCTGTCTGTGCACCACTTGTGATTCTGTTTGGTGTATTGATTGTTGTTTATTTCCCTGTTTGCGACGCTAGATAATAACGCTACCGGAGTGGTTTTCGGAGAGATTTGATCGAGGAAGGATTGGATTTTTATTATATTGATCAACGAAGAGAAGTCCAGGGACATTTTGCTGAAACCAGGCAAGCTACTTCACTGAGCTTGCATCTATATACATCTATTTTGATTTACCTGTTTTACTTATAAAGAGCATAAATGATTTCTGTGGTGTCTGCCACGAAAGCGATGATTTTGAAAACCCTTTTCCAAAATTACAAGTATATTGTTGAGGCACCCGATATAGAGGTGTTAGCGGTATACAATGATTTCTAAATGAACTTGTTTTACTCAAAAGCCTTCTATGAAAATCCTTTTGGTGGGATTACAAACCACCCTAGTTTTGATTAAAAGTATTTTGCGATGAAAATTGGAAATGATTGTGAAAACCTTTTTAAAAGTTTATGAAAAACTATGTTGCCACCCTATGTAGAAAAATAAGGTAGTTATCTACAACTATAGGATGGGAAAATCATTGTTTATTCAAAACTCTTTTTAAAAAAAAAAAATACTTGGATGGAGTTGAAGTACCGAAAGGTCGGTATGAAGGTGAAGAAGCAGAGTCCGGTGTTGTTTTGGAAGGAAAAATGCACATTGTGTCCTGGTACTTACTGAACAACCAATAATCTGTGCGACCACATTTACCCCCATATGGGAAAGGGCGTAGTCATATAATTTGCCTGTGTTAGTACTGGATGCCTCAATAACGAGGATAACCTCGTTCCATGAGGGGATGGTCTGAGGACCTACCCCCTGACCTGGGTCCTCTTCAGTGTTGGTCTACCGGAAGCCGGTATGGACGTATTTGGAGGAAGAGGATTGAAGGGCTCCCTTGGGTCCGCCGGGCAGAATCTACGAGTCCTCACACTTAGTTCCTGAGGGTTTGAGTGTCGATGGAATGTGTCGTAGAGGCAGGGTCCTATACTAGCATGCGCAAAGGACAGGCTATGGCCGGGAACTCAACTTCGCATACCTCGGTATGGCGGGACGTGGCTGACACGATGAGTGACCGGATGGGTGTGGGTAAAGCGTACTACCTCTGCAGAGGGTAAAAACTATTCGAATAGCCGAGTCCTCGGATATGGACAGTTGGGAAGAACTGCTAAGGCCATGTGCAAAGTTTTGGAAACTCTGGATTGTGTTGAGGAAATTGACTTGGAAAGGGTATTTCCCACCGGTACCAATGAGTTGGTACGGGGTGGTGATGGGTTTGGAACTATGGGCAGAGTGTGGTTGAATGCCGGAGGAGTTCCGGAGAAACCGCTGAAATGGTGTTTTCTTAAGGATAGTTATAAACCTCTTCTCACCCCCCCTTTTTAGTAAAAAGATTTTTGAGAGTTTTTCAAATAAAAGTTTTTAAGAAATAAAAACTAGTGCTTACTCAAGTTGGGGTAGTTTGCGAGTACAATCAAATGTACTCATATTGGTTTCGTCCCTGGCTATTGTCTTAGCCAGATTTTAAAGAGGAGCAGTTCGACGAAGAGGAGTTCACTGGCGTCTTTGCGAACTAGGGCGCTTCCCAGTCAGCTGCCTGTAGGGTAAAGGCGAATGACTTGGGCTCCACGTTGTTTGGTGATTTCCGCTGCATGTACCTGTTGAAGCTGATCACTTCAATCGCGTAAGTATATTTAATCGGTATTTATGGATGTCCTGTGATGCCAATTCGAGTTATGTGCAACAACAGACTGATCATGGGGTTGTTGCAGGAAACATAACGAGTATCTCGGATAGTTAATCCGGGTCCTCACACCCACCCCGCAATATCCATCGGATCCCAACAAACACAACATGTAGCATTACAATAAGATGATCTTGATCATGATAGGCAGCTGAAAGGGCATGGCGCCCCCATGTGTGGTTTTGGTAATTAATGACAATCCATATGGACTAATGGTTGCATTGAGTTTTACTTGTAGTGTTTGTCCATAGACCATGATTGAACTCCATATGTTGGATTCAATGTTGATGCCATAAAGATATTGATATGATGGAGTATTTGGCATCAAGATCATCGAGTTGTATGGATATATTTGATATGATCAAGAAGAAGAATATGTGATGACCAAGATGGTATTCGAGGAGTTATCCGATGATTGGTCATTGTGAGTTGAGCATATCTTCAAGACATCATCTATTAAAAAGAGAAGAAAATATACAAGGTTGATCAACGTCAAGTGGTGTTCGTCATCAAGCTTGTGTTGTGCAAGTTCAAGAGAAGTATCTCGAAGATATCATATGCTTGAAGCTTGCCACCCATTTGGAGATAATGGTCAAGTGAAGATATGTCGATAAGAGGCTCTCCCATAGTGGAGTATGGGGGAGAAATATGTGGATCTTCACCAAGCGAAGCGCAATCAAGAAAGGTGGCCCACTTGAGAAGATCAAGATCGCCATCATCTAGTCAAGTGGAATGCGCAAGGCAAAGGTATGATCTTGATAGGGTTTCTATTTTACCGGTCTCATGTTGTAGTCGGGAGACCGGGTTATTGGATAGATACCGTACTATCAAGAGGGGCTCTCGATTGAGCTTTAGCGTATCAGTTGGTGAGAGCTCAAACCATTGCATACTTGGCATATCATCTTTCTTGGTTCTTATTTGGTTCTTCTCCTTGTTGGGTTTGTGGTGCTTGTTGTGATCTTCATGACAAGCCCAAGTTCTCCAAAAACGGATTTCGTATGAAAAACTTGTTGCATTTTCGGGTTGGAAATATCATCGGTTTATCCGTGAGAAAAGTTCCACACCTTCCCATGTGTGTCAACTTAACTCTATTTATGGTTCTTAATATTTCCACTTTTTGTAGGCCTTCTCCTTGTCGTTACCTTTCCAACAAAATTGGTTCCACCTAATTTAGAGTTCAAACGAGAAAGTTATTGAGTTTACAGTTTTATATTCGATGAAAGTTGCTAGGGGCGGTAGTACCGCTGGTATAAGCGGTAGTACCGCCAGCTCCCTGACAAACCTGCTGCAGAGGCGGTACCACCGCGGGTACCGCTGATTTCGTGTTCTGGCCGCATATGCGGTAGTACCGCTGGGATAAGCGGTAGTACCGCTAGCTCCCTGGCAAACCTGCTGCAGCGGCAGTACCGCTGCGGGTACCGTCGATTTGGCGTTCGGAGGCTTCTTTCGGTACCGCCAGCGGTACCTCGAGCGGTACCAACTGGTACCGGGGGCGTGGGATCGCGAAGACGAAGACCGTCCGTTGACTGGCGGGTTGCTGCGCTGAAGACCGCAGCGGCACTAACCGCCTATCCCAGCGGTAGTACCGCTGGCACGGGAAAGATGCTCCCAACGGGCAGATTTGAAGGAAGGGTATATATTGCCCTTCACCTACCTTGATTAAAGCTTTTGCTGAGCTCAAAATTTGCCACCATTGTTGACCTTGTTGAGCTTTGCTATCTCTCTATCCCTCCATGATTCTTGCCTCCAATTAGAGGGAAAAGAGAGAGGAGATCTAGATCTATCATTCCACGAATCAATCTCTCCTCTAAGTGAGGGAAGCCTTTTGATCTAGATCTTGGAGGAATTTGGTGTTCCTCTTTGTTCTTCCTCTCTTCTCCCCCCAATAGCATTAGTTGCTTTGGTGGGATTTGAGAGTGAAGGATTTTGAGCACTTCTTGTGTTCTTACCCATTGCATCGGTTGCATCGGTTTGAGTTCTCCACGGTGATACGTGGAAATCGAAGTTGAGAAGCTTGTTACTCTTGGGTACTTGGGGTGCCCTAGAGCTTGTCCTCTTGGGTACTTGGAGTGCCCTAGACGGTCCTTGTTGATCTCGGAGTTTTGGTGGCTCGCGGGATAGTTGGGAGCCTCCAATTAAGTTGTGGAGTCGCGCCCCAACCTTGTGGGTCTTGTGGCTTTGGGAGCCGCGGGATTCCGGTGAGAGCCTCCAATTAAGTTGTGGAGTGTGCCTCATCCTTGTACGGGTTCGGTGACCACCCTCAATTGTCCCATAGTGGCTCGTGGCACTCTACATTGGTAGAGGCACGAAGGAGATTACGGTGTGCCATTTGATGGCTATTCGGGGATCACTTTGTGACTCCGCACCGCTCCAACGGAGACGTAGCTTCCATTGGAAAGTGAACTTCGGGATAAATCCTCGTCTCCAAGTGCCTCGGTATTTCTATACCCGAGCTTCTTACTTATGCTATTTACGTTGTGATAGCCATCGAGCTTGAAGTAATATATCTTGCTATCACATATTTGCTTATCTTGTTTAGCATAAGTTGTTGGTGCACATAGGTTAACCTAGCTTGTTTAGGTTTCGTGCTTGATAAATTAAACGCTAGTTTTATTCCGCATTTATTCAAGCCTAAACCGCAAAGAATTTTAATCGCCTATTCACCCCCCCTCTAGGCGACATCCGTGTCCTTTCAGCAGCTCACAAGATCTAAACATGATGGCACAAAAGGAGAAGACAACCATCTAGCTACTGTATGGACCCGTAGTCCAGGGATGAACTACTCACGCATCACTCCGGAGGCAGGCATGGCGATGTAGAGCCCTCCGGTGATGATTCCCCTCTCCGGCAGGGTGCCGGAGGAGAACTTCTGAACCCCCCGAGTTAGGATTGACGGCGGCGGCAGCGGATGTTTTCTGGAATAATGGCTCGGTGTTTTAGGGTTTTCGCGTCTGGAGGAATAAATAGGCGAAGGGGCGACGTCGGTGGAGGCGCGGGGCCCGCTCCCCATAGGCTGGCGCGGCAGGGGCCCACCCGCGCCGCCATATGGGGAGGGCGCCCTGCTGCCCCCCTTCGTCTCCTCTTCGGACTTCTGGAACGTGTCGGGAAAAATAGGCATCTGGGATTTTGTTTCGTCCGATTCCAAGAATATTTCCAGAACAGTTTTTCTGAAACCAAAAACAGCAGAAAACAGGAACTGGCACTGTGGCATACCCTATAGAGATCAATGTGCTAATGCGTTGCACATTTGGCATTTTACCTCCAAGATACAAACTGCCCGATAAGGACAGGATTATCCATACTTGTGCGGCTCGGTAGCCAATTACTTCATGAATTCATTGAAAAAAGATATTTTCTTTTTACCAAGGAAATATTACCTGACTCGGTTCCGCAGAGTCGATACAACCGCAAAGAGTTCAAACAGCCAAATAACACAACAATAATTAGAGTCACACCGATCGGGGTACCCATCATGTTGTAAGGCTTTCTCGGATGCATTGTCTTTTAGCGCACTATTTTAGATAGATAGAGATGTATTTTAATTAATTTTTTCCCAATGTAGTGTTTCTTAAGAGATCCATCTAAATGTACTTTTGGTCTCGTGCATACATGAGATTATGTTAGCAATATTTTTGCCAAAGACTCCGTGCAAGAGTTGTACATTAGCTAAGATAAAACTAATCTCTTTCAATATTAATTATAAAAGCCAAATCAAGATTTCGCCTATGATAGCACGCTAAGAGAAGGCCTAAGAAAAATACACCGCACACGAGATTACGTTCTTGGAGCATAGGGCGAAGTTGCAAGCTATTTAGTACCAAGACCCGCGCATAGGGCGGCGTTGCAAACTATCTAGAAATGCTGCTAAAGTTTTGTAGCCATGCTCCCTTTTGTACACCGGAAATACGTTTGTACCTGCACATGTGGGTACAAGACAATTGTAATGATTATCTTCAAACAATTTTTGTGTGGTAAAGTTAAATTCTAATTTACAACAAATTTTGTTTTCAAAATTTTATTTTACCAATTGCATAAACTATACGAGTGTGGATTTACTGCCATGCGGGATAGTTGTCCCCATCCATCTACCATTTAGCCCATCAAATAATGCGAAACGGTTCACATGCATGTTGGTTCTCATGTGGGCACTGATAATACACAGCTTTATTACATAGGGCTAATCATGCATAGTCATTTGTTACACCTCTAATCTAGTTTTGGCACGTAACCTAGCGTCGACGATTGTGTGGTTGGAAGAGGGGGACATCTATCCCCAGGGACATGAGACTATTATCTTACACTATATTGTTTACACACATCCAAAATAAAAATATCTAAATGTTATGACCTAACAAATATCTTAACTATGTTTTCTAGTATATGACTTCGTAACCATATTTACTGAAAATTCTTGAAAGTAAATTAAATTATCATGATGATTGTTTACTTCTATTTCCTCCGTAAACTATGTCTTATAAATTTGATGAGCTCATTCATAAGTTGAAACTTGTGCATGCCACCTATGTGTTAATAGATGGCTTGTCGTTACAATCAATAACAAAAATGGTGAGGATTTTACTAGACAGACATATAATTATTCGTTTTCAATTTAGTAATATCACGTTTTACCATCTAGCTTATGCAATTCTCCAAACTAAAATGTCTTGTATGAGTTTAAACACAGTACTCTTGTTAGCATGGATTTCAGTACGACATAACAAACATGTTTTGTCGATCTGATTTATTTGCTTCTACATGGTACATGGTTAATGCTATAAACCTTGTCTAATAAATTGAGATATTTATGTATTTTAATATATTCAAGAATGGTGTTTAAGTGTAATAGATAATTTTACTAATGTACTTATTATGTGGGCCCTCCTTCTCTCGGGTCGAAGGTGGACGCCCTGTTTGCCCGGGCTATGACCCGACCCTACATGTGTCTCGTGCAAATGCAATGCCTCGAACATCGTCTAGCCGGGCGTTTAGTACAGATGTAGGGCCACCTCTGGTGACGAGCCGAGCCATCCGTGCAACCACATTGCCACCAAGTGAGGCGTTTCGTGCAACCACAATGGCACGAATTACGGCGACCAAGCGTCCTATGCAGTCAGAGTGCCATCGATGGTGGTAAGCCGGGCCTATCGTGCAATCATTGAGTCACTGACTTGGACGAGCTGGGCTTCGATGCAGCCGCACCGCCTCGGGAGCTCGAGTGGTTCCAGTTTGAGACCGCTTGCATATTCTACTTAGGGCATGTACAGTGGTATCAGTAGAGAATTATATGTTGCGGGGAGAGGAAAATCACGGTCACCCTTGTTAAAATATGGATGGTACAGTCCCGTGCAAATCGGTTCTTACTGACGGGATTGTCCATTATATGGAGGTTGTATGTGTACCAGTAGATACGACTCATTTTTTCCTTTCATCTCCATGAATTTTCTGTAGCAGCATGGAAATGGGATCATTTTCTGCTCTTTTTCTCTTTCCTTTTTTTTCTCCGTTCATAATTTTCCCCGGCGTACAGCCGATCTTGCCGCTGATGTCACGTGAACCAAGTCCGAACATCGCCTATGCTTGCAGGACCTCACCCTTAATGCTTACTAGCTTGATTGTTTCCTACTAGTAGTTTGGAATCATCCGCTTTTATTCTCATGTGTTTGGTGAATTTCGACGCCTGCAGAAGCTTTAGGCAATAGCTAGTTCTTTACGGACAACCAAAACAATAGCCCACTGTATTAGGCTATTAGCTGTCTTTCTTCTTCAGCTGTCAAACTCGATTTTTCATTCCTGAAAAAACACTCAGAATTCAAATGCATAAGTGTAAATCTAATGACAACACTACCTCCGGAGAAAAATCTTTTCACCCTCCGAGCTTGCTAAAGATAAAGGACTTCAACGGTATCCTGAAAAAGCCAAAAAAAAAGATAAGAGAGACCAAACCATCGCTTATCATTTTTATTTACCGTCTCATTTGCATTGTAAACGCTACACCTGCGGTAAAATAAAACGTTCTTAATATCATCCACGCAAAGAATGAGGATGGGGAAGAAAGAAGCCGAAGATGGGTAGTATCGGCGTGGACTCACGTTCTATATGTAGCACGAGGAGAAGAAGACGCACAGCAAAATCTTCGACGACGAGCCTCATCCTCCTCCCCCCGATTCCGACGGAGCCACCATTTTCTTTCCGTTTTCGTGGAGACTCGAGCAACCGATTCAGACCGAGACCTCTCCTCCGACCATTTGCCCCGCGCGACTTTCCTATTTCAGTCGGGGCTCGCTGGCCGGCCGGCTTCAAATGCCGGCCCCCGCTCGGTCCATCATTGCCTGAGCGATTCCCCCCGGCTCAGGACCGGTTCCTTCCTGAAATCTCTCCCCCGCTTCTGCAATTCTCTGGCCCCGACGCCGCGTCGCGTCCCGTCGAGGTTGGATTCTGGAGTCCAAGCTCGAATCTTGGCGGATAAGGATTGGATTTCTCTGAGCAAGATTGCTTGACCTTCTTGCGTAGCCTACCGGCTGAGCTTGAGGGTCCGATTCGGGGAGGCGTTCCGGTGTGGGAGCGAGCATAGCATAGCATGACGATCGATCTGTCCACCATGCCTGGGAGCTCTTGCCATCTCCTGGACTCCGCCGCGGGGAGGCGGGACATGAACTTCTTCCGGAACCGCTACGTGCTCGGCCTCACCGGCGTCGCAGGAATCGGCGGCTTCCTCTTTGGCTACGACACAGGTAAGGTTGGACGGATGGATCCGTTGTCGTTTCTTTTGCAATTTTTTCATGCTGTATAGGTTGTTGAGATGTTAGTACAAAGAACCATTCCCCTTGTGCAACTGTCGGTGCTTTGATTGTTTGAATGCTTAACTAAGACATTTCCACTGGTAGGTGTCATATCCGGGGCCCTTCTGTATATTCGGGACGATTTCCCTGCTGTCAAAGACAATCTGTTCTTGCAGGTTCAATCTGATCAACCAATTACTGGTCATCAACATATCGTAGTTCTTCCATAACTACTGAGTCTGGTTTCTTTCTCAGGAGACAATTGTTAGCATGGCATTACTCGGAGCTATCATTGGAGCAGCTGGGGGTGGTTGGATAAATGATGTGTATGGTCGCAAGAAGTCGACTCTTCTTGCTGACATGATGTTCGCACTTGGCTCACTTGTCATGTGTGCTGCTGGCGGTCCTAAAGTTCTGATTCTTGGAAGGCTCTTCGTTGGTTTGGGGGTGGGGATAGCATCAGTCACAGCCCCAGTTTACATTGCTGAAGCGGCTCCTTCAGAAATTAGGGGAGGGTTGGTGTCCACTAATGTCCTCATGATTACTGGAGGCCAATTCTTCTCCTACCTGGTCAATCTTGGCTTTACTGGGGTAATATTCAGACTCCTACTTATCAGCATCACTTCTTTTTTGTTGTTCCTTACTTGAAATGGCTTTCAGCTACAGTTTGTTAACTTGAAATTGAGCCATTTCAGTCTAGATGATACTAGAATTGTTGATCGGCGGGTTCACTTCAACCCGTGCTAAAGAATGCACTGCCACACTAGTATAAGTTTCTTCGTTGTCTATAGTCACACACAATGCACAAATTAGCTTTCCGTAAGGCCTACATGGCAATCCTTGTGGTTGACCTTATACATTGTGAGAAAATCAAAATTCTCCTTAAGCTTAGCATTGAACTCAAGCTTGTGGGTGGACCACAAGGAATAGGAAATATATTTTCTCTCTCCTCTTTCTTGCACGTAGCTATATGAACAAGTAATGTGAGCCGAGTCCTACCTTATAGCAAAGATGGCCATTGTCCATTGTAGCTATTTTCCTAATACACTTAGAATGCTTAACTAAGCATCACCCTCTAGTTCAGAATTTTAAATAGGACTATCTTCGGTTTTGGTGAAACCTTTTTTGAACATCCCTAGATGATATTGCCGACTGCAGTCGAGTTTAGACTACAACAGTGCAGCTTATCTTTAAATTAGAATGCAACTTTTGTTTCCAGTTGCTTTGTAAGTTCTGGCTATCTTGCTCAACTTGAGTAGATCAAATATAATGCCCACGACTTTAGATGGTACCAACAAGATAATTTACCAACCTGCACTGATATTTGGCTGTTCTCCGGCACAAGAACCATTTCAAAAGTTCAATTTGTTATGCTATATTCAAGATGAATTCTCCTGAGAATGTTTGTCAGTACGGCGACAAGTTCATCCTAACTTTCACCCTTTTATGCATATGTATCTTTTGTGCATTAACAATCTTGTTGGTGCTAGTTAGTTTCATAACACTATGTACTATCAATGAACGAGAGTTGGCTTCCCCCATCAGCAGCAATGGACTTTTCACCTACAAGGTGTTGTTTGGTGCGTAGCAACTTTGGTGTCGGTGAATGGAATGTTGTCTTTCTGCTTTGGGAGTTTTTTATAGTAGTGGCGTCATGGTTATATATTTCTGCCAAATTCACATTTAGTCATTTACCATTGCCTGACACACTATAATTTTGTGGCCTATACTGTTTCCTGTTAAAAAATAATGATATATTTGCTCACAAGAAAATGTAAATAGTACATGCATTGAGACATAAGTCTGGTATGTAAATAAACAGGGAACAGGAGATATGATCATTTGCACCATCTTTGTTAAAACTTAGAGAGTTCAGTGGGGTTGCCGAGAAGCTGTTTTTGTATCAGTATTTGTATTTTTGTTGCAATAATATGCATGCCACATGTCATAGGTTCCTGGAACATGGCGCTGGATGCTTGGAGTTGCTGCTGTGCCAGCAGTCATACAGTTTGTGCTGATGCTTTTTCTTCCAGAATCTCCCCGTTGGCTTTACCGAAAGGTTGCTGGTGTTTGTTTCAGTTATGTTTTATCTCTTTGATTGTTATCTTTTCCTTATTTTAATTTCCTGTACAGAATGAAAAGGCAAAAGCTATTGCTGTCCTGGAGCAGATATATGACTCTGGTCGTCTAGAAGAAGAGGTCGATCTGCTTGCTTCTTCTTCCATGCATGAATTCCAGTCTAACTGTACTGGCAGCTATTTGGACATATTCAGGTCGAAGGAACTAAGGCTAGCCTTTTGTGCTGGAGCTGGTCTTCAGGTTTGTCCGACCTCTGCCTTATTCATGAGTTTAGTTGCTTGATAAATGAGAATACTGCTAAGTAAGACACTCATTTGGTACTGTACACTGGAAATGTACCTTCCAAGTGATCAGCGTGCTTTGAGAAGTGGAGGCTAACATGATTTTGATTCTGGCGCTGTCAGTTAGAGCAACTAGACATTTTGCTGTTACTAAGTCGTTTTGAGATTACCCAAGGACAATTAAACTGTGATTAGATGGAAGTGTCAATTATCAGTGATGCAGATAGTCTATGCCTTGCTATAAGTCCTGAAAGCATGATACAGTAGCACAACCAAGTAGACAAAAGGTGTCATTCTATTCTAACATGTCTGAATCTTTGCAGGCCTTCCAGCAATTTACGGGCATCAACACTGTGATGTACTACAGCCCCACGATCGTCCAGATGGCTGGATTCACGTCCAACAGGTCGGCCTTGCTCCTTTCCCTCGTCATCGCTGGCATGAATGCTAGTGGAACCATTGTTGGAATCTACCTCATCGACCGTTGTGGCCGCCGCCGCCTAGCCCTCACAAGCTTAGCTGGGGTTGTGCTTTCTCTCGTCATTCTCGCAATGGCCTTCATACTGCAGTCATCATCCAGCCTCTGCGGGAGCTTATTCATCGGTTCCTGCCAAGGCGCGCTGGGATGGTTCGCAGTTGGAGGGCTCGCTCTATACATCGCCTTCTTTTCTCCAGGCATGGGCCCAGTACCGTGGGCCGTGAACTCCGAAATCTACCCCGAGGCCTACCGTGGAATGTGCGGGGGCATGTCAGCCACTGTCAACTGGATTTCCAACCTGATCGTGGCGCAGACGTTCCTCTCGATTGTGGGGTGGGTTGGCACCGGCCCTACATTTCTGATCATCGCCGGGATTGCTGTGCTGGCCTTCATCTTTGTGGCTCTGTACGTGCCGGAGACGAAGGGCCTGAGCTTCGAGCAGGTCGAGCAACTGTGGAAGGAGAGAGCTTGGGGAAACCAGGGCAGCCACGAGAGGCTCTTGGGTGTGGCACCGTAGAGCTTCCACCAGCTCTTGTCCTGCAGCGTGGTGCCCCTTTTAACATGGCACCGTGCTGCACCTTGCTAGCCCGCGCCAATCGAGGCCTCTAGCTAGGATGGTCTTGTACAGAAGTGGATGGATACAGATGCAACCTGTGTCTCGGGTGGTGTAATGGTGTTTATATGTTGTGTCGCTGTATGTATTATGGTCGTGTGCTCATGTCGAAAAAACCTTATATGACCGTGATGGGTCTCCTGCATTGCCAGCACGAGTAATGGTATAAGAGAACCAGTGAGCTACGCTGGCAGGGAAAAGTAGATGAACCAAACTGATATCTTTAGCGGTTTATGTTTTGTTTGGGTTCTGTGTTTGTAATTCGAAACTGTCTCCCACATTGCCAGGGAATATATTCATCAGAAAATTTCGATACCTTCAGCATCAATTGCACCATTTAGCTCTGCAATATAAATACCTGACCAACAGGCGATAAGGTTCTGTAGTCTCCCAACAGATGCAAACAAGCTTGTGAAATAACACTATTGCGATCCCCTAGCAATTTTGTGAATGCTCTGCATGCTGAACTCACTTGTTTCATCAACAAGCGTCGTTCTTTTGGCCACCCTTGAAGCATATTGTGATCTATCCTTTGGTTCCAGAAAGGATTACATGTACCGTAACGCTGCAGTCAAGTTTCAGCTCGAGGACATTTTGTAAAATGATCCCTTTTGTCTTGTGTCTGATGACCCTCATTTGCACAAACAAAACTACAAGATGCAATTTTGCCATCAGACGGCCTTCTGTTGGTATACCTTTTTCTGACCTCAAAGCCTTTCTGTCCACCGTAGCTCAGCCAAAATGCCCAAGCCTTGTCTGAATTTCTGAATTCCATGCCAACATGAGGTGCCAAATCAGGCAGTACAGTTCTGCAATGTAAAAATTTCACAAGTCAGCTTACTAAAATCTGAGTTCTCAGGCCAAATTAAATGTACAGGGGATAAGAAAATCTGTGTCAATGTCATCTTCCATCTCAGTTGCCACTTCCATAAGAAAACCAGATGTTTAATCAAGATAAAGAAGTGAAGTTCCAAGCAATCTGAAGGTTGGAGTTGGTAGAGAAACAGAGAAAGGCAGACTTCCTTGGATGCGGAACGAACGAAGCAAAGACAACGACATCCCTCTGCAGTAGTTCCCCTTCAAAGTCAGACGATCTCGTTCCCGGCAAATGATAAACTTGCCTCATATCCTCACCTTAGCTTCTTTCGTCGTTGGACTACGTCGCTTCGATCGATCCGTCGGTAGGCACTGCATAATGCATATACGGACAGAAGAGAAAAGACGACGCACGCCGGCTTCTTTATCCGGGATTCTGTTGTGCAGTTGTCAGCTCGCATGAGCAACGTGTCATGTCCCAAGGATGGACATGATCAAATCAGCACCAAAACAACACAAATATGGAGATACATGTATTCCCGGTGTACGAACTGGATTCGCCTAACCAAGGTTCACCAAGGAGATACAATCTAGAGAATGGAATCAAGGACTGGGAAGAGCAAAGAGTCTAGGGTAGAGGAGCAAGAGATGAACTCGTGTGGAAACGAGGGGTGGGAGATATCTGGAGGAAGAAGAAAGCCGAAGCTACTCTGATCGATGCCCTTCACGTGTTGACGTCCTCTTCTCTTTATCCCCTCCTCTCCAAGCCTTGATCCGTTGGGCCGAGCCCACACCAGCAGCCCATCACTCAATTGAGGCCAAAGGGGTATGTCGGGTGTTACACTACCGCCCCGGCAAAACATTGCTTGTCCCCAAGCAATGGCGTGCTCATGTCGCAGCAGAGTGTAGCTCTGTCTTTGGCGTTGAGGTCGCTTGGCCCTGACCATACTGGTACAGCTAACACATAGATTGAGACTATACCTGGATCCCAAGGTGCTGGCAAGTCATCCAAGCCTATGACCAGTATGTATCCTCGAGCACCAATATTCTGCATCCTCCATGATCGTTCAGTATGTTTTGGCTCTTGTTCACTATTCATTGTCGACAATAACTCGCCAGGATCCCATTGTACGTTTCCATCCCAGACCTCAATGCAAGGCATGATAGGTATCCATACATCTTGAAGTTTACAAACAGCCAAAAGATCACGCCCTTGTGGTTGTTGAAGCGGCAGTAGATGTTCAGGAAGTACCACGAGGACCTTAGTGTTCTGCCCATGGTCATGTATACTGTCATTGCTCTGAAATTTTAGTATGGTGGTGTCAGCAGCTGCACGTGCAATCAGAGCATACAAGGCCAACTGCTCATCACGCTTTGAGACAGAAACATGAAAGTATTCAGCATCATCACCATCCTCGAATGCAGAATCTGCAGCAGCCTTCGGTTGTGACTTCACAATGATCTTATGCAAACTTGAAGCCGCAAGTGCTCCCTCAGTTGACATAGGACTTCTATCAGCATCAGCTTCAAATGTCAAAGCAGAAAGCAGGTTAAATCCATGCAAGTTGTACCACCGGTGGAGGTGGAAATAGTATCCAGAGGAAGCTTCCTGTTGAATCCGGTGAACCAGCTGCCCGATCCAATGCATATTCTGATATTCCAAAGTGTCATGCTCGAAGTATTGATCTGATTCGGTGGCAGTATTGGTCTCATGCATTAATCTGAAATCAACTAGGAACGTAATAACTGACTGATATGGCATCCGCACCTCCAACCAGCATCTCCACCAGCGGAAATAAGCAAGAATTTTTGTAACCTGAACCATATGCTCACTGTTGCGCGTCATGCAGACAACATCTCCCAGGGTGAGGTCCGGCAAGATGCAAACTGCCGCTTCGGCAACATTAAAATTGCACTTGTGCAAAGCCAACTGCACCACTGAACTTGTGATACACTTTGCAACGATAATGGGCAAACCATATGGACTTATCTCCCTGCTACTTGATGCAATTATCCCCAAGTGTGGCTGTAGATAGTATCCAAGACTGAAAGCATTTCGACACCATGGTTGTGTGGCTGCCAGCCTAAGCTCTCTGCTGCACTTGCAGGAAATCACAAACTGACAAGATGGCAGCAGTAGTGACTTTGGAGAAGATTATTGGCTTGTCCCTGGGTCCCAAGGAAACTGCTCGACAACATGACCAGCTCTCCACTGCTATCATCACAGAATGCCACAAATTCAGGGAATGGTACTGCTAAGAAATTCTCACCAGTTGCCCAAGCTGTAGTCAAGTATGGAATCATGCTATGCTTGTAAAGTGAGCTGACATCAATAGGATTACACAAGGAGGTGCACCATTGATCTGATGCTGCCCAGTCCACTCGAATATGTCTACCTGACAACACATGCACGAGTACATCCAAGCCTTGATAAACAGTTCACCGGGATCCCATGACATGGTGCCCAACCCAATAGCGTGAGACCCCATACTATCAACCGGCCCATGTAGTAGCCATCCTGTACGGTCATCCTGGACATTACCTCTTGTATTGATTACATGTTCCACAACATGGGTGTACCTGATGATTGGTGACGTTGTCGAGGGCGCCAATGCCAACCACCCAGGCCATGGCGGTGATCGAGCCAGAGGCAATCCGGCCTGATCTGGAGGGTGTGGTGGTGGTGGCGGTACTTGCTCCTCGGAGTCCACCGTACTGGGCGAGACGACTGATTGACACCCCGGACACCCACTTGATGATGCGAGGTCTCTTTTTTTCGTGTCACCTCCAGCATTATGTCGAACACCTTGAGCGAATGGTGTTGCTGCTCCTTCTCCTGACACGGAGTAGAGGCCACGACAGTGTCTTCAACAAGTGGAGTGGCAGCGGCCATGTCCATGCCCGTTGCAGCCCCCTTGGAGGATTTGTCTAGCGAAACCACAACGGCATCACCAACTGTTGTAGATGGTGTTGCCGCTGCTACTTCCATGGAGGCTCCCACGGTGAGCGCCACGGGCAGCTCCAATGTCTCTAGCAAGTTGGAATCGTGACTAGGACTCGGCATTGTTGGTGTACACTTGATGTACATCTTGCAGCAGCCGTCGTAGATGTTCCGGCCGTTCAAGGCATCGCGCGCCCGCACAGCCTCATTCCCTGACCGGAGTTGGATCGAGGCCTCCGCCCACCCATCCCCTTGGAACACAACCAAGCGTGTCACACCGTAACCATATGTCTCGAAGACTTCACGGAGCACAGCCTCTGTCATTGGATACACCCTATGGCTCACAGAGACATGGATCACGCTGCTCATAGTCACTTCGTGCTGGGTCGACATTGCATCGAACACCTGGTGGGCATCCATGGCGGTGGTCATTTCTGAGAAGAATTTGGTGGGAAAAGCGATGAATCCAAGCGGAGGAGAACGAATCCAGCGGAGGCGTGGGGATCTGAGTGGCTCTGATACCAAACTGTCATGTCCCAAGGATGGACATGATCAAATCAGCACCAAAACAACACAAATATGGAGATACATGTGTTTCCCGGTGTACGAATTGGATTCGCCTAACCAAGGTTCACCAAGGAGATACAATCTAAGAGAATGGAATCAAGGACTGGGAAGAGCAAAGAGTCTAGGGTAGAGGAGCAAGAGATGAACTCGTGGAAACGAGGGGTGGGAGATATCTGGAGCAAGGAAAAAAATAGCGTGCTATCAAAAATAGCGTGGCCTCCAGAAGCTATACAAGATATAGCGTGATATAGCGAAGTTACATATAAAATAGCGTGATGAAAAAGTTGTAAGAAATAGCCCAAATATTAAGGATTTTAGCAGTATTTGTTTTTCCAGAAACAATACATGCATAACCAGGTAACCATATTCAAATGTCAAGGCCAAATCCATGTCACGAATACAAATATGAGGCTTAAAACCATGAAAAAGTAATAAACTAAAAGATAAATATTTTAAACTTTAATCAGAATTATTGACATCATCTTCAGAATAACTAGAAGAACCACCAGATTGCCCGCCATCATCATCACCTAACGTTATTTCCAGACTTTTTGTTAGCGTAGCTATAACGTTACCACGTTTAGTGTGGTTTCGAGCGTATAAGACGAAAATAGCGCCGTAGCGTCAAATTTAGGCTAAATATAGCGTAGCCTCTCCAAATACGCTATATCGTGCTATTAACCGGGAAATAGCGTGCTATTTTTTTCGTTGATCTGGAGGAAGAAGAAAGCCGAAGCTACTCTGATCGATGCCCTTCACGTGTTCACGTCCTCTTCTCTTTATCCCTCC